>VXAY01004337.1:1142798-1365449 GCA_013399855.1 Oxyruncus cristatus | reverse complement strand
AAAAAAAAAAAAAAGAGAATCATGAGTTGTACTTGCAACCTTTATTTGAAATTGCTGTGAATTATCCATCACATTGGGCAGCCGAGATGCCTGACAGAGTAGCAGGGTGCCCCATGAGAGTGCTGTGAGCTCCACCTCATGGGTCTGCATGTGCTGAGCTGCCCATGGCTGGTCACAGTCACACAGCTTGGGTTTATGCTTAACTTTCCCATCATTATTCCATAGAGAAAAAAATCCCCAAACTAATGGTAATAGCTAAAGATGATTGTTAAGTGGCTTCTAGGATCTTTTCAATCCCGTCAATAACAGCATATTAGGTGACACAGCTGTACTTAACTTGCTTGTGTGTATGCGCACACACATTTAATGTTTATCTGAATATTTAGTGCTGAAGAGGGACTAGAGGTAAAAAACCTTGTTTCTCACAATTATCCAACAAAACCTCATTTGATGTGCTAGGAAATGGTGCACTGCAGTGTGACAGTACTGGTGACTTCTCTTGATGAAGTCATCATCTACATGTCTTATACTTGTATTTCCCCAAAGGTTACATGTAGGAGGTAGCAGAGCAGATGGAAACTACGGCTCTGGGTACACAAACAGGTCTCTGTTCTGGCAGAATTCATCTTGGTGTAGTCTGCCTCTACAGAGAAGCAGGATGTGGCCAGGCGTTTGGTCTGGAACACACGTGTTGTGCTATCAGTCAATCCTGCATTCATGGGAAGAGCTGTGACTGTGTGACTTCAGCATGTATATGTGTCTGTGCTGTTTTCTGATGGATGGTCATGTATTTTTCTTATCTAACTGAAAGGCAGCAATATCCAAGACATACTTGAAAAGATGAGGGAAAAGTTTGGGGTTTTCTTCCACTCCTGTAACCTGGAATATGTTCAGCATAACTTCTCTGTTTTGTTGACTATTTGAAATGAAAGTTACATGCAACAGGAAGGTGGTTTATGTCTTTGCAGTTCTGTTGCAGTAACACATGAGATCCCCAAGAAATTCAAAATCTGAATAAAATATTACTGTCTTGCAGGTGCTTTCTACATCCTGCAGGGCTTTAAATAAGATTAGGGAGGAAGGTGAAGAGTTGGTTTTTACTATTTCCATAAAGAAAAAAATAGATTTATAAAAATTGATGTCCTGTGGCTGTCAAAACTTAACTTGAATTAGAAGTGGATCAGAAATATGCTGCAATATTTTAACTTTAACTAAAAAAAAAAAAAAAAAAAAGCAGGAAAGCTATTAAAGCTATTTACAAAATGGCTTTCAAGCAAGATAACTGAATATTTAAATAAGGAACAATAAAATGAGCATCACATATAAACATCACAGCTGAGATTTCATAGTAATCCTTGTTGGCAGTTATTCCATGTTGGCTTTATTTATAAATTGAAATGATTTCCAAGGGCACTTGAAAGAAGGTTTCCAAAGCATTTTTCAAAATTTACCTTTCATGACATATTTCCATATTTCTACTTTTGTAGAAATTGAACCGTGAACTACTAAAGACTGCACTTAAATACCTTGAGTAGTTACATGGTGTCTTACTTAATGCAGGTAAAGTATGACTGGAGGTCACCGTGGCAGAACCAATACGAGATAATGTCCTCCAGGCTACAGAGTGGCAACTCTGGTATTTGTATCCTAAGGACCAGCTTATGGCCTCTCTATTCCGACCTGTTTTGCTCTCCTGTAATACTTGGCCATCATTTCCTGAGCCTTTATAATTTTTCAGGATGGCCTCATTGTATCTAAGCACCAAAAATAACAATAAGGGGGGGCCTCAGCCTTTCTTGCTCGCTCTCTCTGGAGTGCTTTGCAAATAGGCTGAATAGATCGTTCAAAAAAAAAAAAAGTTATTGCTTTTAAAGGACATTCCTGCTTCACAATACTGGCTGTCTTTCAGACAGAGCCGAACTGTGACGATAGCAGGGGAGAAGCAGCTGCATTTTGTTTAAACAGAAATACGAGCTAACTGACTTGGAGTTGGATCTGTCATTTAACCTTCCTATCCACAGAAGGTGATTTTGTACCATTTGTAAAATTGTACTTTTGTACAGTTAAGTTTATTTTACAATACCATAGCTTGAGAGGCTTTTCTGGGCTTTGTTTATCCTGGCTTTAGAGATGCAATCTGTGCTCTGTTTCTGATAAATTTCTCCTTGTGTTCAGTTATGACAGATATTCCTTTGAATTGACTGTATAAAAATACTGTAGCAGCAGAGCAGAGCAAAGATCTAACTGTATTTATGTCTATAATTCTACCTTTAAACATGAACAGCTGTGCATGCATTTGTCTGTCTCATGTCTGACTCTGTGCTGCCATCCAGAACCTTTTCCTTTTTGGTAAGCAAATGTTTTCCTCTTTAATCTCTGTGTGTGTGTTTTATCTCTGTTCCTGAAAGAAAACTTTCTTGTCCACATACGTTTTTCAAATCTTCTTTGTATAATTAAACAAAGTATGTAACTGAAAGAGTCCAAGCCGTAAATGGTAGTAAATGGCTCTCTTAGAGGAGCTGAAATAAAACAAGCTATTTCTGTGTTGCACATCATTACGATTTTGTTTGGGTAAGTGAAACCCCTCATTTATGAATACTGAAAGACTTTTTTTGAAATCACTGTATGATCTTATTTTACTGTCTGATTTACAGAAGCAAGAAACATTCAAGGAGAGCTCATGAATTTTCTGTATGCAGAAGACTAGAGTGATTCATAGCAGCAGCATATATTTATGCCTTATGGAATGAAATCCTATTTTGCACTTCAGTTGTCTCTGACAGCCATTCATTGATCCTGATAATGACATTCATGGTCAGTTCATCATTTTCCATGAGTTTTTTGATGTTTCTCTGAAAGCTGCAATAATTAAAAATGTGGTTACCCAGAACACAAATGGAAAATGGTACTTGTAAAATCAGGGAGCAGAAAGTTTATTTTTAGTGCTTTGTATTTAAAGCATCTTGCAGAAAAGGCCTGTTGTAAAAACATTTAACACTTCAGAAGAAAAAAACCAGCATCCCTGCTAGTATTTGTATTCCTGGAAGCTCTGCAACTCAGACATGGCTGGGAAGGCAGCCACCAGTAGCTCCTTTCATCAGGGTTTACAAGGTATTTAACTAAGAATACTTTTGCCCTTCAATTATTGTTTTCTATCTTGGGTTTATTACTACTCTTACCAGAAAAGTAACACTGTCTCCAGTTCTTAAACTAAATTTCTGCTTCCAACTTCTGAGAGAGCAGGAAAACAGAGGAGTAAATTCATAGTTGCTACCTCAAAGGGAAACCACACAACCTGTGTGCTGACATAAAAGCAGGACCAGAAAGTGCATGGTAAATAATGACAGTATTTTGCTTCTAGAGGCTTCTCTTCCATGCCAGGATTAGAGATCCATTGCTGCTTTTTCTTTTGTGGCCGTGTGTATTTTTGATATCATGCTGCCAAATATTTACTCAGAGGAATGATTTTCAGACAGATCTATGGAGAATGCACATAGGCAGGCATAAAAAAGGGAGATAATCTTTGGGCTGGAAGTGCACTTCTTGCAATGTGTTTGCCTGACCAGCTGTCGACAGCATTGCTTCATATGAAATTCAGTGTTCAGAATATTTTCCAAGCAGCGAGGGAAGTGAACTGTGGAGCACTGTTTCCAGCAGTAACTTACACCCTGTTTAAGCAAAGGGAGAGGGAGGGCTTTATCTCTAACACGGAAATATGCTCCTGGCTACCTGAAAAGCTTACCTAGCCGATAAGCAAACAAACCTCTCATCATTGTTATCAGTGTTGTGTTGTTACTGCCATGTTAAATTATATATAAGCTGTAAGAATCATAAAATTTTAATTAAAAAATTGTATCTGCAGGCAATTCTGTGCTGTGGAGTGGCTTTTTCTCTCTTTTGTTCTGTGCACCAAAACATTTCATACCTTTTGGATGAGCTTGACTTTTCTAACCAAAAAAGTCTTGGTCTGAAGAAATTAGTTCTTAAAAAAATTTTCTTTCTGCTTTACTCACTGAAGAAAAGTGAGGAGTCATATCTTAAGGGTATTTCTCTGAAAAAGCACATTCAAGCAATCAGGTATTTTAATATTTAAGTATTTCTACCCACACTCACATTTACATTCCTCATCAAGCCAGTGGCATTTTCCGTGTCAGAAGGCAGAAGCTGACATAAGCATGAAAAGCAACTTTGTAATGTGTTACATTACAAAAATTTCTGTGAATTGGTGCGACCACTCTTCAGCACAATAAACGACTTCTGGCTCTGATTCCACAAGTCCCCATACCAAGGCATATTTCTACCCCTTCACTGAATCCCAGTAATACGCATGTAATTCTGCAGTGTTGCACAGATCTTGTGTGGGGATCCAGTTCGCCGTGCTCGAGACCTCAGGCTGTAGGGTTTTTTGGATGTTTGTTCTTGGCCATGAGCCTTCCCCTAGCATTTTGTTCACAACAAAGCATGTGATTATTTTTCAAAATTTACTATTGCTAGTAGAAATACAGGATAAATGGTATAACACAGTAACTCTTATGGTATTTTTTTAATCAAGAGTTGCTATTCAAAACTTCTGTCTTATTTGAAAGGTTGCCAGTTAAATTCCCCATAGCTACACAAGAATCACTTTCTCTGAAA
The DNA here is from genome assembly GCA_013399855.1 of Oxyruncus cristatus. Classification (NCBI taxonomy): domain Eukaryota; kingdom Metazoa; phylum Chordata; class Aves; order Passeriformes; family Cotingidae; genus Oxyruncus; species Oxyruncus cristatus. The sequence goes on along the minus strand of VXAY01004337.1, from coordinate 1,360,814 downwards.
GCAGAAATTTCATGCAAATCTGAGGGTACATTATACTTTAAAGATCTAATTCACGTTGCCTTTACCATATGAGCCAAAGCTAAATGATGTGTTCAGTACCATGCCAAGTCTGTGCTAAAAAAATCAGAAAATTAAATATAAGGACATTCGAAAAACCTCTCGGCAAGGAGGAGACAGGCTGTCATCCCTACATAGCTTCAAGTAGCAGATGATAGTCTCAAATCTAGATCTTACTGAAAAAAAAGCATGGTCCCAATTGCTGAATTAGAGAGTATGTCCAACAATCTCCTTTGCATACATACAATCCCTGCTTGTTCATCTGGGAAGCAATCCTCACTCAACTCATTGATCCTGTCTTTTCTCCAGTGCTAGTGTGCTGATCCTTTGTCATCATGAGGGGGTTTGTCTGTGAGGAGTGCGGGAAGGAGCTGCTTCCTTCCAGTGTGGGCTTCAGTGGTCAGTATGGAGCTCATGCCTTCACATCACCAACAGACAGTGCGGTAGGTGATTCCCCAGGATCACAGGCCACCTATCAATCTCATATCTGAGCCCTAGTTCTTCCTACAGGTGCTGCCAAGGAGAGCAGGTGTCCTGTGTGCAGCTTCGAGGCTTGGCACTGGGCTGTATGCTGTGTCCTGCTCAGGACAGACCTCCTTCTGCCCTGCCTATGTTCAGGAGCCAGCTGGTTTATGTTCTTAGCATTTATTACATGTAACAAATTTCATAAGGTCATTACAGCAATAACAAGATGTTCCAGCTGACAGCAGTGGCCTATTTTATACAATCAGAGGCCTTGGGACAGGAAGACTGTAAAACACTGAGCAGTTAAAGACATAAGGTAACACGATGTTAAAACCCAGGAAATAATCTGATGATTTCCCATCCAGTTCCCCACATACCTGCATTAAAGGTACTTAACAAGAAAACGTGACTATCAGTTTTTGTGGGTTTACCAGCCCCCCCCCCCCCGGGGTTGAAAAATAGTTAATTCCAGGTAGATTTCTGGACCAGAGCCAGACACAAGTTTTAGTAACGCCTCTGTGAATGACATATTTAAGAAAATGGAAGAGAAGCTGTTGCGCAGAAGAAATTCCAGCCCGGAGGAGAGCAAGAGATAGCAATGTAGCCTCCAAGGTCAGTGTAGCAGGAGGGGAGAGGGGGCCCCTACGGGCCTCTCCTCTCCCCCTCCAGCAGGGGAAAAGGCTTTAAAACTAAAACCCCTGCCACCTGTGGAAGATTATTTGGAATGAGGAGACCCTCCTGCAGCTCATGAAGGAGCCTGCGCCGGAGCAGAGGAGTGCACGGAGGAAGCTGTAACTCCGTGGGAGGCCTAAGATGAAACAGAGTCTTGCTGGAGACCTGTGGCCCTTGGAGAGAAACCTATGCTGGAGCAAGTGTCCCGGGTAGGACATTAGATCCCAGTGAGGGATTTATGCTGGTGTAATTCATTTGTGACCCTAAAGGACAGCAGAGTATGGAAGAACTGTTGTCTGAGGGTGGACTCACGCTGGAGAAGCTCATCCAAGGCTGTCTCCCGTGAGAAGGGACCCCACAAGAAACAGGGGATGGACTCGATGCCATTATCCCCTGTAACAGTGGTGAAGGCCCTGGTGCAGCAAGTTGTCCCCTTGCAGTCCATGAAGGACCTCACAGGGCCCGAGTACCCCCCAGCCTCTGGTCCTGGCCCGGCAGGGAGGAGCAGGGACAGTCCTGAGGTCGTCGTGCAGCAGAGAGAAAGAGAGAGAGAGATTTCCAGCTACGGCCGATCGGAGCTGACGCCCTGGAGATAATAGAAGAAAACTTTCAATGCTGCAAATTTGATTTAGAAGAACTGTAAACCCTGAAACTAGAGAAGAGACTTCTCTCCTCCTGGACTGATACAGGGGGGAGGGATAATTTTGAACATACACAGAGTTTTCTTCATAAGAAAACCTTATCAGAATTGTTGTACATATTATTCTTTAGTTTTTATCCTGCTAGTAATAAATTTAATATTATTCCCCCACGTCAAGTCTCTTTTGTCTGTGTAAAACTTCTCTCACCTTATAGCAATTGTCTGAAAGGTTTGAAAAAAATTAGTCCAGAGTAAACCCACAACATCAATACAGATGAGACATATTTAACAGGTCTCACCAGACATCAGTTAAAATCTTGCCTTCATGCCCTACTAAGTAGCGGCACAACATCGTTCATCTCTGTATGTCTACATGTATAAATCCTCTCTCTGAGGCAGATGCTGGCACATGCTGCTCCAAAACGTGCCCACACGCTTTCTGGAGAGCAGTATAGGCCAAAATAGCACCAAGAAATGTGGCGACAATTTAATGCCAGAGCGAGAAAGGCAGAGGTCACCCTCTCAGACCTGTTTAGTTTACTGGCCCCAGAGCAGCCCTGAGGCTGAGAGCAAAGAGACCCTCCTTGTTCCTCTTGCATACAGCTTACGCTCATCACTTTGGCTGCAGAGCGTCATTCCCAGACACATTTGCTGCAAGAGGCAGGAGAGATGCAGGGATGAAACTGTTGCTAATATATTCTCAATGCATGGGGTCGTGCTGGGTAAGCATCACCCCTCCCTCTCCTCATGAACATCAATGTTAAAGTGTATCACTAATTTTCCCTGGGTGAATTTCAAAGAAGGGCTGTACTCACTTGAAAACATCTTGTATTTTTAAGAAGTTGCGACAGAGTCTGTAATTCTGGCAGATTGCAGGAGAGGGGAAATTTGTGGTTTTGAATAACACAAAATGGCGCCAGCTCCTCTACTTTTATTCCAAGGGAAGTTTTATTAATAGTTGGGAAATACAATCTGACTCCAGATTTCTCTCTCACAGACCTCTTGGGTACAATGTCCTCAGCAGTCACAGCAGTAGCAGGAGGGATGGCTGTGAAGTGATGTCCATGGGCAGAGCTGGCACAGAGGGATTGCCATAGTGAGCCCGTGCAGGCTTGGTGCCTTGTGTCTGTTCGCTACAAATCTGTTTGGCTGTGCTGGGTGCTGTGCAGCAGCCCTGGAAAGAGGGAGCTCTGTATTTTGGTGGCCAAGGGCAGGAAGGGGAGTGCTGTGACAGTGAAGGGATGTCTGGAGCAGCACTCTTACCCAGACAGCCCTTTACTGCTGCACAGCACTCTTGCACTGACTCAGGATAAAAACCTGGGACAGAAGTTCACAAATTAGGATTGTGGAACATCTGGTTCACATTTACCCAGAAAAGTCTACATCAGAATGCTTGGATCGATGGAGAGAGGGAGCATATTTCTTAAGCATCTTCAGACTAGGCATAGTTTCTGAATTTGAAGTAATAAATTAGGGCTTAAGGAAACCATTTGAAATCAGATGGCTGAAACAGAGACATTCACTGAGAAGACATAACTGTTTATGTTAGCAATCTAATTTCTCTTCCTCTTTTATTGTGCCAACTTTTATAAGAATCTGCATACACGTTTTGGGAGAAATATTTGGCCAGCAAATGGGAAAGTTTGCTCAGCAGCACCGTAAAACTGCAGGAGTCCTAAAATGCTCTAAAAACAATCTGAAATTTTACAGTATGCTGTGCACTGACACTACTGTAATATTAGAGCTATCACTTTCTCACCATTTTTTTCAGCACATATTGAACTCACAAGCTGAAATCAGAAGCATGCCAGATGTTACTCTAATGTCCCACAAGATGGTGACAAAATAATTCTAATTACACAACACTTTGATTCGTGCTATGTACAGACTTAGTGACTCCAAGTATTTTCTTAACATGCAGTTGCATTAAACTCTGCTTTGGGCAGACTTTGGGCATACTTTAATGGCTCACTCATTTGACAGAAGTTCATTCTTTTTAAGTACATTGTTGATTGTATTTTAAATTAACTTCAGAACTACATAGCAAGTTTCAGTCCTCCCACATTAGAAGTCACAAGTTCCCTAGATGCTGGAGAAGGAAAAGCATTTTTATTGCTTCTGATCCATTCTTTTGCCAGACTGCTTCTTCTCCCTCCCTCCCTCTGTGATTTTTATTTTGTGTGAGGTCTTGTGGTTCATAAATGCCTTCCTTTCTGAATTAAGCATGAAAAAAGTGGTGTGGTACATTAGGCATAAGAAAGGTGGCCACTGTAGAGCAGATACTTGCTCTCTAGAGGCAAGGCTAGGAGCAAACATGGTGGGGAAGAGGTGAGGCTCTAGAAGCACAGGAGGGCTGGAAACCCTCTGCTCTACCCTTAACCCCAAATAGTTTATTAGACTTCCTTTTTATTTTTAACTAGGATCAGTTTGGGCTAGTTTCTTCTTTGGCAACCGAGTGGAGAAACCTGAATGGGACCTAAAGTGTAGAATTTGCCTCTTGAAAGTTGTGCCCTCAAACTGGGTACTGGAGATGGAGCAGGCATTCCACATTATAAGCTGGTGGTCTTTGAAGAGTAAATATATTGTCCAGTATTAGAAACAGTTGTTTTCCTAGATTGTATTGTTTCAGAAACAATAAAGGCAACACAGCCTTTTTTCAGCCTTTCAAGGGACAATGAATACCCTGTAAATACTAGCTCTTCATTTTGGTGAGAGCAGGAGCTGATTTTCATAGACTGAATGGCTCTGGCCTTTCAGGTGTCTGGAAAAGATTGTAAAAAAAAAAAAACGTTCCCAGCTGTAGCCGTGAGTTTCTATCAATAGATGGCAAGATCAGATTAGTCCTTTGGCTAAAACTTACAGATGCATTTCAGCGACTTGAAAGCCATAGGATCAGATTTTCAAAGGTGGTCTGCCATCTAACTCCCTGTGATTTAAATACAAATTTGGTGTCTAAATATATTCCATTTCTGGCCAGTAGTACCACTTAAAAATTATTTATTCATTCAGTACCCAAAGCCTTTGTGATAAAACAAGGATGTGCAGAGACGCCCAGCTTGTTCCAAACAAGCTTGTTTGACTACGAGACGTGATGCGTCAGCCTGTGCAAGAAAATCAGCCCTGCTGAGGCATGTACTTAGATCATCTCCAAAATCTCACCTCCCACCCTCTGCACTGCAAAGACATTTGCTGTGAATTTCTTTCCTACGGATTTTGGGCACAACCAACACAGGTTGATTGCGATGTGCTTATGACTTTTGACACTACATAAGAATTTTAGTTGGATTTCTTTGTAGCAGTACGCAGATCCTAGCCAGGGAAATGGAATGCAACCAACCTGAAAAGCACGCTTCGATGGCAGTATAAGTGGCAGCAAGTGAGATGGTTTGAACAGGGGGACAGCCTTGTCCTCAGCAGCAGTAGCTTTGTAGAACTTGGCAGGACTTATAATTTTCCCACTTTAAATCTAATTTTAAAGGTTATTCTCCTTGTCTCTCCCTCCTGCTCCATCTCTGGGTCTCTTTCTTCAAATGCCATGTAATCTCCATCCCATACCTGCTCCATGGCAAATTTCCATGCAGGTGCATCTTCATTTGTATTTTGTTCCACACCTCTGTTGTTGTTTGATGCTACATCTGACACCTGACAATGGAGGAAACCCTGCCCTCCCATGCTGGCACGGCTGTGCTGTGTGAATTCCTGCTGTCTACACCCACTTTTAGCATGTTTTTACATATAAGCAAAGTGGATGATCACAAGCATAATCACACTTGTCTGGATGTGGGCTATTCACACTTGTATAATTTTCATATAAGAACCTAGATGTCCAAACCCATGTTTAATATATAAATAAACATGCCCTAATTTCAAGCATCTCCCATTCCCATGGCCTTTTGCAGACACTATTTAAATGTGCAGTCTTTGGCACCCAACTGGGAAAGATTTGACTGATGTTTCCAGAGGCCTGTAAAAAAGCTCATTTTTGTGCCATTATTTTACAAACATAAATACAGTGATCTGAAAGCAGGCTTCTGGGCTTACCATCAATCCTGGGCAAAACATCAGAGTTACTGATGAAGAGTTCTCTTCGCAGCACAATGCTATCAGCCATGCCAGTTGATACGGTTTTATGGAGAACAGTTCGTCAGGCTCATGGAGTATCATTTTTCAAGCTATTTTAACGCAGAAGTTTTAGCAAAATAAGGTCAGTTGGTAAAGGTTTTAAGATGATAAAATTATTTAGGGTTCTGCAGGGCATTTAACACAATCATCATGAGTTTTTTTCATTAGCAGAAGCAAGAAAAATGTAACTGTAGGAAACATCCTCAGATGACACTTTTTTGAGTCAGGCCCCGCAGGGACTAGCTCTTGGCCCTATACAATGAGGAGAAAATCATAAAGCTGTGCATGAAAATACCACGTAAAATGTGGATGCCTGGCCCTCCATTCCTAGTTGGCTTTCCAACTAGAAGGCTAACTAAATCAGGTTGCTCAGGATCTCATCAGATGTTGGAGTTTTGAACATCTCCAACGAAGGTGATTCCACAACCTCTGGGAATCCTCTTCCAATGTTTGACCACCCTCATAATGAGGAAAAAAATAGTTGGAATTTTCTGTGTTGCAATTTGTCTGCTGCCTTATACACTTCCAAAAAGAGTATGGTGTCTTCTCTATGCTTCCATTTAATTTTTGTTGACAGAAATAATGTCCCTCAAAAGACACCTCTTCTCTGGACTGAACAAGCCCAGCTCTCCCAGTGTCTCCTCATATGCCTTGTGCTTCAGCCCTTGACAAGCTTGACAGCCCTCTGCTGCACTTGCTCTACTCTGTCAATGCCCTTCTTGTACTGGAGCTGACCAAAACTGGACAAAGTACACCAAACTTAGTTTCACAACTGCTGAATATAAGGAAATTTGACATCGGCAAAATCACTGAGCGTGTACCTCATCCTGTTGTCTGTATTTTTAATAAAGGTGCTTCCCAGCCTGGTGAAAAGGTTCCCTGCCTGGCTGGCAGGCTGGGCATGAAATGCAGCCCGCTCCACGCCATGGCATCCCAAATACTGGGAAGGGGATTTCTGTCAGGGGAAGTGGATGTAGGGGGCAGAGAGTGGCCAAGCTATGACCCCTCTAACTGCCTTGGAAGGATCTGGCAGTGCTCTACTCACAGAGTCCTTCAGCATGGTAGAGGGGCTGTCATGGTGCTGCAATGCCTTGTCTTCAAAACTGAACTCTCTGATCCCTGCTGCTGCCTCCCTTGCCTCTCAACTAAAGAAAAAAGGCTCCTTTCTGAAATTTCCGGAGCAAGATGTTCTCTGAAAGCTGCCTTTTGCTGATCCCACTCTGAAAACACATAATGTTGAGCATTTCAGAACATGAGTGAAAAAGAAAAGCTCAGTGCTGGATTAAAGCCACTTTTGGCAAGAGATAAAAGTCTCTCTCTCCCTCTCCCTCTCTCTCTCATGCACACACACACACAGACAAACAGGAAGAAAAGCTCTCAGGGGCACAATCAATTACAGTTCATATCTCTTCTGAGCTGTCAGAGATAGTCTCTGGCACAGGCCCTGCTGGAGTGTAAACCCAAAAGGGATTTCAAAAACAAATCCTCAGCTGGTATATACCTTGTATACCAGTATAGCCCACAGCAATTTGTGGAACAGGAGGAAGACAACTAATACATGATGATACATAAGCACAAGGAATATTTTTCTCTTAACTGAATTTCCTCTGGCCTTCTCGAGTGAACTGACTGAAACAAAGGCTCTGCTGTTTCAGGCTGCTCATGAAAAGTTTAAGGTTTTTGGAAATTTGACTCAGTCCCAACCAGGACAGACACATCTTTACACTTACACATACGCACAAATACAGATACAAGTAGGAAATTCTAAAAATATCTGAAATGGAAAATCCAGCATCCAATAGGAAACACTGACCTGCTGCTGGTGTATGGGCTTATCCATTCTGCTGCTGCTGAAAATGGCTGTAAAACTGGCCAGTATATGAATAGCAAACTCAGAGGGATATCCTGCTGGAAGATATCATGGAAAAGCCACCAGACCTTCCTCGACAGAAACAGCAACACACATTTTATCAGTTACAACTGGGAAGTATAACTTGAGTGCAAATATTTGCAACCAACCCAGACTTAAATATTTGTTCACTTATCAGGGGATCAGTGCTAGGTCATCGTGACAGCCCTGTAAATCCAGACTAACGCAACTAACATGAACAATAGGGAGCATAGCTGCAGTCATGTAAGAAAATGCTGTGTCAACTTGATTTGGTTATACAAAACACTGGGACAAGTGGTGGTGATTTTTCTGTAGGGATATGTGTGTTTAATGTTGAAGGACTGAAAACAAGCTGGGCTGAAAAGTGATGCATCAAGAGCCATCCTCATCTAGCACATACTTTGGGGTTTTTAGGAGCTGAACAGTGACTGTAAAGGCCCTGTCCCTAAGACTCCTTCCAGGTTCCCAAACTTCCTCTTGCAACAATGGATTTAAAGGACTACAAATACTTAATAGGTGCCCCAAGTCCACAGGGACCATTGTGGAGGGGATGCGGGTCTTGGCATCCCCTGTATGCTACCCTACCACGAGGCAGGCGCCACCTCTTGATGGTGCCAGTGGGGACATGAGAGGGATCTTGGGTCAGGGATGTGACCTGGGTAGGGGGTGCTTAGACCAGACTTGCCACTGACGTATGATGTCTAAGCCATCCCAGCCACAAAAACACCTCAGAGAGAGGTGGATGCTTTGTAAAATAGAGGAACAGACATATCAAAGTGACATTAAAAATAGTTGACATCTTCTGGATAAGTGTTGTCATCAATTTTTCTGCTTCAGCTTTTGGGTCAATGTCTGAGGGCAGGCACAGTATTGCAGTCACTTCTCTGAACATTTGCACCAGAGAAATCACAAAGGCCATGCAAGTTATACACACTTGTTAGACCTTTATACCATAGGCACCAAATTGCCCTGCAGCTCCTTGTGAAGGTTCTCATAAAGGATGTTCTTTGGGTGTCTTTGGGGCCCCTATGGCTGCAAGGTGGCATTTTCTGATGCTAAATGCAGTTGGGGGCTGTACATGCTTGAGCAGATCAGAAGAGCACTAACGTGTTGCTCGTGGCTCATTTTGCTTTCCCTCTGAGGCTTTTCTGATACTTTGGGCTGTAGCCAGCAGGTAGTGCAGGGCTGTGTGATATTGCTCTCTGACTCCAGAAAGCTCCCTCTCACTTCCCACATGCCCCCTTTTCAAGCCTGATGCTAATGTGTTGCTTATTCATTTTGATGTTACATTCAGTTTATTTTACACCCTTCTCAAATATTCCTTTCTGGCCTCCGTGCAGAGTTTTCCGATCTGAGGGCAGAGGTGCTGCGCGTGGCTGCAGGGAGGGAAGTGGCCAAAATTAAGAGCCCGGCTCAGGGAACAGAAGGGATGCATCTCACACAAGGGGCCCTGGAGAGATCCTTTGGTTTTTAGGAGTCTAGGAAGCCTTGACCATGGTGGTAGAATTGCAGTAATCAATGAAAAAAGATCAGTTTAAAGTGGCAACAAATAAAAGTTTAAAAGCATAAATTAGAAGTCTAAATCCTTCCTACTCAACAGCTCTTTAGATCTGGGGCAAAGATTTCAGCTGCGTTTCTGATTATAGTAATGGAATATTTTAACATTGCTTGTAGCTAAGCTTAATCTTCACTGTACTTGGATCCTCAGCATCCACAAAGGGCTACAAATCCCTGCTTTACAAGCCTGGACAGCTGGCATGGGCAGTGCCAGAGTGGTGTTGATCTGGGGAACAGGGTCAGGAGCTGACCTTTTGGTTCTGAGCTGCGAATGAATGTTTCTGCAGCTATAGGAGGAAAGAGAGCTGCTAGAGCAATTAACAGCCCAGTTTCCAATGATCAGATATTTCTAAAGGGCTGGGGAGAGGTGCCTGAGCAACCAATTTGAAAGCAGCCTAAAACATGCAATTCTTGGTGGATCCTGTCACCACTGTCACCGCTGCTTCTCAGTGCAGGGCTGATTTACCCAGCCCGAACCAGGGTGCCAAGACTGTCTAGGCTTACAGACTTGCCTCTGTCCCAAGGAAGAGCTTGCAGAACTTTATTCATTCAAATTTTCACAAATTGTTACTGATGGTTAATATACACAGGCTTCAAACTCTGTTGGGCATGGCACCTTTGTGCATCACTTCCATGAGATCACCAATGAGCATTGCTGAATTCAGAGAGGATATTAAAATAAAGCCCTTTGAGGGCGCAGCTCAGTTTTGCTTTTTTTAATTATTTTTTTCACTGTTTTTCTAAATATTGTGGGGCATGTTGTGAAAAAAATTTAGCCATCTGTCTAACAGATATTAGTAAAGTGGAGACTGTGTTAAAAATAAAGTCCCAGGTTGTCCTCTGCAGAAAATTAATAAAAAGAAGGAAGTGAAAGACTGCTCGTTATTTTTAATGACTTTGCTTCCAGCAGAGTGCCTGTATCTCCCTCCTTTTACATTCTGCCTTATTTCAGTTCATTACAGCACATTCAACTGCCCTGGAGAATGATGGCTTTGTTCTAAAAGACTGAATATATTAAGAGGCCCCTGGTCAAACCTGGCCAGGCTGTTAATCACAGCCCCAGTGCCAGAAGAAGGATGTCGAGAAGAGCCTGATGCACAGCGAGTCCAGCCCGGATGGCTGGGAGCTCTTTGGCAGGGAGAGCCATGACCAGCACTAGAGCTGCTGAATGCTATGTGCAAACCTGTCATCAGAATCGATTAAGAGGTGCTTGGTGACTGCCTGAGTGTTTTCTGCATGCACATCTCTACATTAGTCTCTCTTACTGGCTCTACCTGACGTTTACCTTTTCATTCCCTGTCAACGGATATTTACTTTACTAACTTTAAAATATAGGATGTGTTTTGCAGTTCAGAAGATGAAGATTCATGAATGTGCGATTCAGAGCATAGCCCCAGGCAAAGCACCCGGAGCATCCAGCTGCGTCTGCAGGCTCCTAGCAGCTAGCTGGTAGAAAAGATGAAAGCAGAAGCTGCACTTCCAGGTTTGAAAACAGCTAGGTTTTCTCAACAGCTTTGCTTGAAAAAATCCATACTGTGATTCTCTTAATCTGAAACTTGTCTGATATGCTCTTAATAAATCAAGGTCCATGTTACAACCAGACTACAGTTACAGTGCTCTGTTTGCAAACAAGATGCGTATTTTCTAGTACTCAGAGGAATCACCTAAAAGGGGTCCACAGCCAGGCCCCAGGACCTTTGCAGTTTTTTTCTTAGCAGCTTCTCAAAAACTCATTTGGCAGCAGATTTTGTTGTCATGCTCTGCCTCCTCTCCTTGCTTACTGATGGTTGAGGCCCTGCAGCAAAACCTGCATCTTGCATCTCACATGTAACATAAGTGCAAAAATTCCAAACACCATGGAGAAGCTGTTGCATGGCTTGGGGCAGCAGCAGGGGATGCAGAGAGATCTCACACAGCTGTGCTCTCAGCTGTAGTGCTTCCTTGGCTATTTCCATGCCTTTCCTGGAGCTGCCACTCCTGATCTCAGCTGCTGCTCCTGGAGTGTGCTGGTTTCAGCTGGGGTAGAGTTAACTTTCTTCACAGTGACTGGTATGGGGCTGTGTTTTGGATTTGTGCTAAACACAGGGTTGATAATGTGGAGGTGTTTTTGTTATTGCTGAGCAGGGCTTACACAGAGCCAAGGCCTTTCCTGCTTTCTGTGCTGCCAAGCTGTTAAGAAATTGGGAGTGCATGGGAGGTTTGGAGGAGACACAGTGAGGACAGGTGACCCCAACTGAGCAAAGGAATATTCCATACCATATGGCATCATGCTCAGTATATAAAGCTGTGGGGAAGAAGGAGGAAGGAGAGGTTTGGATTGATGGGTGTTTGTCTTCCCAAGTTATGTGTGATGGGGCCCTGCTCTCCTGGGGATGACTGAAGACCTGCCTGCCCATGAGAAGCAGTGGATTAATTCCTTGTCTTGCTTCGCTTGTGTGTGTGGCTTTTGCTTTTCCTATTAAACTGTCTTTATCTTTACCTATGAGTTTTCTGGCTTTTACCCTTCCAATCCTGCTGGTGGGGAATGAGCAAGCGGCTGTGTGGGGCTTGGCTGCTGCCTGGGGCTAAACATGGGGTGCAGAGGCTCATGGGAAACTGCAGCAGGGAAATTCATAACCGTAAGGATCATCCAGAACAAATGATACTCCACTGGGACAACTGCCCTCACGACCAGACTGGCCAACAGGAGAAGGATCAGGTTTTCCTGGAGTTGCAGCAGGGGTCAGATGTGATGTTAAGGAGCCAGTGCTGATCCTTTAAATTCTAGGCACAGAAAACCAGTTGATATTTTGGATTTGCTTACTTTTAACGCAGAACAAGGCCAAAACTCATTTATATTGGCTAACCACATTTTTTTCTGCCTGTCTTAATCCAGGAAATGAAAAACATGACCAGAAGTGTAGTCCCCTTGTCTAAACATTGGCATGCTGGTGTTTATAAGAGGACTCCACCATGATTTTTCCCAACTGCTAGAGAAGCGAAATGAGAGCATCAGCCAGGGAGGAAAATGAGTTTGTTCCTGAATGAAAACATAGCACGGAGTCAGGCAGAGCTTTTCTGGGAGTGGGATGGATTGGTTATTTGTTTTCCAGCTCCACCAGACACCAAACTCGGCTGTAACTTGATAAGATGCTACAAAGTTCTCTTCTGCCTGTAAGTTAATGAGAGAAACATTTGATAGATGGCTACTGGCAAGCTAATTAGAAGAGAAGGGATTCACTGGATTGAAGAAAAAAAACAAAGGGAAGGGAATCAAAATGTTCAAGCAGATCGTTTAAGGTCCTCATTCTGGGAGAGAGGGAGTAACTGGTTTCACTTCCCAGAGGCTAATCCTTCTCTAATTGAATTATTATTCAAGTCTGAAGGAAAACAATCCATGTGGCTGTGACAGCAGAATCAGGGAAAGCGTGATTATGGCTGCTGAGGAGAACATGGGGAGACAATAGGTTGCAGTGTGTGAAGTGACATGGGATAGCATGTGCAGATCTCAAGGGCATAAAAGCCGTAACTGGGCACATTTCTTAGTGTTACGCTGTGGATGGGGAGCACTGAGAAGAGGCTCATGATTCATTTTGACCCAGTGATTTCAAACACTTTCTCCTGTTAGAAAAAACTCAACCTCCTCCAAAACTGGTTTTGTGAGGGGTGATGCTGTGCACACAGTACAACATTTTTAAGGTACATCAAAATACAGTAAGTCTGGGAGACAAGCAAAGGCTGAGAAGATTTACATTTTTTGGCATCGGGAAATTTTGTTGTGTTCTCTGTTAACATGGCAAAACTATTTCGAGTCCCTAATTTGCATAATTAAAATACATAACTAGAAAGGGATTCAAATTTGGGCTAAATTACACTGAGGAAAATACATTTCATTTTGATAGTTTTGCAGATCCTCTTCAAATAAACTTTAATCTAAGAAGTATTTTCCTGACTGAAATGGGTGGAAATGTCTTCTCTCCAGAATGACTTGAATGGAATGAGCAAGTGTTGGAACAGGTGACTTCGTGATGACCCCATCAGATATTTGATTAGTAGCTGTGGTTTGGAAAGGAAGGTATAAAAATCTGGTACCTTCTGTTGGACCAGGTTTTCTGAGACTTTGGGTTAGGCTTTTCAAGCAGAGTTTAAAAAGGAATACAGCTGACCAGAATTATTTTTCATTGTTGGAGTATGTGTATGTGCAGGCGACGGACACTGCTAAGGGAAAAGCTTCTTGGAAAGCAAGGAGCCAAGAGACATCATTCAAGCTGCAATTTCACTGGGATACAGCTACGGGGAGACAAAAAATGAGAAATGCTCCTCTCTGAACACAGCATGTGTTACAACCCACCACTGAAGGTGGGTTAACTGAGGTTCTCATTAATAATAGATCCCTTGTGGTGGATTAGAGTGAAATGACAAGAAACGGTTTGCCATTTATAAATATATATATGGCTGGTTTACTTCAGAACAATTTGGTTACAATAAAAAGGAGGTATCTTTGATTATGTTTTGGTTATTATCTGTAGAAATATAGCAATATAAAAGCATAAAAATAACACTATATATAGATATAAGATGTATTTATATATTACATAAAATATATGTATATATTTATAAGAAATAAATAAGGGAAAGAGGGAAAGAGAAATAAAAAGAAGGAAGGAAGGAAGGATCCGTTGAGGTGGGGAAAGCCTGTGAAACACAAAGTTCAGTGGGTTAACATACGCTCAGGTGGGAATGCCCGGGCACTTTCCCGTGGAGGGGGCATGTTTTACACTGATGTAACACTGTGGACTACATGCAGTCCTCTGATGGAAGGCCATCTAACTCCACTGATTCAAAGTGGGAACACTTCTGCCAGCATCTGGGGCTCTGCTTGATGGGTCAAGTATTCCATCTGTAGTTTATGAGGAAGGCTTGTAATTCCAACATCTGCTCCAGAACCACGTTGTCTGGTTGTACAGACTAAGAAATACACCTGCAAAATTTAGTACTCTGAAGCTAGAAAATTTCATAAATTCTAAAAATCCTCTCAAACTTTGGCCTTCCTGAAGACTTCTTCATGTGAAAGAACCATCTGCTGTACCACACAGTAAAATAAAAAGAACTCCAAAAATAAACACAGGTGGTAGGGCAGGGAAAAAAGCTCTCAGAGAAATTGGTGCATTTCTCACTTATTAGGACATTTCCTTGATTTTAAGCATAATTTATTCTGTTTCAGCTGCATGGTTTCTGCACATTTTCTTTGAAACATCTGTAATTCTTTCTGGCAGAGATCCGAGGCAATATAGTGCAGTCTCAACTGGGAACAGTATCCTAGGAAAGTAAAAATATCCTGAAGCTGTAAAGAAAATAAAAATAATAAGTTAGCATTGAAGGGATTGGGAAAAAACTGGACTAGATCAGATATAAGTGAAATCACCTCACTGGGTGACTTGGGCAAGGAGGAGCAGTAGAAGGAGGCTGGTGTCAGCCTGCCCTGTGGGCCTGGGAGAGGTGTCCTTTCTCGAGCCTCTGGAACTCATCAAACCCCATTTCTGGTAGAATTGCCATGAATAGATGACTGAATTTTAAGTCAATTATAATAAGGGCGAAACATGAACTCTCTCCTCACGGGAATCCACCCAGGAGACAGAAACTGTGATGGAGGAGTCAATTATTTGAAGATTACTAAGGCAAAGCCCTGAGACGTGCTTTGGTCCTGCCAGTGGCTACAGGGTCATTTCCCCAAGAGAGGACTCCAGCATGAACAAAGCATACAAGCTGCTCAGTCAGACCAAGTCTGGTGGTTCAGCAAGGGCTGAGCATCAAACAAACAGCAGGACTACACTGTCTGCATCCCTCACAGCATGGGGTGGCCTCTCAAATCTCTTCAAGCTGACAGGTCTGTGTGGTGCAGAGATGTGCAGAGACACTCACCGAAGTCCCAAAGCAGCATAGCCATATCAACATAACACCCTGGCTGGTCTAATTAAGGAAGTAGAGCTGATTAGGCCAGGAATGGCACCATATTGATTAGATGGTGAAGTCACTGCCCTGACATCTAGATATGCTAGTGGGGCAACATAGTGTACCTGGGTAAACCAGAGCCTCTATTCTGTCGTTGTCAGTGTGGCCCTGGTTGCAAGCACTGCCTTCACATGGACTTCAGTTCTGCATTATGTTTTGGTTTTCTTTAATATTATCCAGAACTCAACATTCATCTCCCTGTTTTGTGGGCACAGTTCCTGAAATAAGATTAGCTTTGTCTCCAGGGGTCACTTTCCAGCCAGCAAACAAAAAGCTGTGCAGAAGAATGAAAACAAGGCAAAGAGAGAACAAAAATCAGGCTGTGTTGCAGACTTTCAATTTATGATATGAAATCATTTCAGGGCTTTTTACCGGGAAATATTTAAACCAACAGATTAGGATTTTCATGTTCAAGCCCTCTGTGTTCATCTAACTGCAAGGAGCTTATAGTTTCCCAGCCAGAGACTGTCCCCAAGAACACTGATTGCATGAGTCCACTTCCCAATGGATCCTACCCCAAGCCTCCTCTGTCCCAACCCATCCTGCAGCACAGTAACCTGACAGAACCCTGCTGGCTCTGCAGACTTGCCTCTCAAGAGGACAGTTCAGCTACAGTAACCACAGGGGATCTCTCCTCCTGGCAATTCTTTGTGTGGCTTCCATTTGCCACTTCCATTCTCATCACCTAGGACATTTCAAAAGGATAGACGTATTTTCTTTTTCTATATTATTCTAGAGGGGCTGTGAGAATGTTAATATTTATGAGTCTGACTAGCTGGGAAATCAAACTTCATATTACAGTGTAACCGTTTCAAAGATACAGTTTCACAAAAAAAATTAATCCCAAAATTCAAGCAAGGCTGAGAAAAAAGGGAATATTTTATCATCTATGATCTCTCTGATCAAAGCAAGACCAAAAGCATTGCTCTGTCTGCAGAGAAAAAAAATGAGGAATGTGGAGTAGGCAGAAAAACTGTAACTATGTGTCTGTACTTCTGAATCTCCTCCCCACTGGAAAAGGACAGCTCAACCTTTCAGTCTGCAAGCATGTGCAGGCATCTACATTTATCATGCTGTGAATGTCTCTATTTTATTCCATTTCAGTCTGTAAAGAAATTCACATGGACTGATCAAGCAATTGTCCTCTTTTTCCATGGAAAAGATGCCAGAGATGTTTTACTGGAGAGCAGACGAGAGGGGGCACTCATGGATTTCTTACATCAGGGCTTTGCTTTATGCTATGTTAGTAGGAAATGTATCCAAGAGAATCCTTGTTGGAAAGGGTTCCAGGAAAAATACCAAATTAACATAATACCATAAAGAAGCAGAAAATTTGTCAGAAAGAGAAAGAAGAAAAATGAAGGTGCTTGGGTAACACTGGAAGACATTCTAGTGCACTGCACTGGGAGCCCTGCTTGGGTGGGAGGACCAGGTGCTGCAGGAATGGGGCTGGAAGCAAAGATCCTATGGCAGTGAGAAAAAGGCTGGGTCCAAAGTGTCTTTCAACCAATGAGCTAAAGTTGGCCTTAAGCCTCTTGCAAGCTTTTAAATGTTCATAGCAGTAAAAAAAGTACAGGATAGGGGCTGAGAGAAGCTGTAAGAGATACACCTCATTTCACTAATTAAACTGTTTTGGTTGTCTACACAGGGTCACTCAGGAAAGTGAAATAAATCAATCAGCTAAAGGTGTGAAGTCAATTTATGTAAGTTATAGCATATTTAAGCTGCATGTGAATGGTTTCATTCAGGGTAACTAGCCTTAGATTACTACAGCTTAATTTTCTAGATTAGCAGAAAGGAAATATGTTTTAATAGCAAAGTAAAACAAGATGGAGGCAGAATAAACATCCAGTTTGTAAATTAGTCCTGCATCTATGGTCCTTCTTTGTTTTTAGCAGCAGAAAATCCAAAGCTACCTAGATAGACAAATAAAGTTTACCATGCATTATAAATACCTTCTAACAACCTTCGCTGCTAAAGGCTGTTAGAAGCAGAAAGTGTTGTGACAGCTGAGTACAAACCTCACAGCATTTGCTGGGCCATTGCCAGTCACTTTTGCTGCCCGTATTACTCCATCAGCACCCCGACTGGCACTGAACCATATCCCTGCTGCAAACAGCGGAATCAATTAACTGTGAATTCACTTCTAACTAACACAATTTAGCTCAATTACCAGGCAGTGATATTATCAGAAACATAACTAATTCTTTTATTAAACACTACATTCGTTTGCTCAGTTAAGTGAAACATCAGTCAATCAAAAACTCCGCCTTGTTTAGTAAGCTTCCCCTCTCTGCCCTTCACTTACCATTAGGCTCTCCTCGACCTCTTCTGTTTGAACCAGCAAAATGAGCCATGCTTGTGTCTCTTTTACCTTTTGTAGGCTTCCCCCACTGGTTTTACCATCATCCTGGGCTCTTCAAGAGTTTTACTCTGCTGTAAAAATGAAGAACTTTTGATGGTACAGCTAAATAAGTGAAACTAAAATAAGGTATGTACATGTGGACACTAGTTTGTGAAGTGTACTTCCTTCACAAGGAAACCAGAATTGTAGGTGATAGTCTGAAAATCATCAGTTTCCTGCTACAACTTTGTAGACTGCTCATTAAAACCAAGACTAGGATTTTCTAAGCAAGTGAGTTTCACTGGCCACTTCAGACCTTGCATCAAATCACTACTTGAGGATGAAATTGGATTAGGAAAGGAAATATTGTACAATGTAGATGTGATAGAATTAGATAGTATTACAGATCTTACTTTTCCTAACTACTGGTCAAATGTAAATGGATTTTTTCATTGGACCCCTCTAATGTTTAAAATAAAGTCCTAAAACATTCTAGCAGCAAATGCATTTACATCCTCAAGGGTCACATTTTCCTTTTGGAAAGGGGAAAAATATCAGACTTGATTTAGCAGATTTCTGACCTATTTTAACAAGATGGGTTTGGAAATGTATTGCTAAATTGAGTATTAAACAACTTCCATGACTCTTACGGGAAACTCCACAGGAAGGGGAAAGTGGAGGAGCAAATCAGTGAGAAAATGAGAGCATTGTAGTAATGCCAAGATGTTTAGGGTGTTCACTTTAAAAAAGAAGTAAACTCCTGTTTGGGGAGAAAAGTCAGGCTGAAATTATACTACTGAAAGTTAGAAACTGCAAATGTGGCCTAAATTGTTCCAGAACCTCAAGCCATGATCCTATTCCCTAGTTTAGAGGCAATGTGTATTCTCTCTATAGCACATTCGCTATGTGAGACTGATTAGATACCCTTCATAAAACTAAGATATTACCAACTACATGGATCACTTAAGGAAATGATAAATAGTATTTAGAACAAGAATCTCGTGATGGTTGTGCATAGCCCTTTCGGTAATCTAAGAAAAAAATTCTTTGCTCCTTAATTCATGCTTTTCCTCCAATAAACTGGTAGAAGTGTTATGCAATATACAGTATTTACACAGTAGAAGACAAGTGGGTTGAGGTGTATAGACCCTATCACTCCACATAATTAAAAATTAGGCTATTTCTCCAGCCTTTCTATATAACTGTTTGGTACAATTTTCATTGTCATTGCTGTAAACTCCCATTGCCTTGAAACCAGAGTAAACAATAGCAGAAATATAATTTATTACAAAGAAATGACAGTTGAAATGTATGTGTGAATGAATTTTTTTCAGGCATTTTAACAGTGAACTTGCTCCTGGATTCAGACAAAATTCACTCAGTCCAGGAGCCAACTAGCTTTTGAATCATCTTCTCAAGATCTGGGCAGAATGCTTCAAAAGGCTTTTCATGGGACAACAAGGATATGCCATACTAAACAATCAGGAAGCTTTCTGGAGAGAGAATTTCTATTTGGTGAGACTAAACTAAGGGGTGAGGTTAAGAAACCAAAACAGGACCAATCCAGAAGCCTTAAGCCTTCAGACTGAAACTACTTTCCTTATCCCTGCAGGAAATCAACAAAATAAATACATATTTCATTTACTTGTTTGGGTTTTTTTTAAGACAGTTAGTTGCCATTTAAACCAAAGATATTTCAGAAATTCTCATGACCTATGGATAGGATGCTTGAACCCTGTAACACTGGAGCTGTGTTCTTGGTGTCACAAACCCTCTAGTTTGCCCAGAGTCTATCAGTGTATGCTTGAAAACTACCAAAGCGCAGATGCCACGCAGCATTACCAGCCTCCCCTGGGAGACAGCGACCCAGTGCGGCTGTGCTCTCATCTCCTCATGGCTCTCTGCCTCTGGCAACCTCTCACCTGTGCTGTGTCCTTCTTATGCCATTCAACACCTTTTCCTTCAAGAATAAGAGGAGGAGGTTTGCAGAACATCGTGGATGTGCTCAAGCTCAAGCCCCTGCAGGTTGTAGCCCTGTGACCACAGTTCCTCAGGCTTGGTTTAAACTGCAGCAACAAACAAGAACCACAGCAACTTCCAAGAGAGAGATCAAATCTGTTCAACAGGGAAGTAACACAAAAAGGTGTCTGAATCCTTTACAGGATAGCTAAATGACTATTTGGGGAAGGAGACACCCTTTCCCCTAAGAATTGCTTCATGTTAAATCACTGAAAATTCACAGTCAACCAGGTGGGTAGGAACAATGGGAAGTCCTGCAGGGTACTGTGACTGACCTGCTTTCAGGTAGAGCTCAGTATTACTCAGCCTTTCCAGGATTCGGTACGTAACAGTCCCCTTGGAGCTCAAATTTATTCCCACGCATTTTTGTTCTATCCTAAAAATTAGACACATTTTAAGAAATTAAAAAGTGGGGAAGAAGAAAGAAATGATTAAGACCCTGAGAATAAGACAAATGCCTCCAACAGCAATATATTTATGCATATGTTTTCCCATAAAAAACAAAAAGAAATTCATAACACTGCACATAATATTTTAAATGCTACTGTGAAAACAGGCCAAGCAGGCAAAATGTTCAATCGCCTTAACCAGCAGTTGAAACAGGCTCTAAATTAATGAGGATTCTTAGAAACTCTAATAAGAAGGGACTGATGAAAAACAGCTGCACCCAACCCCTATAAAAACCTTCAAAAAGAAGGGAATTAAGTGATAATGCTGGTGGAAGGGCATATCATCACAGGATGGTCTCCTGCTGCTACAAAATACCACGGCAAGACCAAGTATTTTTCCAAGGAGAGATAATTAGGATGAGTCTCAGCACTGTTTTGAGGGGCTTGATTTCCACTCTATGGTGCAGCAATAGAGCTCTCATTTGGGCAGTCTTTAAATTGTACTGAACACTGAGAGTAAGAGCACCCAGTTCTAATGCGTATTATAAGTTGTATTCAAAATATCTCTGCACCCACTATAATGATTTGCATGAGAACGATGTGCTTCCAAAGTATGGCTTTGTAAAGGAGTGGAATAGAAATGAAAAATAAAATATATGCTCACCCTTAAGTATCGAAGCTCTTCAGGACTGCAGACTCAATAAAGTTAAATTACAGCCCAGTATTGGTGAAGGAGAAAGTATCCCACAGAGAGACAGGATGTAAGTCTGGTCTCAGGAAACCAGTTGTCTGCACAAAGAGTCCCTTGAGGAAAAGCAAGAGATGATACTAACAGGTTTTTAGTAGTATTTCAGCAAAAAAATTATAGCTTGGCAAGATTAATTGTTCAACAAGGTGGTATTATACAAAAGCAGTAGTTTATGAGAGGAAAGAGAAAAATTAATTTTTGCATGATTCTCCAAAAAATGTAATTAATTTTTTTCTAACAGAAAAGCAGTCAGTTCTCAGTAACTCCCCTTGCTTTGTGTGATGCCAGCTTCTGAGTGTTCCCCTGGACAGACAGGCATACAGCCCACATTAGAGCATACACATGGTTCCTGGTCTCCATGAGACAGGAAGTTTCCCTAAAACTCTGTAGGATTTATACAATGCTGATGGCCTGCAACTGCAAAATCTCCCTGAAAAGACACATATGACATCCACTCTAGGCGTTGAATCACCCGGACACTGAGGTCTGTGTTTTGCCTTAAAATGGAGTTTTGATGACTGTATGAAAATGTTTGTGTGTGAGACTTTTCATCTCATTTTTTTGCCCTGGAACAAATAGTTTAATTTTTGTTGTCTACAATTTCTGTGGTTCTAAGACTGTCTTAATGCTCACAGTTGCACTGGAGACTCTGTGAAGGAAAATTTCAGGACTCCCATGTGGAAACGTTCTATTGCATCAGAGCTGCTATTTCTCCTGTAACCCAAGTCATCACAACAGGAGATAACTCTGGGTAGGAGACACTACATATAGACACTCATCTTACATTCCTACCGAAGCCCAGTTATTTCTCTCTGGTCTAATTATATGACAAAGGCTGATCTCACTATCAGTGATCTGCACAACAAAAGGAGGTTAAAGCAGTAGGATTCGTGCTTGCATAGACAGTGTGGAGAGGCAAAAATAGGTACAAGCACTACAGAGTAGCCATCAAACAGGCACTCACCCCCATGGGGAGGCTGCTATAACTGCCTCAGCTTAAGGTCTCAGTTTTCTCCATTCTCTGCATTCTGCAATCCCCCTGTCTGTCATTTCCCAGCATAGATAGAATTTGTACCCTGAAAAAAAGGGTTTGATAATGCAAGTATATTTAGCAATGACAAGTCATTATGAGGACCCTGGAAGAGTCATAAACATGTTTGTTTTAATTAAGGTGGGGTAAGGTTTGTAGTGCAATACAGCAATGAAAACAGCCCCAACAAACAACTCCTCTCATCTCCTGCTCTGACAACCCCATTCTCAAAGCACCAATATTACCCACTTAGAATATGGATTTATGCCAAGTTTAAAGCACTTCTTTCTCTTTCAGCACACCAGATGGTACTAAAAATTCAAAATATTTCCTACAACAGCTGTATCTTTGACAACAAAATTAATACAAGCCGAAATACCACTGTTGTGTGTAGGCCATAATGACCACTGTCCTTAGTTTTATGTCTAATATAACAAGGCATTTGATACTAAAAAAATAGATCTGATCAACTCAGTATTGGGTCAATCTTGTGACTCTGTCTGGGTTTTCAAAACCCATTTCAAAATTTAGTGCCTTTATACTTTAACAGCTGGTCTGATAAGAATGTAAAATACCCTTCCCTAGAGCTATAATAAATGTGTTAGCACTTTCTTACAACCAACCCTTTCCTACAACTCATCATTTTCTTGCCCCAAGATCCCTCTTTATGTATTTGATGACATAAATCTTTTAAGCAGGTTTTGACCAGAAGCTAACTTCCCTTATTCTCCGATATTGGAAATTTTGAGGAATACAATGAGATGTGCTTTTTCTTCCATGTTTAAAGAGAAGGAGGGAGGAGGAGGAACGCTTTCAGTTCAGACAAAACAAAAAATGCAAATGATGGTGCTTGCAATTTCCATCTCCATAATGCAAATATGTACTGTAAGGTTTTTAAATGATCTATTTGTTAGATCATTAACTAGATCATTAGATATAAGACATGCAGCTCTCAGAGTTTTACTATTTTAAACGATGGCTTTGGCATACCCTGCAGAGTGTACAATAAGGGCAGGAAACATGAAAATAAAATTCAAACCAGTTAGTTTGTCCATCAAAAGATTGTAGTATCCAAACAATGCAATGAACACAATTCTACTATCTGTATATGTTTCTACATGTATGTGAACATTCTTGATGCTAACGTGTGGACACCTGCTACAAAATTCAGTTACTTAAGAGTGCTGTTGTAGAGAGGTGTGGTGATTATTCATGCTGGATGAAGCCTAATCCTGTCTTGTGGGACACTGAGACACTTCAACAGTTTTACATCCCAGAGTTGTCTAAGGCCTGAGGCACATGGGGGATCTATCATGGGAACAGCCAGTAAAAACCAGACACCTGAGTTTTGGTCATCCTTTTCCCAGTCAGACCTTGTCTGTGGTAGGTGAGCTCTGCCCTCTCCACCTCTTCACGGCTGTCTTTACTCTCTGCCAGTTGCTGATCTCTGCTTTCACACTGGCATCGTCCCTGAACAAATCCCTCCTCTTAACTTCAGCAGTGCAATTCCCAATCTCATCTGAGGGATTCCCTCCAGGACTCTGTTCCTTATTCAGCACAAGCGTGTGCTTGCACAAGGCATCTGGCATTGAAATGATGCTGTTGAACTGGCACAGTCATGCTGGACATGGATGTCATGAGCAAATGGTTGCTATTAGCAGATATGGCATTAGAGCTATTTTTAACCATCTTCCTTTTGCACAGCTGCAATGCTGTTATATTAGTTCAGCATACTTGAAAATTACCATTCAAAATGTTACTCAATACAAGTGCTCCCATTTAAAAATTTTAAGTAAGCAATTAATTCTTACATTAAGCGTGGTCGGTTCTAAATGAAATTTTTAGTGTTCCCTTTCAAAACAAATATACTGTCCAAGTTGATGAGGTATATGTGTGTGACCTTAGCAGACATGAGCAGATGGTTTTACTCAAGACATTTATTATTACTCTAGATTATGTTATCTAGAAATCCAAATTATTTATGTAGATATTTAAATTTATCTAGAGGGCTCTAAATACCACAAGGGTGATGGCTTTCTACCTCTCTTCAAATACAGTGTATCCCCACAGTCAGCTCAATTTCAAGATGAAAAATGTGCGTGACTTCTATGCCCTGGTGATCACCTGGGCAGGATCAGGAGGAGAACAGACTTCTCTCATCTATACTGAAGACTGAGGTGATATTGGACGCTTAGAGTCTTCCTTGTTTTTCTTCTCTTTCCCACCCCATCAGAACCACATGACCCACTGATTGTTGATCAGGCAAGAGCTGACCCACTGCTCAGGTACGGACCCCTTTTAACTCAGGTAAAGTAATTTTAAAGCTACATTTCGGAAAGAATTCTCTAAAGGACCCATTGCATCTCCTTTAATTTTTGTGGGAAGGAAACAATCAAACAGGTGATCTCTAAGCAGGGTTTTGTGATCTCTGTTGTGTTATTTTGCATTTGGCCAAAAGTTTTTTATTTCCATGTCTATTTACAAGAGTCCAGCTCACTTTCACAGAAATCCTTGTTGATGACACACATCCGTAGAACACTGGAAGCTAAAGGTATGGCCACACTATTGGTAAAACCCCAGTTTAGCTGCTGATTTGAAGCCAAATAAACTCCTTAGCGTCTGAACTCCAACTCTGCCACCTGCTTTCATTGTGCCTGCAAAACAAGCAGGAGCCAAGGACCAGCAAAATGCCAGCCTGTCCAGGAAAACTTCCTGTGTGCAGTGTGGACAGCAAGGTGTGGAGCAATAGTAGCCACGGGGCAGAAATTTCCTCTGAAAACTCTTTTCAGTTGTATCTATTTCAGTCCAGTACAAAGTTGAGGAGGTTAATATGGAAAGTGTCAGCACTTTATGCTAATCCATTTTGTTTTGCACAAGAATGAAGGATAACTGAAAGATGTTGAAAGAGCCATTCTTCTTTCCCAACTGTGCACTCCAAACTTGGACAAAACCAAAGTAAATCAGGTGATGCATTGGGCCAAGGCTCTGGACTCATGATTTGATCAGCCTCAGAAGCCAAAGCCTTCATTAAAATGAATTCCTTCTTCAACACTAGCTCTGCTACCCGAAACAAAATGCTGTGCATTTGAGTGATTCCTGGAAGACCATCTGTGCTTCCCAAAGTCTCTTCCTGTAAGGCCCTTTCCCAGCTGCAGCACATACACAATCACCATGGCTAACTGATTATTGCAAGAGCGTGTGTGATTCCCAGACTGTCAGATTTTCCTGCTTTGAGATGTTGACATACAGCTCCAAGCTGAACACATTGAGCTTTAAGATAAAACACAGGGTGAGTTCAGTACACCTGTTCTCCATCCATCCACCAAGAACACTGTCTTTAAAGACTCAAGACAAATTCACCGTAGACACCCAGAGGTAAAAGACAATGAATGAAGTCACTCTGCAATATTTTATTTTACTGCTAAGATACCATAAGGTTGAAGGAAAGCTGACACCAGGAAAGGTTATGCAGGCATCCCGGGAAAGAGCTCAGGAGGCAGTGAACGCTGCATACACTTTAAGTGCATTTCTAGCTAAGCTCCACATATCTAATATTTCGCCCTTCGTTGAAAAGATTTATGATGCTTGATAGCAGAAGGGTATGGCAAAGAGGCTGTACTGCAGGAACGTTGTTTTTGTGGTGGTATGCAATGACATCTCAGGAGTAAATGATCTCTCTCCCTCACTGCAGGAAGCACTCAAAATCTCTCTGAGCGATCTATTTATTTGAAGAGATCTGGGATCCAGATCACAGCACACCACATCTGATGAGTGGTATGAGACTCCAAACCTCATCTCCCTCTCCTATGAGGTGATGGAGGCCCCAGCTTCATCCAGTTAATTACTTTTCTGATTTGTCCTGAGGAGCTCACAGTCTCCATCATTCTCCTGTCTTTGGTCTCAAGGTCCAGCCTTAACCTTGGTCTTTTCTTTACACTAATCTGATGTTTTGCATTCCTCTAAATCTAAAATTAATTTTGTCAAAATCAGAGAGCAACTATGTGTACTCTAGATGTCTCCACGCAATTCAGGAACCACACAGCTGTAAACTGCACTGTGTCCATGCATATCTCCATGGCTTGCTGTGTTGTTTGTTGCTAGCTTTTGTCCTAGTCCTGAATGTATTTTTGCTTTTACTGTTTGCTTGTACACTTTGTATCAATTATCTAGCATTCGCTGTCTTCAAAACCAGGATTCATTTTCAGCAGTGGCAGAGCACAAAATTTATTTCTCTGTATAACCAGAAATATGCCAAAAAAGCTCCATTTGGAGAGCAACATGCAAGCTGGAATGAACATGAGGTATGTGCATGGCCAGTTAAGAACTACTCAGGGGTGAAATAGCCTTTCAAAAGTACTGAAGTGATGTAGTTGCAATGCTGTGATCATTTGTACATTTCCTGGCAACTGGCTGAAAAAAACTACCAGCATCACTGACCACATATCAATGTCCTCCTCAGAAGGGGAGTCTGGCTGGGAAAGGCATTTTTGAGACACGGTACATCCCTTAGAGCAGCACTACACCTTGGATGGTACCGGACTTTTACTGTAGCCTGTTAAGTCATTGTAATAGAGGTTCATGCTCTCCAGTGTATTTGTTCCATATCCTTCTATTTATTCCTTGTGCTAGTGCACTACAGCCCATTCGTGTTTTAACCATCATTATCCTGAGATCTCCTTTTTCGTGGTGATCTCTGAAAAAATCCGTGAGCCTTGTGCCTCAACAGTCACAGTACTATCTTCCAAGTCACCTTTAGTTCCTCACAGTGACCTTGAGGTGTCCTTAGCCTTGATAAGGTTACTGTACAACTGATGGATATCTGCAGGTCAGTCTGTGTGAGAATTTGGAACGCAGAGTCTATTCTTATCTCTGTCACTTCTCTTAGTGGGTGACCCTGGAGGAGTTTGTTCCTTGTTCTTTGCTTCAGTCTCCTAACATGTAGGAAGAGAAATTAAATATTTCTTGATGAAAAGAAATTAGCTAAGCTGTAACACGATTTCCCCTCCTAGTTATCTGTCAAGTTGCTGTCTGCTGAGAGAATGCTCAAGCTGTGTGCAGTCAGGCTTGCAGATGCACCAAGACATTATTTATTTTTTTTTCTCTTAACCTCTCTCTTATACTTCTTGGGCACAGTCTATGTTCTTACTCCTCACAAAAATGGACCATAATACTCTGTCCATCCTAAGTCCCATCATAGAACCCTTAACAGGCAAACACAGTCATTGCCAAAAAATAGCATTAGAGTTTTAATTTGTAGTTTAGCTTCTGATTTGATATTTAAAGCAATATGATATTTGAAGCAACTTTAAGTAAGTGATGGCAACCACGCAGGGTCTGTAATGGACTCTGGTACAATTCTACTTGACTGAAAACTGCAGAGGAGAAACAGATCTCAACACCTGGAATTCTGCACCTTTCTGGAGCATCCTTTGGAATAGCCTCCAAACATCTGCCAGGACAACACACATGATACCTCCACACTCTGGAGCATGATTTGTTCTGGTCCTGAGTCCATGTGCAGGGTAACCATACAGAGCCTATTTGCAAAGTCCAGTCTGTCTGGGATACCCCAATGACATGTTTTATGTGTTATATAGTCAATATGTCATGTGTGATGGTCATGTGTCTGGGACTTACAGAAATCTGGCAACTCCATTACTGTTATTTATCCTTGCTTCTCTCTTTACATGGACAGACATGTTTACTAGGCCAAAAAGCTCTTTCTTTCTCCTGACAAAGTTTCTGGGTAGACAGTGAAAGTGGGCATGTCTGGGAAAATCCAGAGATGTTTTGCTTGAAAATCCTATCTGCCTTTAACCTACCTCTTCTCCCAGCCTTCACATGACTTTTTCTCTGAAACATATTGAAAATCTCCTCCTGTCCTCTCTCTGGACCTTCCTCCCCTCCAGCTACTTCTCTGTTTCTTTGGCTGATGGTGGAGGTGAGAAAAGCCCCCTCCATGAAAATATCTGTCTTTGTTCCTCCCTTTTGACCAAAGCCGCCTTGCTCTTCAAGCCTCTGCTCTATCACCTCTGCCCCTTTGTTCTTCTGCTTAGGGATTTTCCACTCCTCACCTTCCTGCTGATAAAGTTAATCAAACTAATTTTCCCACTCACTCACCTCCCTTATCACAGTCACTGTTTGGCCAGAGCCCAATGGATATGCTTTATGAGCACTGTTGTTTGTTCTGCAGCTTTTTATGGCCAGGGTGAGTGATGTGTCCCAGGGTCTGTGTCAGCCCCTGGCTGGTTCACGGTACCTTGAGACAAATAACAAATACGTTTTGAACCATTTTGCGAAATAACTGGAATTCATAAATTCAAATAATTTCATTATCAGGAAAAGATCCAGGATCTTTTTGTTTTGCTTTGAAAGTCTCTACATTTAACTAGTACTTAGTCCAAGGCATGAGTGCAACTTGGTTCAGCTTCTGCGTCAATGATTGCAAAAGGAATAAAGGATAGTTTGTTCTGCCTTGTGTTGCAGGGTACATACTTTGCAGATACAGAGTAGGAATGCACGTGAGAATCAGCTAGAAATGTCTCTTCCCTTTGGCACCTCTGGCAGATCTCTAGTCTGATCTGCCTCCCAATGCCCCCTCAGCAGTTAGTGCAAAAGCCCATGGCCCTGCAGCATCCAGTGACTGGGGGAGTCAGTCAGTCTGGTGCAGACTGGGTGCTTAACCCCAGATGGGCTCAAATTAGGGTGAGTGGTGAGTCCTACACAATGTGTCAGAAAGACTTGTGGTCACTCTTCCTACTGCTACTACTGCTCCAGCATCGCTTGTGTTGATAACACAAAGGACAGCATGTAAGAGGGGCAACAGCAGCATTTTGAGCAATTTGTCGGCTGATCAGGGGGAGCTACAAGTGGGTAGGTAGATCCTTATGCTCAGGGTTGCTACTCATCCCTATCATTTGATTAATGCCACTGAGTTTGCCTATGCATTCCCATTGACACTTAGCTCCCCACAACTTGTCTGTCAGCATTAGAGATGTATGAGGTGGTTATATCAGCTCAGTGGCAAAAAAATTCCTGAGTACACAAGGCCTACACTGCAAAAGGGATTCCTCTTTGCATATTGCTCCTAGTGAAGGGTGACATCTCAACATTTCAAAGGTTATTCTCCTGAGGCAAAAAAATGAAATGAGTTTTGTTCTGCTACACTAGAAACTGTTTTTAAAAGCCTCCTAGGTTTGTAAAACAGGTGCAAAGAATCAAAAGGCAGATCCTACTCTGACCTCACACCCCTCATTTACATGCCATCCCGTGGCTACTTATCTGTGTGTCCCTTGGACCAGCTCTGGGCCTTGCTGAAGCCTTTCATGAGCTGATTTAACTCACTAAAACAGCAGAAAACTAATCCCAGAAGGAGGAAAGGGAGTAAACAGTTGTCTGATATTTCAGTGAGGTCATTTGGCTCATCAGGTTGTCCAGCGGATACCATAGTGGCAGAAGGGAGTGGGGAGGAGATGGTGGACACAGGATGCAGGGCGACAAAATCTGGCTTTCTCTGTGCAGCAGGCTGGGCGCCAGCCCAGAGGCAAATGCAGCCGCACTCCCAAACAGCCTAATCCCTCTATGACAAGTACAATATGCACCTGTAGTCAGGGCAAAGCTCTGTGAACCCATGTTTTCCATGTGAATTCAACTGAGTCTAAATGCCACACTGGGAATTTCCTGTAGCCCAAAGACGTGATAATTAGTTTAATTAGGCTATCAATTTATGATCTTCTTGGTAGTGAAAAGCCACTTGATACAATGTTAGCTTTTGATATGCAAAAAGGCTTTTGAAACTCTACCTCACCCTGGGTGGCCCAGAAAGTGTTATAATTTCCCTGACAATGGATAATTCATTCATAATACACACATGTGTCCCTGTTTGACAAATGCCGATAGAGAGTGTTGAATAATCTCTGAGGCTATGGATTCATAGGAGGTTTTCTCTGGTGACAGTGCCAGAGTGATAAGTTTTTCAGACTCCTCCCAACCCAAAAGCATCAGATCGCTTCACTGACCTTCTTGTGGACCTGCAAACATTTCTGTCAACCCAGTGAGGGTACATAAAGACAGGGACAGGGGCAATGAGAGCAGGGAAATATTCTCCTCAGACTGGTGCTAGTGTTGGGAAAAACATAATACGAAAATAAAGCTTCAGTTTAAATACACAAGTCTTAACAACTAAACTCTCCACAACATGTAACCACAGAAATGCCTAATGAACAGGCATTATAGTGGTAGAATTTTATATTGATGCTAATTATGATCGCTAACAAGAGAACTGCAAAACTTTCAATTCTGAGTTACGGAAGATACCAGCATAGGGAAAAAAGGGAAGACTGCCTTCACCAAGGCACATTGTGGTATTGTCAGCATCATTCTATGTTTCAAAGGCCCTAGCACTTCACTGCATAGTATTTTACCAGTATGATAAAGAGAATGACAGTATTTCAGAGGGATTTCCACTGATCTCATGTAATTTTAAATAATACTCTATCTGTCTCTTTACCTTTTGTTTCAGTATTTTCAGCTATTCCAAACTATGGAAACCAAAACCACTGGAGCCTAAAGACTGGGGTGACAGTTGATGGGATGTGCAATGCAGAATGACAGAAAATGTTGTGAGCTACTGCCACAACATAGAATACTGCTATAGGATAGAATCATAGAATGTTAAGGGGTTGGAATGGACCTTAAAGCTCATCTAGTCCCAACCCCCACTGCCTTGTGCAGGGACACCCACTTTGTCAGGTTGCTCCAGGCTTTATCTAACCCAGCTTTGAACACTGCCAGGACTGGGGCATTCACAACCTCCCTGGGCAACCTTTTCCACTGTGTCACCATCCTCACAGTACAAAATTGCTTCCTAATATCTAACTTAAATTTCCTCTCTTTCAATTTGTACCCATAGTATGATACATAGGATGTAGTGAGGAGTGATAGGGCACTTTGAAGGGATAGATAGACCTGAGAGATAGCTTCTCTCAGGTCACTGGTAAACCTCATGTGTTATTGCTAAGTGCTTCTGACCCCATCCTTATCT
Source organism: Oxyruncus cristatus (assembly GCA_013399855.1). NCBI lineage: Eukaryota > Metazoa > Chordata > Aves > Passeriformes > Cotingidae > Oxyruncus > Oxyruncus cristatus. Next base: position 1,329,846 of record VXAY01004337.1, on the reverse strand, counting down.
CATCCTTGTCTGATCTGAAAGCCTTCCGAATCCTCAAACCTCTGCTTCCTTCTCTCTGTGCACAGCATTTCCAAATTCTCAGGCCAGGATGAAGGGGTGAGAACTGATACTTTTCTAGTTCTGGGAATATGTCAGTGCCAAAGTGTTGTTTCCAAACTGTTCATCATAGCTAATGGCTTTATGAACTCCCTTAGAATTAAGGGCTTTTCAGGTGGCAGTGGAGACTTACACCATGTAAGAAAGGAAAGGAGAAAACCAAATATCTAAGATGACAGGAGAAAGGCAATGAAAAAAGGTTTGTTCTGTAATCATGCAAAACTGGTATTTTAGACAGCTAGAGACATTTCTGCACCTCGGTGTGGGTGGTGGCCAGCTTACACGTGAAGCTGATGTCAGTGAGGAAATGAATGAATAGTTTTCTTAATCCTCGCTGTATAGCTACTTCTGGGGAGACGCAGGCAGGTTTTCCTGCATGGTGTAAGAGAGAAACTAGTCTAAATCAAAGTCTCCCTTTCTACTCAGTGATCTTTAGCTGTGAACATCCAATGTGAAAGGTGCAACAAAGCAGAACTCAAAGAAGACCTAAGAAAAGGAAAAGTAGCACTTCAAAAGCAATCCAAAGGGGGAGCTACTTCAAAAGGGAACCCCGGAGTAAGAAGCACTTCAAAGGGAAAACTTCCCTAGGGAGCTTGTTGCAAATTATCCTAAAGTAGGTCCTACCATCAAACAGATGTAATTAGTTTTATTCCAATTGCTACTGTCATGAAATCTTGTTCATTCAAAAACAGCCTGAACATTTCATATGGTAGAGGAACACTTGTCAAAGGATACACCAGACTTTAGTGTAGTTGGCATCCTACCATTGTGGACAACAGGCTGCATGAAGTACCTGCTCACCAAGGCCTGCCAAAGCTCAGAAAGGTCTCTCAGAGCAGATTTGTCCAATGTTACTCAGCTTGGATTCATTTAATTCCCATCTTTTCACAGCTGACTTGAACACTGTAAATTAAGTTTGTTCCTACAGCAAAAAAACAGAGAAAGTTTCTGGCCTCTCATGTATTTTCAGGTACTTTGTGTAGTCATATTTGAGCACTCTAAAACTACATATAACTTTTTCTTTCTCTGTTTCAATGTCTCTAGGCTGCAGACAATCCCAACTCCATGCAGAACTACATGTACTGCCAATCAATTTTACTGTTACTGTAGACGGTATAATTAAAATAATGACAACATGGTCTGACCCTCCCGTTTCTCCTCTTTATATCTTTCTTGTCATTTTTTTCCTTCTCATCACTTTGATCCCTTTGTCTTCCATATATCCTTTTCCATGTGCTTGTTCTCACGACAGGGGAACAGACTGCCCAGGTTTGGCTGCAACTGCACCCTCCCTTGGGCAGAATCCATATTGGCTGCCTGGCCCCACCACTAAAATTAACACAAATGTTAATTTTAAAATGTCTGCTTTCTTTTAGATGTTCAATTTCAATACTCTGTGAAGAAGGTAACAGGGTGAAATGGGTTGAGTCTGCAATTTAGGTCAAACATGAACAACAACTTCCAAAAAGAACCGAGACATATTGGGATTGCTAAATTTCAAAGTGCCCCCAGCCTGATTTCAGGAAACCTCCCTCAGTTCTCAGCACTCTGCTTCCTCAATCCCCTCCCAAATGCTTGGTGATAAGTTAATTTTTTATGCTCTTGAGAACCCACTACCACCTTGGGATGAATTAAAATTAGTGTCTTGTGGAACCGTGCCCATGTCAGTTCAGTAACTGCTGGGTACATTATTCTATTATACTTAAATAGATACATGAAAAAAGCATGATTATGTATTATAATGGTGTTAGATAAGGCATTCATCACCTGACGACTCTCACACAGACACCTAGAAACCTTACTCATCTTTTTCTTCTCTTTCCCATCAGAGTGTGTCTCTTACTCACTATACATCTCATTCAATAGTTAAAGTTTGTTTTTTTCTTCCTGAATTGCATCTACATTGTTACCCTAAGGCAGGCAAAGGTGTCTCCTTATTCCCTACCCAGGTCAAGCAAAGTTGCATACACGCTGGAAAAGGAGGAAGGGTTAAAATGAGGGAGTATTTATTGGGTTTAGATTGTTTACCAAAAAGCAACATACAATGCCCCCAGCCTTAAGTTATAGTGCCATTTTTCTCCTTCCAACAGACACACTCTTACATTGTATATTCAGTGTCTAATTCCAATACTCCATGTTAAACAACCATATTTCAGCAAATCATCCCCGAGATTAGTAGCGAGATTAATGTTGTCTTTTAAAGACAAAGTGATTTTAATGAGTAAAAAAAAAGATCCTCCCCAAGACCTCTCAAATATATCAGTTTTCTGGATTTCAGCAGCCTGCTCTGCTAGGCATATGAAGGAACAGCTACCGGGAGTGTAGGGATCCCTCAAGCATGTGTGACAGGTACAGTATGGAACATGTCAGACTTATTGCCCTCTGACCTGCCAGTGCTGGCAAGTCAGTTTGTCCACCCCGAAAAAAAAGTTACTTGGGCTTATCAAAGGATGTTAAAGTGTGTTCTGCGCAACATGAATATCTATTTAAGATTTTTAAGATTAACACTGTTGTAGCTGAGACTTGCTTTGAAAGTTGTCTCTTAGCAACATCAGAGTTATTTACAGTAAATCACATCTGAATTAAGATGAAAGAACTTCACCTGACTTCAGAAAGTAAAATACACACAACTTGTGTTTACAAGGCAACCCATTGTAGATGATTGCTTTGGTGATAGCAGCTTATGGAACATCCATATGCGCTGTTGGCATTCGTAAAGTGATGAAACAAAATGCAGTTTCTGATATCTGAGCTGCTTTTACTGCGGTTTTTGCAAAAATAAGGGTACCAAATAAAACTAAGCTTAGAATTTATAACAGCTGATTTATGTGAGAAATAGGAGCCAAACCATATTCTTCATTAAAATAAAGATCAAGCTCTAAAATAATTTTAAAAATAATTGTGTGTGTTTTAGTGTTTAGACTGCTGTGGAGCAGCCTGACAAAGTAGTGGAGCCTGAGGCTGTTGTTCTGAGCTAGAAAGAAAATAAAGTTGCTCTTATTTTAAACCAGAAAGCAAATAAGCTTGTAGAGAATAGCTGCCCTAATTTTTTTAATTTCTTTACCACATTCTGAAGGGAGATAAAGATAATAATGCAGTTGAAAAAACAGAAAAAAAATTTGGCTTAGAAACAGATGACCTATGATAACAAATACTGCAATACCGTCCATGTTTTGCTACTCTTTTGCATAGGGATTGAACCTTGCTGTTGACTGCTCAGTTTTGTAGGACAGGATTAGCTGTACTTTAGATAGTTAGAGAAAAGGAAGAATTCATGCTGCAGACATGATCTTAAACTAACTTAGAAAATTAAACTATATCCACATCACTAGTTCAAAAAACAAGTTAAACATTGCAGCTATGAATATTTGATATTGGAAAAATAGACATTCTTACTGAAAAAATTGGCAAAATTATGTTTTGGGGTAGCTCCTCAAAAAGATTTCATCCTTGTTATCTGAAGCATGACAGCACCTTCCTGTTAAATACACTGCTTGTAGTGTAATCTACAGACTAAGTTAGACCGACAGGCTATTACAGTGTACAGGAGGATTTAGCAACAAAAACATGCACAAACTTTTTCAAGCTACCCAGGGAGGAGGATGGACAAGGGATCAGACCCAGCCAGCACGGGTTTAGGAAGGGCAGGTCCTGTCTGACCAACCTGATCTCCTTTTATGATCAGGTGACGCGCCTGGTGGATGAGGGGAAGGCTGTGGATGTGTCTATCTGGACTTCAGCAAAGCCTTCGACACCGTCTCCCACAGCAAACTCCTGGAAAAGCTGCAGCCCACGGCTTGGACAGGGGCACCCTGTGCTGGGTTAGGAACTGGCTGGAGGGCCGGGCCCAGAGAGTGGTGGTGAACGGGGCTGCATCCAGTTGGCAGCCGGTCACTAGTGGTGTCCCCCAGGGATCAGGGTTGGGCCCAGTCCTGTTTAATATATTTATTGATGATTTAGATGAAGGGATAGAGTGCACCATTAGGAAATTTGCAGATGACACCAAGCTGGGGGGGAGTGTCGATCTGCTGGAAGGCAGGAGAGCTCTGCAGAGGGACCTGGACAGACTGGAGAGCTGGGCTGATTCCAACGGGATGAGGTTCAACAAGGCCAAGTGCCGGGTCCTGCACTTTGGCCACAACAACCCCCTGCAGCGCTACAGGCTGGGCACAGAGTGGCTGGAGAGCAGCCAGGCAGAAAGGGATCTGGGGGTGCTGATTGACAGGAAGCTGAACATGAGCCAGCAGTGTGCCCAGGTGGCCAAGAAGGCCAATGGCATCCTGGCCTGGATCAGGAACAGTGTGGCCAGCAGGAACAGGGAGGTGATTCTGCCCCTGTACTCGGCGCTGGTGAGGCCACACCTGGAGTGCTGTGTCCAGTTCTGGGCCCCTCAGTTCAGGAGGGATATTGAGGTGCTGGAGCAGGTGCAGAGGAGAGCAACGAGGCTGGTGAAGGGACTTGAACACAAGTCCTATGAGGAGAGGCTGAAGGAGCTGGGGTTGTTTAGCCTGGAGAAGAGAAGGCTCAGGGGAGACCTCATCGCTCTCTACAACTGCCTGGAAGGAGGTTGTAGCCAGGTGGGGGTTGGTCTCTTCTCTCAGGCAACCAGCAGTAGGACAAGAGGGCATGGCCTTAAGCTGTGCCAGGGGAGGTTTAGGTTAGGTATCAGAAAGAAATTTTTTACAGAGAGAGTAATCAGCCATTGGAATGGGCTGCCCAGGGAAGTGGTGGATTCTCCATCCCTGGAGGTTTTCAAGATGAGGCTGGACGTAGCACTTAGTGCCATAGTCTAGTAACCGCGGAGGTGTTGGATCAAGGGTTGGACTTGATGATCTCCGAGGTCCTTTCCAACCCGTCTGATTCTATGATTCTATGATTCTATGATCTTTCTTAGACACTCCAGGGGGAAGAGCTGTGGAGGACAGAGTGGCCCTGGAGTCACATCTCTTGAGTACAGACTTCCACCAGAGCACAGTTTTCAGATGTTCACCTTTCCTAGGTTAGACATCTTGCCAAGGCCTTCTTATAAAGTGCAGACAGAAAAGATCTTCTTTATAATCATCTTCTGTTACAAAAATTTGGATTCCTGTCCTTTCCTTAGCAGAACTCAAGTTCAGATCCTCCCTTTTCCTTCAGTCTTCTTCATATCCCTTCTTTGCCACCTCCTCACTGCAGGTCTGTAGGTAGGCAGGTTGTAGTCCCTCTTTCATTTTGCATGGATTAATTATATATTCATTATAACTGTCTTAGGTAAAAGCCCATAAGAATCTATAGATGGGAGGACAGCTCTTACCTGAGATGTAAGGGATCTGGATATTAAAGGATGTATTTATCCCTTTATCACAAAGTAATAAATCTTCTTTGTTTCCTTTTAGAGTCTAAGCCTTCAAATGTAGGGTGTTAAGTTACCCAGAGATGTGGTGGATGTCCCAGCCCTGAAACATTCCAGGTCAGGCTGGACATGGCCCTGAGCCACCAGATCTAGTTCAAGATGTCCTTGCTCATTGCAGGAGGTTGGACTAGATGACCTTTAAATGTCCCTTCCTACCCAAACTCCTCTATGATTTTGTGGTACTATTTTATTATGTAGGAGGGAAGAGAAACAGTCTACCACCCTGAAAGACCAGTCCAGAGTGTGCAGAGTTTCCTAGTGCAGGAAGGATGAGCATAGTATACCTCAAATAAGCATCAGGCTGAGGTGTCCCCCCATCTCGATGCTGTCACATGTTCAGGCAATTTGTTTGTGTTCAGCGGTAGAAAATTCAGGCTCATTGGACTTTCCTGGTAAAACTCAAACAATTCCACACAGATGGCACCAGAGAAGAGGTTAGCAGCCAACAGGGCACTTAGGGAAAACCTATTTTTAGGTTTGAAAGTGCCTAAATTATTGGCAGTGAGGTGTTACCGTCTGGATGATATCTCACCATCAGGCAGTCTCTTCTTCCATGAGATTTCCCCCAGCACAGTCAGTCTCCTAGAATAAGGAGGCAATATCACACTCCAAGAAATAACAGCCTTTCTTTCCAAAATATTTGAGAATGTTTTCTAATCCTCCAAAATGAAAGCAGCAAATGTTTATTTCTTGCGGAAGTCAAAGACTGACATCTTTATTTTTGTGTCTATCCTTGGCATTCAGCTGTCATTGTAGTTATTTATCTTATCAGAGGCATCTGCAATTTGGAGACTATTGCTGAAATACTTTCCTCCATTTTCCTCCCAGTTTGCATCCTATGGTAGCACGTTCTGGTGGGTGGTGGGAAACAGAAATAGGATGGAGTGGCAGAAGGACACAAAGATGGCCAGGTTTGGCAATGAACTCAGATAAGGCCACGATACAACAAGTTTAATTGCTACAAATCAGAGACTATACTGAACACAAGAGCACAAGAATGAATGTACACCTTGAAATAATGGCAGAGAGCAGCTCTACGTACCTTTGATGTACACAAAATGTCCAGAGTCTCAATGTAATCTTTAAGTTTACTTGTTATATGTAGTTTGTTGTACTTGCACGGTGGTGTACCATTGCAATGACATATCTATTGAACATAAACCATTCAGTCTGAATGGTTTTATCAGTTCCAGTTTTTATAGAGTGTTCAGGAGTGAATATGCAAGGTATGCATATGCTGGCCAGGACTAAGGCATGGGGATATGCTTCCTCCGGCTACTGACTATCTTTCTCAAGATGAGGCTGCCTGGAAAGGGGTTGGAAAGAGATAGCCTCAGCTATGGAGAGGGTGGGAACGCTGGCCCAGAGAAACCTGCACATGTTATATCTTTTCCAGGACTGACAGGACAGACCTAGCAGGTATAGCATCTGTGTAATTTAGTGATGTTCTAGGGTTAAGAGGACTCCTAGACACACAATGCCTCCTAGGCCTCCCATCTGGGTGAGAAAGTATCTATTATGCTGGAGTAGGCCCATAAACCACAGGCTGACACATAGATTAATGATGATTACCAAGTCTGGACCTTGCTGTATCTCTAAATATACAGCTTTCGTGTAGGATGACACTGTCTCAAACATCTGCCAGAGGCGAACAGGTAGTAAATTTCTCACATACAGAAGGGAATAAGTGTTAGATTATGTTCAACAAATAAACAAACCAAGAAAACCTGTTCCACCTCAGTCAGAGAGCAACAATTGTCTGGATTGTCCCTGTCAGCACTCCAGTAGATTTATTGCTTCTTATCAACAGCCAGTTTAAAAAAAACTATGACAAGACATTAAGAAAATGGGGAGGAAAATCCTCCAAACCATAGTTTGCTGTTTATGTCTACCAGTCAACCTGTCTTGCTTGGAAATCATGCCATGGCTGTCAATAGGGATGAGCTATGCTATTTAATGCTAATCTAACTGTTGCAGGTGGGAATGTCAGCTCCCTGCAAAAGATTTTAAAATAGAAGATTATAATGAATATGTGGGAATATGTAGCTATTAATGTATCATGACTGAGAAGTCTTAAATAAATGGATTACCCAAACACTAAAAAAACCCCACTGTTTTGTGCACTTAAAAATAAGGAATTAGGTCTTCTTTACAAAAACAGCAGACAAGGGGCAAAAGTCATTCTCTTCTGGTCTAAGATACATGAACTGTAAGCAAGCCCAGATTCTATCCAAGGTAGCCAAATGTTTTAATGGAGGCAGCATTATTATGTTACAACTTGGAGCAATGGATGAACCAGAAAAAGGAGATATCAGTGGTAAGAGCTAACATGTAATGCTTAGCAATCCTGGATTTTTTAGTTCATCTTCTTCTGTTTTCCTGTACCAAAATCACCTCAGATCTATTGCCTACTTACAATTTAGATATCCAGAAATGTGAATGTCACATTTGGAGCTGTCAGCTCTTAAGAACATGAGTTTTATGTATCTGTATATCAATCCAAAAAATAAGTGATTTTGTAAAACATAAGTTATAACTAAAGAACACACTTATATATTCCACAGTTTCTTCCTTGGTTATATGGGCAGAAGGAATATAATTGTCCATTTTTCCACTTTATTCAGTTTAATGTACAAAGTATCTACACTATTGTAGCTTTATAAACATAAATTCTAACTTTAGTGACACAGATGAAGAGGAACCTAAATGTGGATGTGGTTTTAAAATGAAATGAAACAAATTTTATAACTCAAAAGAATGAAATGCTTATCTGTGTTATCCACAATTTTAATGGAGATATTCCCTTCCTGTTCCCACTCACAGCAGATCATATGGGTAAAATACACAAATAAGTGAGATCTCAGTGTAAGAGTGACAGTGCACAGATGGTTTAAAATTCTATGCTAAATTCACAGTCTGGATTTTTTTATAAAAGTTATTTATTGCAAAATGTCCCTAGATTTACACTGAGGTGTAATGTTCTGTCGACAATTGCTTTAACAGTTCTCAAAAAAAACCCCCCAAACCTGGGGACTCACTTCATCTCCGGTTTGTATTTTATTAATTCTGTAAAGATGTGTCATTCCTGTCCATCACTTATGCTTAAGAGTAATTTCACAGCCTGCAAAATTAATGCATACAGAATGGATACCTCTTGTCTGAAAATAAAAGGAACACCCCAGCAACACAGAAAATGCATTTTTCTTCAGATGTGATTGTTCTCCCCATAGAATTTGAAAGTAGTGTTTCTGCAAAGACATTTTGTCCATGTTCGTTTTTTATCAGCTAGTAGAATCTAAACAGAAATGCAGTATCTTCTGTTTTCACAGATCCCACTGTCTCAAATGGCAAATACCCCTTTATACCCACAGGTCTTTTGTCAGTGTGCAGGGAGATGGCAAAGAGAATTAACAGATAATTAATCCTTATATCATAATTAGAAAGCTCTTTTAAAGCTGTTTTCTGTGGCCACTGGTCCTGGAGTACACAACAAAGTTCCTCTGGGGGCAGTGCAGCAGTGAGCACATTCACCTGGGATGTGCCCCAAGTCTGTTCTGTGCCAAGTGTGATGGTATCCTGGCTGTCCTTCCTCTCATGAAGATGCTGTCCAGCTGCTCCAGTGATTATCTTGCTGCTCACCTGATGAAGTTACAATGGTGTGATGAGGCTGTAGGAAAGGCAGGAACACTGACTTATTAATTTGGGAATCTATGCACATCTTGGATAAGAAAATCTCAGATGAAAGGAATGTGTTTAGTGCATTGCAAGAGTTTCTTCATTACCTGAAAATAACTCATAAACTGGAGGCTTGCTGTCTGACATCAAAAGCAGCATCTCAACAAAGTACATTTATAAGAGCTCACAGTCAGTTTCACTAATTAGCTTTTTTATAATTGCTTAGGATAAAGTAATTTTACCCTCTTGAAATGTGTGAGCGTCTTTAGCAAATTGTCTCAAAGTGCCATGTAATTATTCTATTTGTGATGGTGCTAAAGTAAAAAATACCACTTGCTGCTTTGCTCCTAAATCAACAAGCAACTTATTTTGTGACTGTCAGAGACACAAAAGCCACACAAAGGCCACCAGGTTTTGGAGTGTGGCTTTCGTAAGTGTGAAATGTGACAAGGACAAAAATAGCTCAAGTGAAACCTCAGCCTTATCAGACAAAATGCTGAGCGGACAGGGACCGCGAGACAGGCTTCGACTGGGAGAATGCAAATCTAAATAGTAAGAGTGCAGGAGAAAGCAAACGTTAAACCTATCTTGCAGATGGGCAGCAAAGGCACAGAGCAATTAAGGTCCTGATTTGGGAAAATACTTAAGAACATATGTGAATCCCACTGAAGTAATTAAGTACAGCTCCTGGGGAATGATTTTAATGAAATGAGACCTGGGAAATTGCCTGCAGCCACTCATAAGCTTATGAGTGAGCCAATAGCGGGTTCTGTCTCCAAATTCTCATTTTGGTAACTTCCGTGGTGTCCTTGTACCATCCCACTGGGGTCTTCCTTACTGGCTTTGTTTCTGACTGGAGAGCACAAAGGGAGGAGCTGGACATGTGAATGCAGACCAGGAAAAACTGGTGGTCAGGGATCCATCTGGCTGAGCAGAGAACATTAGCTGGGTTTTTATTACTTTCAGTTGATTGTTTTCTTATTTTTCCTTATTTTCTTCTATCCTGTTGTTTTAGCATTACAATTTTAGCTGTTGAGGTGGGGAGGAAACACAGTGGTGGTCTGTCAAGCTTGCTTACCAAACATAGTCCTGCCCAGGAGCCCTGGCACAGGGTGGATGGTGCAACCCTGTCATTTTAATATGCACCACGGTCTCACTGTCCATTGTGCGCTGTTGTTGCTGTTCCTCTCACTGTGACCTGCTGCTCTGTCTGCTCCTGCAAATAAGACTGGGGTCTGACCCCACCCAGGCCAGCCTCACGGTTTGCTCACAGGTCCTGTGCCCAGGGCCACCCAGCTCAGCACCAGCCCTGGTGGCCATGTGGGCAGGAGGGAGAGGGATGATGGGATTTACTGCCCAAACTGGGTCATGAGATCAACTCAGGTGGTTGGAGCTTGGTGCTAATAATGCCAAGGTTGTTGGTTTGGTCCCTGTATGGGCCATTCACTGAGGAGTTGGACTCAATGATCCTGGTGGGTCCCTTCCAACTCAGAATATTCTGTGATTCTGTGTCACTCTTGGTCTGCGCTGGGGAAGCTGTAATGTCTGATCAGGTGTTTATTTCTGGGCAAAGATCAGGTAAAGGAAAAAAAAAGGAAAAACCAGCATTTCTCTTCTAAATACGTACACCTTGGGTCACATATCACTACACTAAGTTGTTCAGGTTTCCTTTAAAACCAGGAAGGCAATGAACTTGTAGCTAAATTGGAAGAAAATAGTTGAAAGAATTTTTCCAGTTGAGCTTAACTTTAAAAATAACCTTTTCTTTTCTTCACAAACAAAAACAATAGCCAGTCATTCCAGTGAAATAATGTGTAGTTTGGGGTTTTTTTCCAGAACTAAAGTGAAACATTTTTTAATACTGCTTTTGTTTCCTACTGGTATATTCTGCCCATTTTTCTTTTCTGTAGGATATATTTTTCTATTAAAAGGAAATCAGTAGTTTCAAAAAGAAATATCAAAATATTTATTTTTAGTCTCTTGAAATAAAATCTTTGAACTTTTTCAGCTGAAGCTTTTCACAGTCCCAGAAAGGAGCTTTCCTGTGTTCCTACACGACAGTGTCAGGGCATCTCCATCCCTATCTGACACCTCCCCTCTGCCATTTTGAAGAATTTAAGATGCGACAACTTTAACATCCCAAACATTTTCACTGGACATCCATAGGGAAGATGACTCGTACATCTCTGAACACTTCTTGAGGCCCTGCTGCAGCTTTAGTTGATCGAAGGGAGAGGACTCAGTGCAGTTTCTGGCAGTGATCGCTCCAGCAAGTGTTACCTCTTAAATCACTTCTTTGGTGGAATGAAAATACAAAAAATAAATCATGATGATAGAACTGGGATGTTATTTCGGCGTGTGCTGGGCCAATTGGTTTAGGGCTGAGAGGAAGCTATTTGTTTTTCTTGGTTCAGCTGTTTTCTCCCATATGTAGTCATTTGGACTTGGGGTATCTCATGATAGTCCTCCCTGAAAAAAAGAGAAAAGGCTGTTTTCCTGCAGTTAGTTTTCAGTCAGCTGGTTTGATAGCTGCGGAGGAGTTACTTGCCATCTTGAAGGTTGGCTGTCACGACTATATAGAGTATCTCTGTTACTGACAAAAGGTTTTTCTTTCTCTGGTCACCAGTGTTGCTGCTCCTGTGTTTGGTTTATGATCTGTTGCTAGGGTCTATTTCCCCAGCTGGGAGCTGGCCACATTTTACTGATGTCTGGCATGTGTTACTCTGCTTTTTATTCATATAATTGTTAAGCAGGAAATACCTATTAGCTTGTTGTCATCTTGTGCTGAACATAGTCCTGGTGAGCAGACACCAAGATGCTGCCTCACAGTTGTTTCTGCTCATAGATATCATTGTCACAGCCGAGTACAGAGTGTATGTGTGTTCTTGTTTCACAGGGCACAACTGTAATAAGTATCACATTGTGTGATTTCTCTTTCTTTGATTAGACTTGCAGGAAACTCATCTCCTCCCACTAGCGAGATCCACATGTGCATCCTTTCCGGGCTGCATTGCCAGACATTGGTGGAAGCAACCCTAGATTTCTAGCTTGAGCTTTCCTGAAATCTGTTGGTGATAACTTCCTTCTCCAAGTGATAGAAAAACCAATGAGAAGTGCTGCTATGCTGGACCTTGTTATCACCAGCAAGGGGAATGTGATGCTCAAGGGCAGCTTGGGCTGCAGTGACCATGCAATGGTGGAATGCAAGATCCTTGGGGCAGTGAGGAGGGTGCACAGCAATATCACCGCCCTGGACTTCAGAGAGCAGACTTTGGTCTCTTCAGGGATCTCTTTGGTAGAGTATCATGGGATAAAGCCCTAGAGAGAAGAGGCACCCAAAAGAGATAGTTAATATTCAAGGATCACCTCCAAGTTCAGGAGCAATGCATCCCAACAAACAGGAAGTTAGTCAAAAATGCCAGCAGGCCTCCATGCATGAACAAGGAGCTCCTGGAAAAACTCAAACACATAAAGGAAGCCTACAGAGGGTGGAAGCATGGACAGATAGTATGGGAAGAATACAGAGAAATTGTCTAAGCAGCCAGGTATCATGTTAGGAAGATAGAATTAAATCTGGCCAGGGATATCAAGGGCAAGAAAAGCTCCCATAGGTATGTCAGTGATAAAAGCAAGACTAGGGAAAATATGGGCCCTCTCCAAAAGGAAATGGCAGACTTAGTTACCTAGGATATGGAGAAGGCTGCAGTATTCAATGACTGTTTTGGCTCAGTATTCACTGGCGACTGCTCCAGCCACACCACCCAAGTTGCAGAGGGCAAAGGCAGGGAATGGGAGAATAAAGAACCACCCACTAGGAGAAGATCAGGCTTGAGACCACCTAAGGCACCTGAAGGTGCACAAATCCATGGGACCTGCTGAGGTAAATCTGCAGGCCCTTAGGGAATGAGCAGATGATGCTGCTAAACCACTATCCATCATATCTCAGAAGTCATCTGAGAAGTCATGAGGTTCCTACTGACTGGAAAAGGGGAAACACATTCCCATTTTTAAAGAGGTTCTGCACCTGGGTCAGGGCAATCCTCAGCACAAATACAAGGTGGGCAGAGAATGGATTGAAAGCAGCCCTGAGGAACAGGACTTGGAAGTGTTGAGCTGGCAGTATGCGCTTACAACCCAGAAAGCCAAGTGTGTCCTGGGCTGCATCGAAAGCAGTGTAGCCAGCACGTCCAGGGAGGTGATTCTGCCCCTCTACTCTGCTCTGGTGAGACCCACGTGGAGTATTGTAACCCACTCTGGGGCCCCCAACACAAGAAGAACCTGATGGCATGAGTCCAGAGGAGAGCCACAAAGATGATCCAAAGGGCTGGAGCACCTCTCCTATGAAGACAGGCTGAGAGGGTTGGCCTTGTTCAGTCTGGAGAAGAGAAGGCTCTGGGGAGACCTAGCAGCTTCCCAGTACTTAAAGGGGACTACAAGAAAGCTGTAGAGAGACTTTTCACAAGGGCATGTAGTAATAGGACAGGGGATAATGGCTTTAAACTGAAAGAGGGTAGATTTAGATATTAGGAAAAAATGCTTCCCTGTGAGAGTGGTGAGACACTGGAAGTGCTTGCCCAGAGAAGCTGTGGATGCCCTATCTCTGGAAGTGTTCAAGGCCAAGTTGGATAGAACTCTGAGCAAGCTGGTCTAGGGGACAGTATCCCTGTCCATGGCAGAGGAGTTGGAACTAGAGGGTCTTTAAGGTCCCTTCCAACTCAAACCAATCTGTGATTCTGTGAGCTCTATTAACTTGTCTCCATTGAAGAAACTACTGTGAATAAATGAGCAGTGGTGCAGCTACTGCTGTGACATCCACCCTGTTCTACTTCTAGTAAGACATCTGGACCATAGTTTCTAAAGCCACCAAGGGGTTCAAGTGCACCAGTTACTCCTGACTAAGCTGTGTTTTCCAGCTAGTCAAATTCTGAAAGCACAATCTCAATATAGAACAGAATAGTTCTTGATTGAGGTATTTCAGCTCTGTAACAAGCATGTACAATTATGATACTTCTTAAGGTCTGACCATGTTCAGAGGTAGCTTGAAGTTTCATACGGGTAGATGCAATAGACTTGAAATTTGTGTCTATAAAATACAAACATAGCATCTGAAGTGGGAGATTGATTAGTGGCTGCAGCACTCATTGCAAGTTAACCTTTATCTGAGTTTGTTTGAAAGGTGATGTCCTTTCCTTTGGTTGCAAGGAAAGAGATAGACAAACTGCCACCACCGGCAACCAGCTTGGTGTGTTTTACATAACTGGGTCCAAAGAGCTGTGAATAAGCAAAGATTTGATGAGCAGAAGCAGAAGTATCAGAGGGAGTCTGGCTGTCACCAGAAGGGATGTTTGCTGAACTAACTTTCATGCTGGCATTTCAATGGATTAAGAGAGAACGAATCGTAAGACAGTAGGCCATTTTGTTCTTGTGTTTGATTTTGATGAACAATGGAATGAGGTTAAACACTTTGCATGAAATACTAACTCTGATAATGATGACAGACTTTGTAAGGGCCCATTTTGCATTACTGAAGTGTCTCTTAATACAATATAACTAGTCTTCCAGTGATGAGTGAAAGCTGGAAGGTTTCCAGGTTCTTGTCATGCAATAACTGTAGATCGGTTATGTCTAACCAGAAAGAACAAATTTGAAACGCACATTTTAATCATAAAGTAGGGTGGCAGTTCTTAGCAACCAATGCTACATTAACTATTTCTTAAATAATTCTACAGCTAGCTGGGCCTTCTGGAATTGCCCTTTTGGGATTTGCCCATCAATAAAGTGAGATCAACATTTGATACTTTAGGAAGGTAAAACTGGAGACTGCAGTTTTACACATTTTAAGTTGTAAGGAGATGGCCTTCAGAAGGAATATATTTAAAACTATTCCAGGAAGCCAGCCAATGTACATAAGCATTTGCTGAAAGTATGTGAGAGATTTATAAAAAAATTTCCTGGATCAAACATTAACAGCACAATGTCTTGAAAGCAGAACTAAAAGAAATGCAAGAAGTTTAGGTGACCATCTTACTGATGTACAGACAAACCATGAGAGTCCAGCACACAGAGCATCAGCTGCATGGTTGTGCTTCTATTGAGAAAGCTGAAGGATGTCATCAATATGGAGACTACATGTTTCTACTTACCAGTCACTCCTCACACGTTTTGTCAGTTCATGTTACCTGAAAGGTCCTTCCATCTGCATTGCAAATTTAGCATTGCATTACTACTCCATGGTTTAGTACCTCTGGGCACGAAAATCTCAATGAAAATTTTTTCGACATTTGTGCCACTTGCTGTTGGATGTTTCTTCTTCCCAAATTTCAGCTGCTCAGTCTCATTCAGTCTGTCCACTCTGCTTCCCATTTTTCAGTACCTAATTTCTTCCTCTGTCCTTTCTTTGTTTTTACTTATGGAATGTCCTTCATCTCTTTCCTTGCAATCAGGAGGAGTCATCTCTAGCAATCCACAGATGCAAATGTGTACAAGGTGTGGAACTTACCTTTATTGTTTAAATAACTTTACCTAATCTCTGTCTTCAGCCTTTTTTGTATCAAAACCACTTTGGCTTTGAAATTATGATGGTATATTTTTTCAGTAGTGATCATAGTAGGGTGGTGCAGTTATGTGCTGTACCGAGAGGTACTGTCATAAAAAAAGGCAAAACACTCACATAATTATGTAAAAGAAATAAAAATATCAAATGAGAAAAACTCAGTGTCTGTGGTGGGATCTAAAGAAAGGTAACAGAAAATGATTTCTTAGATATTAAAATGTATTCTGAAGACTAGAAATGAGATGCACACCCAGCACAGTAAAGAACAGCAAATATTGCTGGAAAACAATCTTCTTCATAAATAATGAATCAGATGCAGCTACAGGTCAGTCATTTAGAATCCACCACAGTAATGTATTTTGGAGCAGCTCTGGTCAAAACTCTATTCTGACATGTGCACTTTGGGTATCATACCACAAAAATTTTGCAAGCAAAGCTGGTTTGCAAGCTAGATTTGCCTGGGATAAATATGACATATTCTTTCCTTGTTTTTAGGAGAGTTTAGAGTTTTTAGACACACTGTTCAAGTCTAAAAGTACTTTTCAAGGCAATCCAACATCATGTTGCATGTGTTAGTGCTCCACCTGGGACAGTGAAGAGCAATGTTGCCTGTTCAAGAATTAAGAAAGAATGTTATTTTTTTTTATTTTAAAAGCAAACCTGCAGTTTTGGAAACTATCATTTGGTAGTATAGGATGCAGCATCAACTTACTTAGATATATGTAAATTTTGGTTATTTTTCATGTCTGTTTCTGAAGAAAGTATTGCAAGATAGAGCTGATTTTGATCTGACTGCTGCCTACAGCTCACTCTTTCCCTAAATATTCCTTGCATTTCAAAAATGCTCTTACATGGCTGTGCAGTGCTAGTGAGACACGACTGATTTTTCAGGGGGAAATAAATATGTAAGCCTTGGTATCATATGCCCTTGAAAAAACACTTGTTCCAGCAAACTTAGGTAGTCAAAGTTTCCTACGATATGTCAAAGCTGTGATGCAGACAATTAGAGGCAAGTTAACGACCATAGTAGTTATTCTAGACCATGAGCTATGATCATCTGAATGATCCTCTGTGAAAAAAAAAGATGCATTTTTACAGATTTTGGTGAAGAAAAATAGCCATTCCTACTGACTTTGGAGCCAAACTGACTTTGAAATATACTAGATCAATATTTTCAAACAATGCTGAGCAAGGTCTAATTTCACCTTCTCAGAAGCCCACTGCTGCTATGAGGTGGAGGTCTCTGGCAAACTCACTGCAGACCTCCAAGAAGAACAATGTTTTTTTATTGGATCAAAAACTACATCAGACCTGGAAAAAGCAGTGCGAATGGAAGTCTTCCAACTATCACACACTGCAGAAGTGCAATTCACACTGTACCAAAAGATTAGTCAGTGTGACAAGTCCTGGATGTTTCAAAATGAGAGTTAATGAATATGTGGAATAATTTTGTCATTTCACATAAGGGCTCAGCAAAACCAATGCACTTTAGGTTTCTGAGATGATGCAGGTGAAAGAAAATCTCAAAGAAAAAGATATTTTGGATTTATAACCAGTGCAAATGGTTCAGATGGTTATAATTCACATTGTAATAACAGAATTGGCACTAGAAACCTTCCTGAAATCTGTTATCCAGATTTTCAAAACATGGATAAGGATATGATTCTAGCTAGATA
The DNA here is from genome assembly GCA_013399855.1 of Oxyruncus cristatus. Lineage (NCBI taxonomy): Eukaryota > Metazoa > Chordata > Aves > Passeriformes > Cotingidae > Oxyruncus > Oxyruncus cristatus. Next base: position 1,312,454 of record VXAY01004337.1, on the reverse strand, counting down.
ATGTCTAGAGATCTTACTCTAGAATGAAAGAAAGCTCAAAGGACTGAGTTTCTTCTTGGCGGATAACAGGGTTCAAGAGTGCACTAGATAAAAATTTCACGTTCTAAGATGCCAGAAGAGATCAGGGCTGCAGCAGATACTTCTTGTCTCAAAAATGACAGTTAATTCCATTTATTTCAGGGGGAGGTGTGGGTGTCATAAATATTTAGGCCCAATATTAAAGTCATTTACTAAATAAATTTCAGATAAATTACTACAAATAGCCGTATAAGGAGAACCTTATTGCTTTTCAGAGTACACTGTTCTGGAAACCAGATGCAGTGATTCAAATTGGATTCTTAGGAGGCTCTGTATTTGTGTAATTTTCAGTGATTTGCTGCTTCAACTTGGTAAATTATTGTGGAGAACTCATTTGAAGTTGGCCTAAACTCTTCATAAAACTTAATGAAAAAGTCATACAGTTCAGATCCACTGAACAAAACCATTAAAATATCCTGTGTTGTGCCTTCTAATAAATTTCATATTAGCTGACACCTTGGGAGTAAATTTTGCACGGCCAAAAACATCTCCATATCAATATATGCATGTCTATATTTGCACAGCCAATATTTTTTTCTCAGAATGACCCAATAAGAATTTTTATAAACTAAAATTAGGTAGGTTGTCTTATAGTTTCTTGCAGAGACTACCACAAAAGGAAATCCTTCTGCCTGTGGTCAAATACAGTATTGCTGTGCTGCTGCTGAAGGCACCGGGATTTCAGCTGTTCTGGTGGTTGCTTGTGACGTGCAACCATGAACTGCTATAGTGTTGCATGAGCAATCACCTAGTCAAGTTAATGGAGCAGTTGACTGAATGGTTCCTGCATAAGACATGATATGTTTCGAATTTACATTTTGGGCAAACGTTATTGTAAACAGGTTGCCTCAGCTTAACTGGGATATGCTTTAAGAAATGTCTGATAGAATTGTAACTAAATCAAGAGAAAGAATTTCTAGATTTTTTTATTTTTTACCCAGAGGAAGATTTTATTTTGGCTACATAAATCCTGTGTTTTGCCTTGTAAGCTGAAGTATTCCCATTCCCAAGTATTATGGTACTATCTTTCCTAACAATTATCTTATTCTGCTTTCTCCTTTTTTTCCCCCAAAGGTTTTTTTAGCAAAGTTTAATTTGGCCAGATCTGCCTACATATGCTCAGTTTTCAAATGATTCATTTCAGATGTTCCTTCTGCTTACTTCTCAGTAGCATTTGTTTCCATCATTCTCCCCATGTCAACAGGTTATTTTGAAGCCGGCTCTCTTCCCATTTTGTCAGTAGGGTTAGCCATGTTGTCTGTGTGAGGACCCTGGTATAGAAAAGAGTTTACAAGCCTTTTTGGAGAATAAAAAATGGCTGCAGTTTTAATCTGTCATTGATTCTAAACTCTTACATAAATACTAGATGAAAATAGTACCTGGTTTTCCTGGTACCTAACAGGTAATTTATTTGCGCATCTTTTCTCATTAGACAATAATTGTCCTTGATTTCTTATGTAAATTTTGAGTTTGATGTTGTGTCAGGTATCAAGCCCAGGTAAAGGAACATGTTCACTGTTTGGGGTTTTATTTCTGTTATTATACCATTTTTTCCTGCAGATACTTTTCCCCATCAGCATGATGTACTCCCTCTGCATTAACTCATCTTTCTCAATTTTTAGGAGGCCACTGTTTAATTTTTTCCTTTTTTGACAACTGAAGAAAAGCCTGCAGCTCCTATTTTCCTTAGCGATGTTCCAAACATTTTCCCCTTACATGTATATATCATCATTATTTTAAAAAATAAATAACATGCTGCTTCCTCTCACTCAACCTTTTAATGTCCTAAAAGTTAGGGTGCACTGACATGCTGCAATTTTCATGTTGTACTATTGTAGCTCTTCTGCATTAGATCTTTCACAGGCCTCAGGAGACCAGAGGTTGTTTGTGTATTTCTCTCTCATTTAAAATATCACTTCATTCTCAAAATGAAAACCATTTTGTGTTTTTGAACATACAGAGCTTCTATTTTAATTGGCAACTACTACACTTTGAAAAGGGCTGTAATTTGCATTGTCACAAACCTTTCATACAAACATGGTGTTGTTTCTAATTCAGTCATATTTCTTATTTAAATTTTAAGGCATACTTTAAAAAGAATCTGCTTTGCAGATAGTCTAGTTGGTAACAAACAGGCTTTGAATAATGCCTAGCACAAACTTTGTGCAGACAGCCAGACAATAGAAGGCCTGCATCCAACTTGACAAATGTTAGATGCAGATTTCCATTGTCTCGCTTGTAGTTTAGGTTGCATCAGGGAATTTCTTCTGCAATTTTGCTCACTGCAACCGACTGCTAAAAATCACACCCTAAATCCAAAGTTATTAATAACGCATCCAACAGATGGCAGATTATTTCAGAAGAGCAAAATAAATGAGTGATGCACTGAATGTGATTTTTTCAAAAGACATTTTTAACTCACAGTATTTGGCTCTAAATCCAATCAAGTAAAATGTAGTTTGAATTGCAGTATAAAATAAAGTAAAATTATTTTGCACCTCATGTTATATCACCATCTGAATCCCTGAGCCTTAACAAAATTTTCTATGATTTATGTATTTAACAAGTTTACTGGAAGATGAAAAATAGCATCATTTAGCAGGAAAATGCTATGCAAATGTAAGGGTATAGATCTTAACACTGAACATGTGGAAAACAGAACTAGACTTTTGAGTGAGTTTTATTAATTAATTACACTAGTTGGGGGTTGTAAAGCTGGGAACTATAAATACGACCAACTACTCCTCACTCTGAAAACAAACCAAAAAACAGCTGCTTTTAGAGCTCTTTGCAAGAATGATTGGGTAGAGCTGGACTTCTGTGATCTTTTAGGGCTGAAGCAACCGCCAGGAAAAATAACTTGAGGGCACATTGCAGTCATAGTAGTCAAGGGAAAACTTTCTGAGCACCACACCTCAATTCTCTGTAGATCTAGAGGAAGGCAATACTGTTACTTCTCCGTAACAGCAAATAGTTCTCCACATCACTCCAGCTCTGCTGCGCTTCTTACTTTCCTGGTGATATACCAGCCAATTTCTACCAATTCTTGCACCTGATGAGCCAACACCGCTCAGCAGCAGAGGCAAGTGACTGTTCTAGCATCTATCCACAGCACAGTCTGCATATGAATAACCTGCACAGATGCTTAGATGGCATTTTTCATCGCTTTATGCCTTAATGGGACTGAGGAAGTACCAGTTGGCTGTCAGAAGCAGAGCCCTGTGGAGCTCGACTGGGTTGCTCCTTCATGACCTGAATGCACAATGCAGTTCCTTCATGGGGTAGTGAGGGCAGTATCAAAGGAAACCCACATGTGATGGAAACTGTCTGCTGGTTCCACCTCCGGGAGATGTTTCAGCCCTGTAACACTAATGAAAGGCCGACTGTACTGTCAAAACATAATTAAAATGTAAACTAATCTCGGTACAGAAAGGTACAGCATCTGCCTTTATCAGCCTCAGTCATGACTCACTGCTCTGTGGTGTAATAAGCCCGAATGAACATGCAGTTGGAGCTCAACCCACGCAACTTCACTCTCGATTAACAGTTACAACAGCAGGAGAGACGTATCTTGCAGAAGCAACCGGAACCTTTTTCTTTAGGATATTTCGTTTCATTTTCTGCTAAAATAGTAGCAGTAAATATGCACAGATAATGAATTGTACACTTGTAAGTATCTACCACAAAGTGCTATAGAAAATTTGATGTATGGTTAGCATATGCTGTATTGAATGGGAATACAGCTAAACTATGCTAAAGCTGGTATCACATTTCTTGTGTTAAGTGAATTTAGCATGTAACTTTATCTCATATGAGATTCAAACTGTAATGACTTGGATTTGTGCTTTGTACTGGCTCCATGAAATATATGGCACTATTTCTATTGTACCAGAAGAGGTTGTTTGAAGGGGAAGAAGCAGAGGTGGCTTAAGTGACATACAACCAGCAAACTGTGTGAGACAATTATCCAGAGACAACTTTAGTCAAAATAATTCTTATTTTTCCTTTTTTTTTTTTTTATTTCCTTCAGCATTGTTAAAGCACTTTTCAGTCATTACAAAGTGTTCTATTATACTGCCTATTTCTACTTTTATCGATAGCATACAGAGACTTTCCAGCTGCAGACAGGCAGGCTGAAGGGATTCAGGAGACTGGGTGACATGCCAAGCTGCCTTTTGTACTTAAACTGAGTCTGTCTAAGGCACTATCTAATTGAGTTATGAATTACTTTCACCTAAGCTGCTTACAACTTGAAAATTGCTTCCTACATAAGGGATACCATTGGTCCCTGCATGCATTGCTGTGCTGACAGATTTAAAAATCTAACTAGATGTTACAGAGCTAGGGAAATGAAATCACCAGCACATAAGCAACAAAAATAGATTTTGGTTTAAGGTGCTTTTTTAAACTTTTAGTCTTTAGAGCTGATGATCTGAAATAGTTCTGTAATGTCACCATGAACGACTGCATTTGCTAGGCTCAATTTCAGAAAGGTAGTCAAGCATGTGCCTTGCTTCAGCTGGGTCATTCTTAACTTAAGCAGATCTAAAACTTAAACTTTTTCTTCAATACCCAGGGTTTTATTCCTGAGTCAGTGGGCATAGGCAGGAAAATCATAGCAGTGCTCCATGCTAGGATAACTAATAAACTGACCTTTCAAAACAGTCTTGGGTTCATATTTAGAGAAAATGTATGTAAATGTTTACTACAACAACAAAAAAAAGTCAGTCATTAATGTCGTAAGGTTGTTCCCAATATGGACTGCTGAATATCTGTTAACTGGATTTTTTTTGAATCAAGGTTACTTCAATAAAAAAACAGTTTCATGGTCCAGGGCATAGGTCCAAAGAAAATAATTCCCACTGATCCTCCACTTATTTACACAGTGAATTCTTCTACATGTGTATGAGACTCAAGATTAAGTTTATGTAGAGCCTGAGAAGATTCAGAAAATTCAGTCTTAAATTTCTGTTTGACTAAATAACCACAGATATAGGAAATAACATAAACTTCTGAGGTGAGATCCTTTAATTTTAACATAACCATAAACAAACAACAAAAGTATCTTTCTCATCTCAAGGCCCTTATTGCTCATGCAAGAATGTGAAGAACATTATTCAAAATAAACAAAGCTTGTAAAACACAGTGTGCAATGGCAGGAAGCAGGGAGACACGATACCTGCCTTTTTAACATGGTTTTTGACAGAGGAAAATATGGAGTGACAGAGACACTTGCTGCTGAAACATCCAAAAAAAACCAGTCCAAAAAGAAACTGTGCATGATGACCTGTTGGATCAGTCAGTGCCCCTGGTCAGTGTATTCTGGGTATATAAACCAAAGGAAGTGGCCACTGTCATACAATGTAGGTGCAGTTTGCACTTGCTACTCTCTATCTACTTTCCTTAAATTAGGATATGATGAGACGTGGGTTTTATTTTCCTCCCTCCTTATCCTTTAGGAGCCTATTGCAGAGTTGAGCTTAGGGTACAAAGATGGCAGAGGCCACGTTTGAAAAAAGCCCTAGACCAGCCCCATCCCTGGAAATGTTCAAGGCCAGATTGGATGGGGCTCTGAGCAACCTGATCTAGTGGAAGGTGTCACTTTCCATGGCAGAGGTTTGGAACCAGAGGATCTTTAAGGTCCCTTCCAACCCAAAACAGTCTATGATCCTATGACTCTATTCACACACCCAGACTTCTGCACCAAATCTGGGCATTTCTTGCTGTAAAGTTTGCAGAGGGAATCGCTAGTGGGTTTTGTTCATTTGTATGCAGTAGTTAATATGTTATAGATAATGTAAATGCAGGCATTGCAGACTCCACCAGTGCATACCCAAAATGTGACATTCAAGAAGATGAAATATTTCCAGAAATCTAGTGCTGGATCTATGTGAGGCCAGTGAGCTGCCAAATCAAGCAAGATTCTGCTCAAAATTTTGTTCCACTACTTATGTGTCAGATTTTCAACCTCACTTCATTCAGGTGGCAGCTTTTGAACCTGGAAATTTAGAAAGCATGAAAATCCATGAAAAAAATCCCTGTGATTATGATAGTTTATGCTAAAAAGTATTCTAATAAATCTATAGCATTTCAGTGTTCATCTGCGAATGCACAAGAATTATCTGGATGCTGGTGAGTATATTAACAGAACATATCATCTTTAAACCTGATGGTGGTATTCTGTAAACTTTGATTGTTCGAAACTGACCCTCCTTTGAATATGGTGAAAGTTTACAGGATACCTTTAAAATTCTATGTGGCTAATAAGTATTTGTTGACTAACGAGTAAAGGCTGCTCCAAAGCACCAGGTGATAGTGATCACATAATGAAGGAAGTGATGAAATCATGAACTGCTGTTTAACAAGACAGAATTTTTCCTTTCAAGTTTCCTACTATTCACTTCTTATGAGTATTAATTCTGATTTTCTTCCCTATGTTGCCACAACATATATCATAGTGCTGCATGATACTTTTCAGATAAAAAAGAAACTCTTCAGTGTTTAGTTTTTTAAAAATTCAATAAGTTTTCTTTTCTAAGCATTTCATATTGTTATGTTTTCATCCAAACCCCCCATAAAACATTCCAAAAGCTAGTAACATAAAAGGAGATTCAGTCATTTTAGACAAGAATTTCTGAAATTCATGTAATAGTAAGCGTCTGGTTTGAATCTCATGAAATAAAATCAGCTTGGAAATCTTATTGTTTATAAGCTTATTGCTTTATTTTATTTTTCCTTTATTTTTATTTTATTTTTCTTTATCATGGCTTTAATGCTTTTAAGGATTTGACTGCCAAATAACAATGGTTTTTTTCTCTAACTCATGACATGGATCGTGTACTCTATGAGCAGTTTCCAGAACTGCAGATGGGCTGAGTGTTGCTTTCTGATTTTTTTTCAGTATATTTTCTAGATTTGTTTCTGTATGAATTTGTAGGTTACCTTTTTTTAATTTAGGTCGATGAAATATGGGACGTTTGGGGCTTTTTTTATTATTATTTTGGCTAGCTGTGTGGTGTATTATCTGTTATTTCCTAGCAGAATTTACTGTGCTTCTTATATGAGACTACTTTTCTTTGTCTGTGTTCTCTTTTAATAGTTCTCCTTTTCACAAGGAGGTGTTGACACTCTCATGCACACACACAAGCAGATGCATTCTGATCTATAGGCTGTTTTTTGTGATGATCCCAGAGCTAGATTTTAGGTCTGTATGAAAATAAATTGGAATTCCAACTCTGAACATCTTCAGATTGTCAGTGTTTAACTCTGTCTCAAAGGTGTCAAAAGCCCAAGAATAATTTTATGTTGTACTGGGCAAGAAAGGTGAAGAAGAATTTGTAGCATCAAGGGTTTAATTGTTGTAAAGAGCTTTTAATTCAGAATTATGAACTCTTAAGGACTAAATTATAGACCATAGAGTAGGTCTTCAAGAACTGCTACTTTGTATTGGCCCCCAAAGCTTATTACTAATAAAATCAAACAGATGTACTCTGCCCAAGGCATTTTTTCAATTATGCATCCTTTGTCCTGGAATGCTCTGTCTCGTTAAGTGACTGATCCTGATCACAGAAAATTGCATGCTGCAGGATCAAAACCCAAAAGAATCAACTTTCTTGACTTTCTTCCCCTACCAAAGCCATTTTTATGCAAGCTTATAAATATACTTCTATCTGTAATCCAAAGTGAATTTAAGTCCTTTCCTTCCTCTCCGCTGCTTAGCTAGCTCTTCAGATCTTGACAAATTCGAGATGTTTCACTTAGGTAATTTAGATAATTTTAGGTATTATAAGCTATCTTTAAAAAACTGCAGGAAAGGTCTGCACTTGACTTACAGTAACAGAACCTGACTTTGTACAGAAGTGGGTTTTTAATGTAGTAGTAGAGTACAAAAGATATGGAGAAAGCATCTTATGAAACATAAGAAGATTAACTATGGGTATTCTTTCAGTAAGAGAGTCTGAAAGTAAATACTGTATGAAAGAGAGTATTTTTCCAGCAGACAGTAAAATATCTTCAAGAGTAAGCAATGAAATGAAAGTCAGATCCTGGTTCTTTTAATTCAATTGCATGGATAATCCAGTTATCTGAAAAGATTATTTTCATGGAAAACGGAAATAGAAAACGGAACAGTTAAAACCAGGGCTGAGTGAAAGTCAACCTTCCTTATTGCCAGATTCGGCCAATGCTGTCTGCAACATATTTTCATTACTGGTTTTCAGTGTCACCAAGAAACTCCCCACAGAGAAAGAGCTTCTCAAACAGACAACTCAGATGTTGAAGCGGAAAGGTTGGCAAAGGGGAAGAAGACCTCACATGAGGCCACGGGAGTGAAGGGACTCTGAAGCAGGGTGCCAGTGAACCCCCCACTCCTACCAGCATTGCTTCTGCTGCTGGAGATGGTGATGACCAGACAGGGGTCAGCACAGAAACCCATGGGGGAGACACATGCTCACAGGCAAAGATCTAGAAGTTATAAATAGAATAAATACCAGAAAAACATTTAATAGCACCTAGAGTTACAGGATTTCCAAGCAGGGAGCAAATCTGTGATAGGAGACCATTCACGCTTCTAAGAGGCAAAAATCTTAATTCTGTGGTCACTTGTAGCATTTAACAGGTTCATCATCCTGGAAGACACCTTTCAGCCAACATGCAGACTAGCAAATACTTGTTTAGAATCCCTCTTAGTAGAGGTGCAATTTGTCAGGGGAAATTGTTTATGTCTATGCTACATCCATTAGTCTCACTAACAAACCACGCTATCTTGACACTCTTCGATGTGTATTTGCCAATATGATAATGTCTGCCTTTAGGTTTTACTAGCTTAGATAAGCAACACACTCCTATTTACCAAATATAAGCTCACAAGCCATTCATGATGAGCACTGCCATGTTAGCAGAAGCTCCTTCTGGTGGTATGTAGCTTTATCTCATTTTTATCTCCCTGTAGACACCAGATACATCTCTGTAGCAACAGGATGGTAAAACAACGACAGCGGATGGAGTCACACCCACATTTACCAGCAGAAATTCATTTGGTTGATCATTGTTTAGCAGACCTCTTTGGGCTTGTGTCCTCTACCAGTCCCCAGTCCCCTTCTGCCTATCGTCCCCCATGAAACTCCTGTTGACACCAGCCAGCTGGACTCCACGGTGTGCACAGTGAGCGTTAAGTAGCACAAACTATGTTAGGCTGAACACACTTGGAAATCAGGTGTTTTACTTCTTTATGCTGTAGACTCAGCTCACTGCATGATTCCAGGTTGAAGCTGAGCAACAATGTACAGTGAATATGGTGGTTGGGCCTCTGCTGTTTATAATTTTTCCATGAGTAAAATCAAAGTTCTCTTGACTTAAACTTCTTTCACTTTATTAAAAGACAGCATTTTAGAATTTCTTGGCTGTCTTCTGTTTTCCTGGCTAGAGTTCCCAGGCAGATTTGATGTTGTCAGATGCTGTCCTCAATTCTGAGCGAAAAGGGGAAAAGGCAAGTTTTTTTCTCTGTGACTTGAAGGATCCCTTTTCTTCCAAGTTGTCTGATGCCTTTCTCACAGTCCTCCCTTTTTCTATGAACAAGACTTTTTCTAACACCTTTTAGGACATTTTCTTCTTTTCTACCACCAGGGTATCGTGTATTAATTTGCTGCTTTCTATGAAAGTTAGCTGTTCCTCTTTTGATACCAATGTCCTTTTAGTGGCTGATTTCTCTTAGTTTTGGCAACTAAGATGCCAATTAACCATTCCAAGTTGGAGCCTGAAGGCCCCAGAAAATGTCAAAGCCACACACCAATAATGGAGACTTTCATGAAGTTTGCTTACATTTGTGTGCTTGGAACCCACAGAGTTCAGGTGTGTCCAAGCCAAAACCCATATCCCTCCACACAGCTTTAGACATGGTGTGAGTAATTTTTTCCTCTACCTGCAGATGTGGGAGTGTCGGGTACTGATTTACTGTGAGCCTGAGGAGCCTTTTAGCTACCTCCCATTAGTACTAACCATCATGGTGCACATTCACATTTCCATGAAGCAACCCCTCTTAAACCAGTGTTGCATTCATCCTTAGAACATCCTAGTTTGAAGGTTAATACATTTGCTCTGTTTTTATCATGTATCAACAAGACTCTCTAACTCAGAGGAATCGCTGGGACATTTTTTTATCCAGTTCAGTAATCTGACCTAGATTCTTCTGTTGTGCTTCCTGGAAAAAAACTCATACTTTTTGTAATATTTTGCCAGATGTTCCACTCAGAGCTCCTGGAGTGATTTCTATGACCTTGATCACACTTCTTCAGTCAATCTTACTGGGATGTAACATTTCATATTCAACTCTCAGCATATCCCTCAACAGACCAGCACAGAGACACACACTTGGAGACCACAGAACAGCACATTATGAACTGTGAACTCTCTCAAAACTGATTTCAGGAGGCAAAGGGATATATTTGAAAGAAGTGATAATTTGAACAAATACAGTTTTATTGGAGGAGCTTGGTAGGCTTATTACCACATTACGTGCAGCATGCACATCCTTGGTCATGCAATACAGATGCTCCTTGGCAGGCTTTTCATTCTCTGTACAGCCAGGAGCTGTAACCGTCTCTGAAGTCCACCCTGCGTTGCTGGTCATGGCCACTGAAGCACAAACTGAAATTCTGCAGCTTCCATGTTGCTGCAGAATTTGGCCTTTGGCTATGCAAGGTGTTTTACAAGGGGTGAACACATTGCCAGACTATTAGTTGCACTGAATTTTAAGCACCTAGTTTAGTTTTCTCCTATACTTCTTCTTCTAACAGCTAGGAGGGAGGATCAGGTCGGGGACTACTCAGAATTGCTAAGTTAGGCTTTCTCACTCTATAGCAGCTATGTCTCTCCCCTCTAGCTAAGAGTTAGGAAAATAAGGACCCTATCTTATCTGTTAGATGGTTTGCAAATATTCTCTGACAAACATACAACCAAAAGTCATAAGACAAATTTCAATCAGATGCTTTTGAACTCAGTTGGAATTTTGCTTGAGGGGGGGTTCAAGACACTGTCCTCAGCCAGCAGAGAAAATTGATATCCAAGAAGATGCATTTAGAAGAGGTAATTTCTCCATGTATTGCAGATGAGACAATACATTAATATAACATTGACAATCACTATGCATTCTCTTTTCATATAATTGCATAATTATGCATTTCATCCAGGAACTGATTTTGTGCTGCATCTTCATTTTAGACTTGGAAGGGCTTTTTTAATGAGAGAAGGGGTAAAATATCAACCAAATAGAAAACATTGTATTTCCTTCATTTTTTAAATAATCCAGTAGTATTAGAAAATCATAAAGCAATCTGAATGGTCAGATACAGCTCATATACTTCTATAAAGATCTGTATATGAATTACATTGTTGATCTTGGGAAAAGAATTTTGTTATCTCAGAATCTGTTACATGCTGTTGCCATGTAAATTATTTGGCTGGCACTACTGACAGTTTGTCTAACTGGATTGCAAGTTGCTTATTAATGCAGTGTTGGAAAATCATGTAAAACTATCATTCTTCTGAGAACAAGTCAATATTTATCTACATTTAGATGATGCAGCTGCCATGGTGATAGAAGGAGTTATGAGGGGGCCAGAAATGCCAGGTTCCCAGGTTCTTGTTTCAGGCATGGTGTGTTTATGCCTCTCTGGCAGGTATGTTTCCCATACAGCACCCTGGAAGGTTCACAATATAGCACCTTGAAAGAACCCAAGGTCCCCGAGGTGGCACTGTTCCCAGTGCATATGGTACAGATAATTTAAAAACATACACATGAATAAGACAGGGCTCTTCCTCTTAATGTCTTTCATGGAACTCCAAGTTGTCTGTGGCAAATGTGAAATACAGCTATATGCCAGACACCAATACGAGCACTGGCCATTTTGGAAATAGAATCATAGAGTAGCTAGGGTTGGAAGGGGCCTTTTGGAAGGGGCCTTTAAAGGTCATCTAGTCCAACTCCCCTGCAATGTGCAGGGACATCTTCAACTAAATCAGGTTGCTCACAGCCCCGTCCAGTCAGACCTTGAATGTTTCCAGGGATGGAGCATCCACCACCTCTTTGGGCAACCTGAGCCAGTGTTTCACCACAGTCATTATAAAAAAATTCTTCCTTATATTTAGTCTGAATCTATCCTCTTTTGGTTTAAAGCCATTACCCCCTGCCCTGTCAGTACAGGCCTGCTAAATAGTCTGTTCCCATCTTTCATACAGGCCTCCTCTCAGCACCAAAAGGCAGTAACAAGGTCTTCCCATAGCCTTCTCTTCTCCAGGCTGAACAGCCCCAATTCTCTCAGCCTTTCCTCATAGGAGAGATGTTCCACCCCATTAATGATCTTGGTGGCCCTCCTCTGGGCTTACTACAACAGCCAATATCCTTCCTGTGCTGAGGACCCAGAGCAGGATGCAGTACTCCAGGTGGAATCGCATGAGAGTGGGGTACAGATGGAGAATCACCTCCCCTGACCTACTGACCATGCTGCTTTTGATGCAACACAGGACAGGATTTCCTCTCTGGGCTGCATGACCTTGCAATGGGTCACGCACAGCTTTTCAGCCATCAGTACCCCCAGGTCCTGTTCTGCAGGACTGCTCTCAATTCTTTCATCCCCCAGCCTATGCCGGGATTCCTCCACCTCCTTGTCAGTCAACTGATAAGGAAAAGGCAAAAGTGGAAAGGAAAGGGGAAAATATCCAGGGCAGCCATGCTACAAAAGGTCAGGATTCACTCACACACCCAAGGAAGACAATCACCTTCAGACCTCCCTGTGCAAACTGCAGTGGCATCTTGAAACAGCCCCCTGCCATGCCTGAAGGTCAGCTTTCACTGTGCATCATTTTGTTTAACAAAAAATCAATCTGTGCCCCTAAGATCTGACACTGAGAGTTGTCTCTGGGATGTTAGTGTACATCAATCAACTCCTTCTCAGAACAAAAGGGGTGCTTGAAACAAGAATAAATTCCATTTTTGCTCAGCTGATTGACATCTCTGCCCCAAACTCAAGACAGAGCTGTAAGTATGCAGACTTCAGGTGGCTGATTGAACCTGCTGGAGAGCAAGGAGTCCTTGACTCGTTATCTTCTGAGTTTCCAATCTGTCAGCCATTCCTGAGGAACAACTACAGGGTGTTTATGTAGCTGCCAGAGCCAGGAGATGGAGAACATATGGGACACCAAAATGTGACTTGTATGTTAAAGTATCCTGGTGGCAGCCTGCTAAACAGCAGCAGCAAACTGGGAAGATACACATGAGTCTGGCACTGTTGCCATCACACAGAGATGTTACTGGAAGAGCTGGACAGTAAATCAGGGAGCTGAGAGGAAGCTCATCCTGAGGAAAGGAAGCAAAGGAAGGAGGTACTCTGATCCTTTGGCCCACGAGGTCTAAAATAGCTGCCTGAAATCTTATCATGGGATTTTGTGCCAAAAGGAAATGTCATCTGTTGGGGTTCTGCTCTGACTGATCTGATATTAAGCCAGAATGTAGATTAAGGATAAACAGAGGCTGATGAGAGCATTCCAACAGCAGGAACTTCTCTCTGGCAAATGCCATGAGGTCCCTGCAGATGAAAATCTCCATTAGGTCTCTAACTTCAGAGCAGACACTGAATGGTGTCATTCAGCTGTGTAAATCCAACACACAGAACTTTTTTTGTTTTGCAGTTAGAGACTCACCTGTCATAACAAATAGATAAAAATAAATCCTTTTTTTTCTTCAGATTTAATTGGAGCTTTAATTGGAGCTGAAGTTTATCCATTTAAGAGCAAATTCAAATGATTCCCAGTCCCCCCAAAGGAATATGAGAGCATTAGCTAGTTTTAAATAACAAAGGCATCAAACACAAAATCTGACAAATGCCACACTAATCACCCAAGTTTCAGGCTATCCACCTGCTGAAATGTCCCCAGCTATATGAGTATGTTCCCATAGTGAAGGGAGAGAGAGAAAATAGAGAGAAGAAAAAGATCAGTAGATAAAGGAAAGACCTCAAGGTATGAAACCAGATAAGCACCACAGGCAGGGCTGAGATGCCTATACACTGAATAAAGCTTTACACTATGAGTAATCCTGTAGCTATTAGTATGCCAAATGATGAGGAAAAAAATTGTTACTGTGTGAGTAGGAAAATCACAATTTGGCCAATACTCAAATGAGAATGAAAAGTTCTTATCAACAAAAGAGATTAAAGATTTTTTTTAAGCAATCTTAAGGTACTTTTAACATTTATTTGTATCCAAAACAAAACTATCACGAGCCTTAATTTTTCAAGTGTTTTCATTGTTAAGGAAGAAAGCTTTACAGCTTTCTAAAACCTGATGCACAAGCCACCATGACTGTCAAGTAAGATTTTCTTATAATACATCATCCGCTTCTTCAGAAGGAAGAAGACAATGGTCTGTATACAAAATAACCTGCACATTATTATGTCTTGATCAGAAAAAGGAAAGGGTAATTTTAGACATCTCTTTATTTGGCAGCTTTGGAGAATTTTAACTAGACTATGAATTATCTTGTTTCAACAGATCCATATCAGATATGTAATTATACTTCCCAAGGACAAACCCACCCAAATCAAAGCAGGCATCATCAAAAGTCATGCAACATCTAGGCTACCCCTTGAAATTAAAAACATTGCAGTACTGAGAACATTTCAATAAAGAAGGATGTTAAACAAACTGACTGCCTTCTTCAGTTTCTTTCAGTTAGTTACATGATATAGGATATCTTCTTTCCAAGTCCAGAAAAGACTCCAGGTATCTTCTATCTTCCAGCTAAGGAAGAATATATTAAGGTATGTTATCACCAAATGTACACAGTGTTGGGATATTGTAATTACAACAGCATTATCAGCTTTGAAAAAAAAAAGTTAAGATCTCCACTTTTAACTGGGATTCGATGGAAATAATGACATGGAAAAAAAGGTCTATTCAAATAAAAATACTTCACTGGGATGTAAAACAGAATTTCTCTAATCCTCTCTATGCATTCAAACTGCAAACATCTAACCTGTGATTAATCATCACATAATCCAAACCTTTTCTCTTTCATCTTCAAGTTAATGGAGGAAAAATAATCTGGATCAATAAAACTGTAAAAGCTTGACAGATGCAGTAAATATACACTAAGCTAACATGGCAGATCTACAGTCAGTTGCAGCACTTAATCTATCCATGTCATTTTCTTGAGAAGAACATAGGTTTGTGTAGCCCATATTCACTCCCACTCTAATGACTCCATCCTGTGAACCCTTACAGACTTTGGTTTCTTTCTCATGCAATCAGTGGCAATGAGTAACAGGTTTCGGCCAGCAAGTGTTTACAGAGTAAAGCAGAGGGTGGAATCCAGTCTACCTCACCAAAACTTTAGGCATGTTTTGTCAGGGCTATTAGAGGCAAGGAAGAGGCTGATTCATCACATCTAAATTTGCTTTGTGCAAGCATAGAACTTCAGAAAATATAATCCACCATGTTCAGTGTCTTCCATTTCTCCTGTCTTCAGAGGGGCTCATGAACTCAGTAGTCTCAAGCTGTGTCAGGGGAGGTGTACATTAGGAGGAATTTATTCATAGAAAGGGTCATTAGACATTGGAATTGACTGCCCAGGGAGGTGATGGAGTCCCTGCCCCTGGAGGTGTTCAAGGAAAGACTGGATGTGGCACTCAGTGACATGTTCTAGTTGACAAGGTGGTGTTCAGTCATAGGTTGGACTAGATAATTTCAGAGGTCTTTTCCAACCTGAATAATTCTGTAACTCTTCAAGGTAGATCCAGTCCTTTCAAGCTTTCGTCTTCAACTGATCATATGAGGAACCAGCAGCAATTTCCAGGTGTTTGTGACTTCACGACCTTCTTCAAAGAACCTTGATGAGCATGCCTGGTGAGGTGCTGCAGCGTGATCCCTGATGCAGGCTGGGAAGTGGAGCCTGGCAATGGGCCCTAGGCTCTGCTTGGGGAGGGGAACCACATGTACCCACCCTCCTGGCAAATGCTTCCAATACCAAACAAAGCACAGGGTATCCCAGGGGATCACCCAGCTGTCATGCTGTCCAGGGGCGGCCTGTAGGGAGACACAGTGCCTGAGGCAAAGCCCATGGGAGCTCATCACTACCCAAAAGGTGGCCATTTTGAACCATGTCTCTCTAAAACACACCCACACACCCCCCCATACACACACCCCAGCCAGGAGGAGATGACCTGGGAAGATCTGGAGAACATGATGTCAAAACTAGCTGTGGTGAAGACTTTTCAGTGGTAGTCCTATGTAAAACATGAAAATAACCCAGAACTTTTTTTGGAGCAGTAATCATCCCCACATATGTCCTGACTTTTGTAACTGAAATGCAACCTCTGTCTTGTCCTGGTATTCTGCCATTCCTTCTCCATAGGAGGCCAGTCCTGGTGACACCAGGGAGTCCTGTGCAGCAAGGCAAAGCAAAGATTGTAGATAACAACTGTACTGGGCACCTGAGCAGAGAATTTTCTCTGGGTAGTGGTGTCACTCTATAGCATTCACAGTATCAACGAATTCCTCTTTGAAGAAAGTGCCTTTAAAGCCCTTATTCAGAAATAGAAGCTTGATTATTTCCTCCCCTATATTGTTTGTTTTTCTGGAAGTATTGAAATTATTGAAGAGACATTCTGACTTCTTTTGGGATGCAACTAACAAAAAATACTGATGTTATTTATTATTCCCACGTTAAAGAAAAAAATTTCAATAGTATCCAGTTAGATTATTTTCTCATTTCTTTCTTACTACAGGAACTTTATTTTGAATATTGCTGAATATTTCACTTCACATGCTCTATAAATCAGTCTCATCTGAATGAGTTTCAACCCTTCCTAAATAAATGGCTTTCACTGCATTTGTATTTGTATCACAGCAAGTGTGTATGTTAGTTTTGTTTCTCTTCATTTAGCTCTTGCATTTTCAGTTGCTACAGAAAGAAATTTATGGCTGAATCAGCAAAGATAATGTTGGTCTGTTTAGGCATTATTTATGGGGAGAACAACTGGAGGTACATTGCCTTGCCTCTGTCTTTCTCAAAGTAATTTATTCTGTTGAGATAGGTATGCTGCAATGGTGGTATTCCTACTCAAAAGAGAAACAAGGGAACAGCAGTGTTTTCTTCTAACAAGAAGAACCAGCTTCAATACTCCACGTCTGAGAAGTGGCAGACATGCTAAAGGAGTGGAACGATTTTGGGTAACATGAGGACACATCTACAGTTTTGTCCCACTGTGAAATGGAGCTGATGTGCAAAAGGGACCTTTCTTGCTTTGCTCATCATTGCCAGCTCTTGTGGCTTAGTGTGACACCTGCAATATTATCTGTTTTTCTTATACCTTCAACTCCTTGGGGTATATGTGTGTGACACTTTCAGCTTCTACTTGTAGTGTAAAGCTAAAGCTTTTTTGGTAGGAGAGAGAAGCAAGAAACAAGATCCAAGTGTATCCTAATAGCTAAAGAGTCCAGAGGTAAATAAAACATACACAATTACTTTAATGAAGATCATGATTCCTATGCCAGTTGTGGGAATTTCGAACCAGTCTGATGACCTTTAGCACGGCAGCTTACAATGCTCCTGATTAATGTCCTATTCAACCATCTTTTACAAACATCTTTCATTTTATGGTATTTCTCTTCCAACTCTGTCCAGCCCCAAGTATATAACGTTGGGCTCAGCCATGTGAGACTCTGTTACTGATCTCAAAAAAACATTGTAGATATCAAACAGTTCACGTCTGTAAACACTAATAGAAAGTGTTATGAAAAGGCTGATTATAGTGGTCACTGTTAAGGTATATGGTTTTGCATTTTGTTTAAATGGTTACCATGGTATTATCTATGCTAAGGTGCCATGGTAACTTCAAACACTTGGAAATGGAAATTATATGCATGTTAATGTTGAGCAGTGAACTGTTAATTGCATCACTCAGTTTTCTAGGGACAGAAACAAACAAGATGAGAAACTCTGTATGAGAACTAAAAGAAGCAAAGAGAAACTAGGGAATCTGGAAGAGTAAAAATACTACATGGCCTCTAATATCCTGAAATCTGTTTAGCTCTGTATACTGTATATCTAATAACTTGGGTTCTGTTTAGTTCTGTATACTGTGTATAAGAGCTACTGAAAAAGACCTAACAAACCCATCAATGTCTTTCACTAAACCATCAGAATATAAATCTCCCCTCCTACATCCCCAGAAATGTGTCCTTTGTCTTCACTTAACACTTACAGACCTGCTCATTAAAGAGGAGGTTAGAGAGGAAGGCCAAGACTTTCCAAAGAATGCTCAAGATGAATGGCAACAAAGGTTGTTAAGAAATTTTATTCCTATTGGAGAAGTGCCAGCTGCACTCATTGTTAATATTTGAAAAATTAATTGTACTTGCCAAAGACTCTTTCAAGACAGATGCTTCAATTCCTTTTTTAAACTGGGACGAACCTTTCCTAGAAAGAGGACAGGCTTCCAACAAATACTAGGTATGCAAAAGACCCCTTCCTTTCCATTAATTCTTTGGCAGATCCTACGTGGCTTGAGCATCATAATGCACTGTTGTCGTAGGTCTTACCTGAGGAAAGTAGCTCAGTATTAAAGACTGAAAGGTGAGGGAGACGTTAAGAAGCTGATACAGGTGAGATCTGAAGTAGATAAGGACAGCAACTGTAGCTGTCCCCAGACAGGATATGCTGTGTTAGCACTCAAAAGAAAGAGAAGAACTGGGTGATCCAGTTTTGTGCTACTGATCCCATTCTGTATCCTGCGCTTAGCATTAATATTTATTTTATTCTATGTTCTATTACAGGTGTTATTAAAAAAGCTTTACAGTGTTTCATAATACATGATTAGAATCTCCCCCACCCATGGAGTTAAATAAGTTCTGTTTTACTTAAATTATGGTGTGTAATATATGACTGGGAATCAATGGCCATATCTACTGTACATACAGAGCTGGACATCGGCCAGATATTCCAGACACATGTCTGGTTCCCAGAGAGCATTTGCCTTAAGGAATGTTACCTGGAGAAATTTTTATAACTGCCCAGTATCACTGTTACCTCTCTCCTCAGTGTTTCCGCTCTGAGGTACCTCATCACTTATGAGATCAAATTTTCTCCAGCTATTTCCTGGCATCCACTTTGGGTACCTGATTTTTTATTATCATTCTTTGGACACTGAGATGAATTGTGTAAGAGTTATTAAACAACTCTGCAGCCAATGTGTCACTAAAGATAGTTTGATATGTGCTGCTTTATAAACTACCTTCTGCAAAGTGCACAGCTGATGAGAGTGTAAGAGGGCAGATATGCAGAAAAGCCAACTAGTTTTGTCTTAGCTAATATAAAATACATACTGGGGATTGTTGGATTCAGGCAACTTAGGTATTATTTAACAATATATTCACTAATGTGAAATCAGAATGTCTCGAACCATTCGTGATAAAAGTGTGAGACAATAAGGAAGTAACAATGGCATCAGCATCTGGGATACAGAAAAGGTCTAGAAAAATCCAGTTCATATGAAAGTGCTTAAGCAAAATTCATCCTTAAGGTTGTACTCCTCGTTATAGGAAACTGGTCTTGCACAGAGCAGGTGAGATAGCAGCATGCTGATGCTGCCAAAAGTCCTGCAGTCTTCACAGTAGGGCTTGAAGACTGACATTAGGAATGAGATAAATATTGGAGTAAGATTGATTTTAGTATCATATGCAGGATGGCATCACCTAGCAGGAAGGAAAGCTGTAAGAAGATCCAATGCCTAGAAGCTGAATGTTGACAAAATTCAGTCTAGAAATAAGACTCTGAACTTCAGCTGCCAGAGTGATTAACTACTAGAATAGCATGCACAGAGATGAGTAAATTCCTGCAGACAAAGACCATCCATTTTTCTAAATAACAGAACTTCGAAGAGGAGTGCTGAGCACAGTGCAGAAATTACTGAGTACATTTTTCTGGCAAGTACCATGTGTCACGGAAAAGGTCATACCAGTCCATCAGCCACACACCTTCAGGTTTTCAGATTCTCTTAATTTGTTCCATCATCACATGTACTCCAGAGGTGTACATGGCTGCTGCAAGACCACAGGCACATCCAGCTCCACCACTGCTCTTTGGGGCATGGCCTCATTGCAAGATTGAAACCTAGGTCAGATGAACTGAAAATTTCACAGGTTTTTGAACCAGCATGGGACTACTTTCAAACTAACCAGAGTTGCTCATCTAGATTTTAAAAATCTGTAGGTTCATCTTCTTTGACACAAAATCCTCTAAATAAGGCTTCCTATATTTCTTTTGGACAGAAAGAGTAAAAATTAAACTAATAGAACATAGTTTATCACAGAAATCTCCAGTATTGCTGAATTAGGAACCTTTTCTCCTAATCTGTTCAGTTTCTGCCTTCTCAGGAAGGCAAGGTATCGCTGGCATGCATCTAAACATATCAGAAGACCTTTTTCAATGAGTGTTTAAATCACACTTTAGAGACATTGCTGAACCAGGGACAAGAAATGGGAAAGTTTTTGGCAACTGTTCTCCCTCCCACCTCTTACTTTCCAAGATGAGCTAAATGATCCCCTCTCTTTAGAGACATTTCAGAAAAACAGCATTTGTTCTGTGTTTTCAGACCATACAGCAACATCCATGTCTTTTTGCAGTACATTTTCTGATGGTGCAGCAATAGCTAGAATAAGTAATTTCACTGGGTCCCTGCCTATCCCCAAGCTCAGCAAGGTGTTTTCCTTTTGGCTACAGAATATCTTCAGTGATTCACTTTCTTTTGCATTACATCTTTGTGAAACTACAGACTATGAAATTTCACCAGGTTTCACTTTGTGTATATGAATTTGGTAGGGTTCAAGATTCAAAACAAAAAGCCGGGATCTGAAATTTGGGATGAATTACAGCTGGTTATTTCATAAAAAATAATTTTTCAAAAAGAGGTTTATAATGAGAAAAGAGAGGAAAGAGCCAATAATTCTACATAAATATACATTATTTAGAGCAAAATCCTATCCGTACACAGATGTTTGATTTTTCAGCCTGTGTATAGCATCACTTTCAAATAATTAATGAGCACACCTCTCTGAGACCTCAAAACCTGCTTAGATTGTTTTTTATCTGTGTCAAATCCTTTTTTCTACAGCAGCTTTGAGATAGATTCCTGTAGTTTGTGCTAGGAATTTTAACCTCATCAAAAAGCTTGTGCAGGTCAGAGTTAGACAAAAGATGACAAAGCTCTGTTATTGCGAAGCGATGCCACTCAAGAGATTCTATTATATGTCTGTCTCTCCCAATAAGCTGAAGCATCAGATTCTTGCATATATGGATTAACTTTTAGTCAGCATAGACAAAAGACTGTTAGTGGTGTTACTTTCCCTAAATCCTCTCACACTTCTTTTTTTTTTTTTTGCTGTTTTCTGCAGCTAAGCAGTACACATGCAGAAAGGGAAGAACGCTGATGTGAGTGAAAAAAAAGCACAGCAGTTACCTTTTCCTAGTCAAAGCACAAAATCTCCTGTAGCTATGTCAGGAATCATGGCAAGGACATCGTGCCAAGCACTGCTTGCTCCTCATTGATGGAACCCCACTATAGTCAGGGCTTTCTGGAAAAAGGCATTATGTGAAAGCCTCTGCCAAGAATTAGCAGTGATGTCAGATTTTGTCCAACAATGATGATTAAGAGCTTCCCCCTTCAGAAAAAGCACAGTAAATTCTGACCTGAGGTACTAGTGCCAGTAGTGCTTGATCCAGGAGACAGCTTCCACTAGCTCCAGCTGCTAGTAGCTGCAACACAGCACTCAAGGATGGGCATCCTTGTCCTCATACACCTGGTGGTGGGTCAGGGAGGGAGGCCTGTGGGATAGACAACACCTGTTCTCACCTGTCCTCTCCAAGGAGGCATCAACTTGCCTGAAGCCTTGCAGCATAGCCTGGCAGTGAGAGCAGGACATCACCTATGTTGTCTTTCCAAAAGTTCTCCAAAACCAATAGTAAAATGCAGCAGACTGAATGAAAAAAAAAATTCATTGTCTTTTCCAGTGGAAGAATTCAGGGTGTCAAAAAAAAAAGGCCAGGTGAAGCTAGGTGATAAATTCAAATTGAACAAAAAGTGATGGTCCTCAATTACTTACGACCGCAGGACAATGCCGATGACAGCAACTTACAGAAGTTCATAAAGAAGTTAGATGAATTCATGGAGGAAACATCTATCTTGCACTGTTAAACAGACAGCCAGTAGACAGCCAGTACTGCTGGGTCAGGAAGCAACTGCACCACAAATCACTGAAGCTGCAAGACTGGGCCAGGGTAGTGTTATTATATGCTTGTCTTGTTTTTATGCTTTTCTTAAGCATCCTCTAGTTCACAGTCTGGGATACAGGCTTCTGGACCTCTGATATGATCCAGTTTATGTTATTCTCATATTCCCATACTCTTCAGAGAGTCTTGGCCAAACCTACGAGGTTGAGTAAAATTTATAATTTGTATGAGTGTCATATACTGCAATAAATAATTGAAGACAGGCACATAATTAGGTTTTGATTATTGACATGGTAAAAGTAACTAAAATCATACCATACAAGCTGTTTCCCACTTTTTACTTGACTACACTTAATTTCTTTTAGTAACCTGCCCACATGCTTATCTTTCTTATTGCTGCGCTGTAGTATCTGTAATATCCCCGAAATAACTGATGGAATACAGCCAGGGGGTGGGAGGTTTGGATACAAAGTTTGCAGTTTGATTCCGCTCCATTTGGGGAAAAAACCCTCGAACATTCTAATCTGAATTCTAATGCCTGGTCTGGAGGGTCTGGAGCACAAGTCCAATGAGGAGAGGCTGAGGGAGCTGGGGTTGTTTAGCCTGGAGAGAAGGACGCTCACAGGAGACCTCATCACTCTCTACAACTACCTGAACGGAGGTTGTAGCCAGGTGGGAGTCCATCTCTTCTCCTGGGCAGCTAGCAGTAGAACAAAAGGACATGGTCTTAAGCTCTGCCAAGGGAGGTTTAGGTTGACATCAGGAAGAAGTTCTTCACAGAAAGGGTAATTGGGCATTGGAATGGGCTGCCCAGGGAGGAGTTTAAGAAAAGTGGTCAGGTTGACAATATGGTACTTGGTCATAGATTGGACTTGGTGATCACAGAGGTCTTTTCCAACCTAATTGATTTGGTGATACTGCAAGAGGCTGAGACGCAGTTGAGCAGTGATTCCCAGGAGAAGTGGTCCCAGATGGCTTTGGTCCAAGCTGGGCCAGGAACAGGAGTAAAATTCCTGTACCAGGAATGGGAGTAAAATTGTCAAGAGTTTGCACCCAGATTGAGACTGGTGGACACCCCCTTTGGGAGGGTAAGAGAGCTTTCCTATGGGGACACAAGTCCCATTTGATTTGCCAGTTAGGTTGCAACCTGCAAGTCTCTTTGCAAAATTATTTACAAAACAGAAGATGGAATGAGAACCCACTGAAGGCAAAAAGAAGTCTTGGCTTTTATGTTGATGGATTTTGGACGAGGCCTGCTTTTTGAAGCTACAGAAATCCTTAAAGAACACAAAAACTGTCAGTTCTGTGAGGAGCAAAAGCAGTTACCTGAAGTGCATAGGTGTACCAGGCATTTTAACAGATGATTTGTGGGCTTCTGTTACAAAAAAATCAATGAAATTTAAGGTAAGCAACTTTTAGGATTGAAAAAGTGGGAGTTTAAAATGGTTACTCATTTCTGGATCTCTTTCCTCATCAGGGCAACACAGCACTGCAGCTGATAATACAGCAGTTTACAGCACTGAAGGCAACTACTGCACTGTTCATTGTTCCCTACAGCTCACAAGCAACAGCCCTGCAAGGTGCAACTTGACATTAATGGCTTTCATTCACTGGAACCATACGAAAATCTTACAACCATTGTGATTTCTGTATTGTATCATGTTATGAGAGCACTGCTGTACCAGTATTCCGGTACAATATCCATGTGATGCAGATGTGTTAAGATTTTACATCCTTGTTTCTACTTGTACTCAGGACTTCAAAGAATCCCTGAACGGTCCAATAACCTTAAATTCCCAGAATCATTCCACTTGACCAAAAATGTCTGGACTATCCAAACTAGTTTTTTATCAGGTGAACTGAAAAAGATCCAAACTCCTTTTTTGACGTACAGCTGTATTTTACATAGACATGCAAAATTTCTTGTGACAGGTTTTTGCACAGTAAGGACCTAAATAACAGTAGTTTGCGAGTAACATTGCAGCAAATATTCTAACTCTATGGTCTCCAGAAATGGTCTCCAGGCAAAATGATATCATAGGAAATACTTTGTAACACTCTTTTCTCTCTCTCTCTCTCATTTTTATTATTTTCTTTTAACATATTCATAGTAGGCTTGCTGATATTTGGGTAGAGTTCAAGTGAGGAGGGGAGACTATTTTCAGTCTAAATGTGGTAAGTGGTATCTACTTCAGAGGGTACTATGGGGCTTAATTAATATTTACAGTGCCTCAAGAGCCTTACCCCCATTAAAGGTATAATAAAAAGTATTGCTAATTAACTTCCTACTAAAAAGCAAAGTTTCATAAAGTTTTAGAGCAGAACAGTGGATGAATTTGTAAACCCCATTTATTTAAATCCCTGGAGTAGGAAAAGTTAGTGAGGAAAGTGGTAAAAATCTTCAATTAATTTTCCTAAACCTGAGGGATTTAATTAAGATGTTAGGAAAAACCTGCAAGTTTCCTGTGGGTATTTCTTATTTAATTTTCAGTTTCTCAAAGACCGATCTTGAAGTTTAGAACAGATTCTGTAAGCCTCAAAGAGACTAATTCGAAAATAGATGTTAGTTTATTAAAATTAAACTGGCTATAGATCAAATCATCTAGACAAAATTCAAAAGCTACGTGTAGCATTTTATACTATTTATACTGTGTAGTTTTTTTGCTTTGAATTTCTTTAAAAAAAAATTGCTTAGGATGACAGGATATGTCTCCCTGGCATAACTCAAGCACCATGTAGAGATATCTGTGCTACCTGAAGAGGTAACTCAAGTGTTGGAAGTTACATATCTCTGCTAGCTCAGAATTATATCTGAGTTAATTAGTCCTAGGGAGAAGAGGAATATATTAGCTTCAGTGGAGCGTAGTATGACACAGTGATACCCAAGCTATCTACTCTAGGCATACCCTCTAGGAATATATTTCCAGTTGAAAAGTAGGAAACTGTTAAAAGGACCCACAGTACTGCATGCATTGCAGTGCACCAAAAAGAAGAGCTTGCCTGTGGCCTCAGGGTACATCTACACACACAGGTAGAAGACCTACTTCCACGTGCAGAACTATAGCTCGTGACCAGACAGAATCTTAACTAATGATGATTTTACCTCTACCCATCAAACAAAACAATATGGAGAGTTGCAAATGTTTCGTTTGCTTGAGAACTGGTCACCACATGCCATGTGGGGGCAAAAGGTCGTAGTTTAGAAGACATCAGGATTCACGAGTTCCATCCACGTGAAGAAATAGCAATTAAATAGGGGTGATTGAGGACCAAAAAAAAAAGAGTTAGTGATCAAGAAATTACATCCTTCCCTTGGAGAGTGCGTGTGAACTTTAGAAGCTAAAGTACTTTTCTCAAAAGCATGTCAGAACAGGAAGGGGGCTATGTAAAGTTCTGAGGGGGAGTCATGGCTCTGGGCAGTCCTTATTCCCTCTTTTCACCAGCCTGCCTTTGTAGCTTCTTTGTTTCTCTGAAAATGCCACTGAGTGCTCAGTGCTTCTCCTCAGGCTCTGCCACCTCACTGAGCCTGAAGAGATCTTCTGCCTCCAAGGAAAATATCAGCAGTCCCAGCATTGCAGGCTCTCCCCACACCAAGAGGAGTCTGGTGAATGGATCTTGAAGCTATGCTGTGATGGGCCTTCAAGTTCTCTGCCAGCAACCTGCTTAATTTAGACACGTTGATACACCTACGGAAGCAAATGCTATGTGTTAAGAATTTCAAAATAGGCTTTAAGGAATTAAACACCCAGCTCCTAGAGACTTACTCAGTCTAAGTGCTATTCTGGATTGGGACCGGAGTGCTAACGAACTTGCAGTCTTGAGCTCGTAATGAGGAACTTAAATCCCAAGTGTTCCAATGTGCTGCTTGCTTTCTCATTTGACTTTGGCCGAGAGTGTGCAATAGTATCTCTGGTTTTGGAATAGTAAGATTTCACAAATGTTATTTTGTATCTTTTTGGACAAAGTTTTTGTCTGATGTGCAGCACAGTCTGCAAAAAATACCCTCTAACACATAGAATTCCAAGAAGTGTGGTAATATCTGTCTAATGCTACATCTGTCTAGAATTAAATTTGAAGAATTAAAACCATTTGTTTGATGAGCCGTGTAACAAAGATGGAAATTCATTTGTAGGATATCAATGGGGAAATTATTTTTTTTCTTTTTAATGAAATGTGAGTTGATTTCAACCAAAAATTATGTCTGCCAGCACATATAATTCTTCAGGCAACTTATAAAATGTTTATAAAAATAAAGCACAGACTGATTAGAAGACTTTGGGGGTAAAATGCAAATAGTACAAGATTTATATGCTGTTTAGCCATATACAGGTGCTCCCGATGAAAAGAACCAACATAAAACTTGAGGGCATTTATGCAGACTCCATACTTCCTGGTACACAACATGTTGTTTGTTGTCATATTTTATTCACTAATAATTTGAGCCCACGAATAATGTGAGAGTTTGCTACAGAAATCACTAGGGAAGTGCCAAGTGGTCCCTCAGAGGTGCTAGATGTGGATTTCTAGACACCTTCGTCCACAGATAATCAAGGAACCAACATACATGTGTGAGGACTCCCCATGTCAATGCAGCAAAACTGATCTCCAGAGAATCGTACCAACTTGGATGGGATTCAGTGAAGTAGATGATTGAGGGAAAAAGATTGCTTCAAAAAAGAAGTACAACAAACACAGGACAAGATGCCAGTACTTCAGGCTGTTGTCAGACTTAACAGTGTTTTTACAGAGATTGGGGCAAGCTGTTTGTGAAGAGCAGTAAATGTGAGGAAGACAGAGCATCTTGAATGCATCTAGGCTTCTGGGAGAAAGCAAGATAAAGATGGGAACGGATTAAATTTGTCTACAAAATGGTAATATTGACAGGTGGAAGAGTCAGTATTTTCTTCTCCAGAAAACACTTAAAACCCATGCCGACAACCTATTTGGCTTTAGGTGCAAAGCATAAAGGAGATTAATGGTGTTGTTCTACCATAATCATTGCATTATACTAATCATGGGAAGCTCTTTGGATCAATGTAAATTTCAAAACCGAGTTCTCTTTGAGAACTTACGGAGATTTTTCTCTGTTTCCTGGATAGAATGTAACATACTATGATCCTTCTTGCTTCTCTGTGGCTCAAAATGTAGTTGTGTGTTCAGCTAAGCAGATGTCCCATATCAATAGTTTCCTTTGTAGGCCCTTCTAATTTCTCATTAGTTCTTTTGTCTATTCTATTAACAGAATAAACATAATTTGAATAGTAAAGATTAATTTTTATTAATTGCTCAGGAAAAAAATAAAAAATTCTTTTTTTTCAGACGGTGAGGGACCCAGGGCTATTTGCTTCTCAGTTGTTCAGGACATGTTTAAATGCCTTGTTTATGTCTCCCATTATAACTGGGAAAATAAACCATGTCTGTTAGAAACTAAATAACGTTTATTTATGACTCACCTCTAGTTTGGGGGTATTTTTTGCTTCCATTGTTCTAATCTTATTTAACACAATTAAAATACAAAGGACAATGACTATCCATAGATTTTGGCACATTACAAGTTATTTAAAATACAAGTGCAATACAGCAGAGCTCACACAAAACAAAATTAAATTAACTTAGCCAGCTAGTAATTCAAAGCAGTAAAATACATCCTGACCCATTCATTCCCTCAATTCTTCCCAAAAAGCCTTAGGAAATAGACTGTCTTTGTAGTTTGCTTTAAAGGTCAAAAGACTGTGTTTGAAACTTTTCCCCTCTGTTAAAGTGAGGGGACTCATTCTTGCATCCCTCTGGTGACACCAGGATCGGTTATGTCAGCAAAATTTGAAAGAAACAGTAAGGCAGCATTTAACAATACCTTAACATCCAGCCAAGAAAATCCAGCAGCCAAAAACCAAGGGACACAGATCTTACAAGCTTACAGAAAAATACTGTTAGAAAGCCCAGTCAGTTGATTGCTGGCTCAGCACAACTGGGTACAAAATTGATGGAGTCTGGATAAGGTTCATTCAGTGGAAATAAATTCGTACAGTGATTAAGGGTTTAAGGTTTTTATTTTTTTTTTTTTTCAGTTTGGCCACAGAACCAAATGAATTTAAATACAGCCCCCCAAATTAGACAGTTCAGGCTCTAGAACTAAAACAAAAGTGTTCCTCCATTTGAACTCCGTCAACCAAAAATAGGTATCTCTCTGAAGTGAAATCCATAAACAGGACTGAAGAAGTCTGTAGAAGTGTGATAGAGGAGATGAGGCAACAACCTTCTTCTGCCTTGCCATCCAGCTCTCTGCATCCTCCTCATAAGTGGGGGACAAGACCTACTGTCCCAGCAGGGCACTTGGCTCCCAAATCAGAGCGGAACACTCAAACTGGTCCCAATATCACCATTTCATCATGTATGAAGCAGCTTAAAAGCCACCAGCACAAGGCCTGGACTACAATGTCTTTCCTCTTTGGTGAACACTCAACAGTCATGGGATATGGAGCCATCCTCTCTTGACTAGTAAGCGTGAAAGTAGCCTGTAGCAAGAACAAAGATTTGCCCCTTCCTCGATGCTCAGAAAGATTTTGTTACTGTATGTATCCCAAAACCACTTTTTCTGGGGAGGTATTATTGGACTAGATTTTGCTCCTGTCCATCTGAAGCTATGGGTGGTATGTGCTGTAGAAATCTCTGCCCTAGAGCATGGTGATGGAGTCCATTATAGGGTTGGTGGGACTGATATGCACAAACCCGTTGAGGCAGAAGAGAGAACTGAAGCTGAGTTTTGCCCAGATTCAATGAAGGTTCCGATTTCTGGGTGACTGTGGAGGCCATCTCCATCCACAAACTCACACCTACACCTGAGGAAATAGGTTTATACACATCTCTGAGGACAGGAAAAACAAAACAAAACAACAAAAATTACTCAAAACCCCCAAGCTTTAACAGTTCTAGAGATGTGGGTTTGATTCAAGCATATTTTCCTGCCAACAAAAGTCATGTTTCTAGTGAATAATCTATTTGTTGGAAATAAATGACCTAACCCTAAAGGAGAGCCAACTCTTTTCCTGCCTCTGGAATAAACAATTTCCCTTTTTCCCTGGGGCAGGACGCACACCCACATGCTTCCAGCTTTCCTTCCTGAATTACCTCCTCAGAGAGCATCCATCTCTGATGAGAGGGGCCACACCTGAGAGTGGTATCTGTAAATACGCCAAGAAGCACCCACTTCCACATCCACAGAGTGCCCGTTGTTGCACTCTGATCCCTAACCAGTGACCTGTCATGGTCTGTGCCAGCTTCAGTTTACAGCCCTTGCTGCCTGTAAAGCTTCTGGACCAAACTCATACTGTTACAAGAAACCACAATCTCTGGAAGCATCGTGCAAGAGGAACATGAAACAGCTATCCTGACCGCTTCTGCGTGTTTGTTTTTTAAGATTAGGAAATGCAAGTTCAGAGACCCATTCTCCTTGTGTTCTGCCTCTTTGAAGTCTGCTTAAGGTTTCCTTACTAGGTGTCCTACTTTTTCAGCTTCTTGACTCTCAAAATGTGCAGCTACCCCATCTCAAATAGGGATTCAGAGAATCAACAAATGTGCATACCCTTTCCTATCCCCCAAAGATATTCCAGGAACAGTGTTTCATACATAAAACTGTCAGGTCTTCAGGGAAAGCAAATAGAAACTGAAGAAACAGAGTGAACCTTGTGTACACAATTTTCAGAAAATCTCCTTGTTTGTGCTACTTAGATGACAGATTAGGAAAATTTAATCTCTTTGATAATAACTGAGCAGCATTGGGGAAATCAGGGACAAGATTCTCTTCTTGGGGCTGTGTATGCAAATCACAGCAAATCTCAATGGAGTTTCACCCATAATGTCAGACACTCATCCTTTCATTGCAAGTCAGTGTTAACTTGTTGTCCAGAACAGGTATAAGGGGTTTCTGCAGCACATCAACTCAGCATGTGAATTTTCAGGGGGAAGAAAGAGTTTAGCTCTTCTCTGAAGTTAGTTTACATTCATTGCTCTCTTAATTAAAGCAGGGTGTTATTTTCCCAGACTGAAATGGATTAGAAATACAATGGCTTCAGTGAAAGCTGAGAATAACTTCTCTGTGGTGCATTAGTAGGATGACTGAGGACTGAAAGGTTTAGTATGGCTGCTTCTCAGAATTTACACATCTAAGAGCAAAACCTTAAAATAGATTTAAAAACCTACTGCCCTATAGAAAATTATGTTCCTAAAAGCATTTTTACCACAATTACAGTTAACCAAATATTGTATGACTTCTCACCCTTGGATGTAGAAAAGAAACAAAAATCCTGCAAGTTCTCAGTGTGGACATTTTTTGTTGTTAATATTTTTTATTGCAGCAGAAAAAAATAGCTTGGAAATGGCACTCTTTTCCCACAGAAAATAGCACTGTCTGGGCTTCATACTTGGTTAAATAGTATCTATAGCAGCACCTATAGCAATATATGGCCAAAGTTAAGACAACTTAGTGTAAAAGAGAAGTCAATTAAATGTTTCATTTGGCACTTGTACTTAAATAAATGCCATGGCTGTGCTTCGATGGAGTATATACAGGAATTGGCTCAGAACAGCTTCTGTTAAACACCTTTGCCAGGTTTAGTGACTCCATATTACTTGTTTTCTGGATAAGATTAACTTCTGATTTTATGGACATTTTTTGTTTTCCTACTGTAAACAGCACAGATAAGCAATTTCAAGAATACAGTCCCTTAGACCCTGCTCAGGCAAAATGACCACTTAAGAAAACAGACATTTTGGTGGAGACTGAGTTCATGCTGACATAACACCGGTGTAAGGAGTAGAAGCAAAAATAATGGATAATTGTATTCAGGAAAGTGGTCTGGAAATGAAAGGCATGCAAACTTTTAATATTTTCTTTCTATACTTCAACTCCATGAAGTATAGTATTTGGGCAACACTAGTGAGCTGCAAAAGGTTAATACCAATCAATCCTAACTTGTGCAAACTTAAATGTGTTACTATACCAGTGTTTTCTGATGGCCAGGAAGCAGATTCTGCAGGACAGCTTCCTTTTGCCAAACAGCAGGAAATAATAGACTATTTTTATTGCTGCTGTGTTAAAATCTGACTGAGAGACTCTAAGACACGATCCAGATAAAAACAGTTTTTTTCCCCCTCTTTTCCAATGTCTTTATTTCAAACTTTACTATGGTGTGACTAAAAATTTATTTCAATAACTTGAGAAAAAAGATCACTAGGACTACAATTACAAACATTCTCATGCTGAACACAGATTATTTGAAAATCAAAATTACATCAGCTGCCTGGGGAAATTTTCCACTATATTATCTGTAACAGCTTCAAGTTCTGCCTGTTAGTGCCTTCACTTGTAAGGAATCTTATTATCCTTAGCCTGGAATGTGCACAGAAAGAAAGGCATTTATTGCAAGAAGATATCTAGTCATTTCTCATTTTACAAAGTGAATAGTTTAATACTTTGAGAGTCAAAGTCTCTCTGGTTTACAGCAGAGGTTGAACTGATGTTCTTACAGTGAAGAGCTATTAAACACCACTTACTTCATGACCAAGAGCATGAAATGGACATATCAGTCTTTTTTTTCCCTAGTGACATGATGCTATATAACATAGAGACATATAACATAGAGAAAACTAAGTGGATGTCCACTCATTT
This sequence comes from Oxyruncus cristatus, assembly GCA_013399855.1. NCBI lineage: Eukaryota > Metazoa > Chordata > Aves > Passeriformes > Cotingidae > Oxyruncus > Oxyruncus cristatus. The sequence goes on along the minus strand of VXAY01004337.1, from coordinate 1,280,430 downwards.
TTTTTTGAGAGCAGATTTGAATTTGCTTGTACAGAGCATAAGCTCACTTTTAACAGTGTGGCCTCAGCTTCCCTCCTTACCCATGTTCTGCTCTCCTCATGCAGTAGATTACATTATACCTCCTTTTCATCTGCAGTGGCTGCACGGGGTGTTCTAGCCTCCCTGGCAAAGAGATAAAACCTTCTTTCACATGGAATCATAGAATGGATTTGGCTGGAAGGGACCTTAAAGATCACCTAGTTTCAACCTCCTGCTATGGGCAGGGACATCAGGGACATACCTATACCTCTTCTTGCTTTTTAAACTAGGTAGACCTTTGCTCATATAGCCCTGAGCTCTTCCTTAGCTGGGCTTAGGAAACGATGTGGTGCTGCCATACTCTCCTAGTACTTGCACATAAGGACTCTGATTGCCAAATGGTCTTGTGTGTATCAAGTCTTTTTCTTCTCCTGCTCACTCTGTATATCCAAGTTTTAATCTCTTAATTCTCACACTCCTAACAGACCATTATCCATCCAGACATTAGTTTACCTCTTCCATGCCTTCCTGATCTCCTTTAGACCTTTCTCACAGCAACCTCTCAGACAGCTTCCTCAGCTCAGCTTGGAAAGAAGTCACATCCACGTCTTCTCCAAGCCCTGCTCTGAATTCAGCTGAGGAATGGGCTTGTCTTAGAAAATCCTTATTAAATTTCCTAGTAGGGCTTGCAGTCTCTGAGCTGCTTCTCAGAAACAACCAGCCACTGGTTGCTCAGAGGGTGCTATTGTCCTCTGACAGGACATGTAGCCACAAGGTGCCCTCACAACTTTGAGAATTATCTAAGCAAGGAAATTTAAAAGTATGCTGTCCAAAAGCTGGGTTTAGTGCACATTTTAATTCAGTTCAATACATGTTGCAATTTTAGGAAACTTTGCAGGGAGGCTCATCTCTTCTAGTTAAGGAATGTCAAAGTTAGATGAATGGTTTGGATTAGGAAAAGACTTCTAGCCCCATTCTTCCTTGATTGTCACTGAGAGGAGCAGGCACCTCCTGATGGTGAACCACTGCATGTGAAAGGAGGAACCTACAACTGCTCTCACAAATTGCCTTCTCTCCATACACAATCTAAGGCACCAAGGGTGACTGGTACAGATCTTGTAGAATAGCTTGGAAATATTCTTAGTTGATTGACAGGAATCCTCTGTGATTTTCCTATATCATCAAAGAAAAGAGGCGTGGGAATGACCAGTGAGTCACGTTAAGGGTGGATATAAGTGCAGCTGTACCAGTGTAGCTTGCGTGCTACTACACATTTCTGGAAGTAAGCCTGGCAGCAGCCCCAGGGGACAGGATGGCATCCTTAGTGACTGTGGCTGGCCAAGGAAGGTTGAGTGGTGAGCCCATGTCATCCCTTGGCAGAGCCTAACGCTGCAGAGACATAGAGTGAGATGATCTGTGACCCTTTCCTTTAAAACTCTACATCTCTACGGAAACGAGACATTTAAATACAAAATGTTTTACTAGTTTAGGGTCTGGCCAGAAATGTATTTCTAGGTATGAACATAATGAGAAGCAACAACACATCTCATCAATCTGCCAGTATCCCATGTTCATGGCTACAGTGTTCTCTAGCCTGCTTGACACTACTGCCAGCAGCAAAGCTGTGCACATTGCATTTTTCTTCTGCCATACCAAGGGAGAGCACTGAGAGTTTTCCATTTGCCAAGAAGAAACTAGGCCCTAGAGAAAGAGAAGATAATGAACCAAGATCAGACTTGAAATTTACACAGGCTCTGCCCACTCCTAAAATTGACTAAAATGTTTAAAGGAAATGTTTAAAGAATTGTCGCTTCTAAATTGCCATCACATCCAGAATACCCACATACAAAATCCTAACACACTGTAATAGTCTGATTTTTGTGTTTTCCTATTTCTGCCCCACAAAAGTCTGTACTATGAAAGAAAAAGGTAGTATGTGCTTAACAGTAGACATAGTTTCAGTCTTTGGATATGTATTAATCCTTCAAGTTTCTCTCTCATGGTTTATTATGTTATCCAGATTTCGCTCTGAACCATCTACTCTTTTCCATATGTTCTTAGCAGGAAATGTGCATGAATTTAGAAACACAGCAAGACATATGATATTCAATAATAAGAACATTTTGAAGAGACACAAAAGAAAAAATCCAAAGGAAAGTTCTCACTGGCTTCCAGCCTCACTGAGTCAAACAAGATACCCCATATTCCTTAATTTGAAACTTTTAGTTATGGTAAAGTATGTTTTGCTTTTCATTTATTTTGTTAACTCTGAGATTTTACTGTGGATACAGACTTAGAGGGTGTTGCTTTATGTTTACTCACATTTAAGTTTTGTATTAAGATGTAGAATTATATGAAGTTTTTGTTAAGTTACATGCAGAAAAAAGTAAACAAGGCTTTAAATACAAGTCTTTGTATTTCAAAATTCAGTAAATACATGGGTATGTGAGATGCCACAGCTTGTTTGATGAAGTATATTGCAGGTGCTATGTATGTATCAAATAACATGATGTAACTGTCTAAAAAAACTAAATGTTACACACATGTCATAAAAACAAGAAGACTGCAGATGACGTACAGGTAAGAGTCTGAACACAGAAAATTGATTCCCAGATATTTTTTCCATTAAGAGTGAACTAAATAAACTGTCACAGACCTTGAACATTCCTCCGCTGTGACCCTGCATCGAGGAATATGATGGAAGAATAAGAAAATAAGAGTTTATTACTGCAGAAAAGGCAAGAAAACCCCAGTCTGTAGGGCCTTGTAGTTCCATGAAGCAGGGGTGAAGCAATGGAGAGGGAATATGAAAAGCAGAAAGGACAGATCATGGGAATTATGCAAGCCAAAACTGCACACTGAGTCAGTCAGGGATGTTCTGTAAGTCTTTTTAGTCCTATAAAGCTTGGTTTATTTTATCTCCATAAGAAAGAAATCTTTACAACAGGAAGTGACTTTTTTTTTTTTTTTTGGTGGTGGGGGGGGAAGACTAGGGGTTTTTCTCTTTTTTTTTATTTATTTACTTGTATGTAATATTTTATTTTATATCCTTCTTTTTCAAGGGGACCACTGTGTAATATTAAACCTCTCCAAAAATATCAGTTCAGGGAGACAGTGCTAGCAATGGCTTTCTGTCTTTGATTGGTGGTGGTGGGTCTCCAGGCAGGCAATGGGTTGCCCACTGAATGGGACAATCTGCTCCAAGGTGTCTGCAGAATCTACAGTCTGAAGGAAACAGGGAGGCTGGGGCAGAGGATAGGAAGGGATCCCCTGCATTCTTCTCCTCTCTCCTGAAGAAATGAAGCGGGATTGAGTTTTATGGCATCATATAAGGATTTATTGGGGGCATTAATGGTGCTACAGACCTTCAACTAGTAGGGCCTGGTGCTAGCCTGGGTGTTGTCTGCAGTGTTAGGCTGCACAACCCATGTCCACTTCAGTCCTGACCCTACCCCATCCCTGACCTCTGCCTTACATGTTATCATGAGTATGACATTCACAGGTCTACCTCCCCACAGGATAAAACAACAAAGGGTAAACACTTTTAGTCCCTGGTGGGACCACTGGCATAAAACTTCACTACTTAAGCTGGAGGAACTCAAATTTAAAGTTATTCACAGAAAATTACTAAAATATTTAAAATTGTTAAAATTATTGGAAGTGGTAAAGGTTTTGTTTCAAGACCATACAGAGACAGTATTTATGATCAAGGTCAGTAGTTCCCAAACCATCTTCTGCAGATGGTCCTTTGTGGGGCATGAATCATTGGCAGACAACAGATCCCTGTCACCGTTATACCACTGCAATCTGATGAGCCATGTTCCAGATGCTCTGTCAGAGAGTTTAAAAGGGTTTTTCTGTCACCTTTCTTTCCTGACTTGAAATAGGTTTGAGCCTCAGTAGGATGAGTCTGTGCTAGAAGCAAATCAGAACCATATTCACGGTTTCAGTCAACAAAATATTTCTATTTTTTCCTCTTATTGAACAAGCCTTGTATTCCAGAGAAGGTGAATCTCAAGTACGTGCCTGTAGAAAAACACGATGTGAGCTGAAGCTGAAAGCTCTTGCTCTGTGAGGTTCTTTGGACTGTGGTATGTAGAAAATTCAATTTTTTCTGTTGATATTTTTGGTATTGTAGTTGTGTAGTCTATGTGCACCAGGTCTGTAATTTTATGCTAGTCATAGGCAAACATGGCAAGTCAGTACATGTATAAATCACTGTCTCTGACAGGAGTGGGTCACTGTAACAAATCTTCTATACTTTAAATTAGTCATAAATACATGCCTTTCACTAACCAGCCTCTCACATGGTGACCATTGAAATCAATTGCAACTTAATTTGGTATCTTAAAATGAAAGACATATGTGGAGCCAGTATCCACTGGTGTATTCACTGAATAACCCATATTTTTTTCATTGTTATTAAAAGAAGAAAAGGTTTGCATCTCAGGGATGCAACCTTCATTGTTAAACTTTTCAGTTTGTTTGAGGTTTTTTTCTTTTCCTTTGCACATGGAGAATTTAAAGTTCAACTATTTCTCTGCATATGTCCTGGCAAGGCTGCTGAACAGCAAATACCCCCAAATTCGGCCAGCGCTCCATTCCTCCGTTCCTCGGGGAGTTCTTGTTTCATGTGTTTTTCATTTTAAGTTCTGCCTCCTTGAACGCTATTTCCTCTCTTTCGTTTTTCACCAAGGTCAAAGAAATCTTTAGCAAATAAAAAATGTGAACATCCAGTCATCTACTGGAAGTGTGCCCATCCAGTGTCTAAATAAAAAGTTAATAGGTTCACAGAGCAGTCCTACATGTACTAAATGGAGTGCAGCAGAAACCTTCATCTGAGCATTTCATCACAGCTCAATAGAGAGTACTTATCAAATAGAGGGCTCTTTTGTCTTGATCATGAACGGCAGAGGAATCAGTTTAGCAGAAATCAAAATTCTAGCAAATAAACTCCTGTAGTAGGTGACAGGGCACAGACCTTCCCCACTGGCCTTCACTCATCAGTGGGCCAGAGACACTCAGGCCCCTACACAGAGGAAAAATGGTGGCAAGAAGCTGGAAAGCCCTGACACTGTCTCACGTTTTGATAATACTACATGAAAGTCACAGAGATTAAGATTCTATATAGAACGTATTCAGCATATTTTGGGTGATATCTGGTGAAAATACCTATAAAAATAAAAAATGTGATTTAATAATAACATTTACTAATTGCTGCCAGATGTGCTGCCAGAGAATCAAGATTCACTACCTAACAGAACTTGTTACAGGTGATGATAGGAAATACAGTATTCGTGGGGATCATTAGCCTCTGAAGAGACAAGTATGTATTTGGGTATTGAGCTAGTCAAGCAATTAGCAGCTACTGATATTTCTTACAAACCTGGGCTTACTTTTTCATCAAAAGTAGAATTCTAGCTCATACTAGCCTTGTGGGTGATTCTATCCAGCTGAGTGTCTGAGCTGTGCATGAGCTGTAAAGGAAGTCAGACCCACAAGAGCTTTCCTGGACTGCTGCCTCCATCTTCTCCAACTGCCTTGCTGTACCAACTTCCATAAACTGATAAGGTTCCATCTTAACAGCATATTGAGGTTGATGGATGGCTATTTCAGAAATGTAGGACTCTTGTGGTTAGAAAACTCCTTGTTTCCACTTCAAGCAATCTCTCTCACAAAATGGCACCGGTACTTATCTTAGCTGAGGGCCTCCCTATTTGATACATCCAAGGACCACATTTATATTCTCCATAGGCACATCACATATTGTGTCATCTGGTAATCAAATAGTCCATTCTCAGGCCTTTTTTCAAAGCTTCCTGTTTGGGGAATAATTGTAAGTCCTAAGTGTCTGACCTCACCTTTTGGGTTATTCAAATTCATCCTATTTCTATTATTCCAGTCCTGAAACTTATCCAATTCTTTTTGTACGCTGTCCTCCTCCACATTCACACTACATATTGCATTATCAGAAAATTTCATGAGCACAGTACTACTTTTTCTGCCAAAGTTGTTAAAAATGTTAAATAGGATCAGTCCCTAGACACATCTTGGAAGAACTCCACTAGTAACTTCCTTTCAGTTTGGTATTTCTCCTTTCAACATGATCTTTCACTCTTTTCCACCTCACAATTCTTCTGCTAATCCAAATTTTCTCCAGCTTAATGATCAATTTCCTATGCAGTACTGTGTCAAATGCTTTCCTGGTAACTGAATTGTACCTCATACTTTTAAAAATAAAAATAATTTTTCAGCTTATTCAAACATGATCTACTCTTGTAACTTCATTTACATCTTTATGTCCTTACTTGTTTTTATCCAACATGTCTTTTGAAATTTCACATGTTCTTGAAGCCAGACCTGTGGCTGACAAGACTTTTCCTCTCTTTTACTTAAACTGGATCCAATGTTTGCTTTTTCAGAGAAGAGCTTTCATCTCTGATAAATGCTTTCAAAATCTTTGTTAGCAGACTTGCAATTTCTTTAACCAGTTCTTTCATAGTTCTTCCAGGATGTTCCTCCACTGCAAGCTGACTCAGTCTCATTAATCTCTTCAGAGTTTGGCGTCCACCTTAGATGTGGTTAATTCCATTTCCATTCTTATATTCCCATTAGCAACACAGCCTTGTTTAACATCATCATCATCCCTGTTGAAATCTGAGCCAAAGTATTCATCTTGGAGCCATATCTGTATTACCCTTAACTTCACCATCTTCATTGAACAGTGCTTATAAATCATCTTTTTGTTTGCATGGCGAAAATAATCTCTATTTGACTTATCTGTGTTTGAAAAATCCGACTTTGTCTGTCTTTTGGCAATTTTTATTTTATCCACACAACTCCTGACTTCTAAGATTAAATTGTGCTGGCTGAACATTACTCTATTTTTCCATTCTACATAGGATGTCTACTTGTTCTGAATAGGTTATTTGTGAGCTGGTAATCATCCAGCTAAATCTAGATCCCTTCCCTTGATTTCAGTTGAGGCCCAGAGAAAAGCTGTACTTTTGTCATTCAGAAACTCCAGCTCACTATTACGTTGAAGTCCATAAGTTTCCCAGTTCAGTAAACCGCATATTTGAAAATGAAAATGCTAGTTTCACTTTAAATTAGAATGACCTGATCTTATCTTTACACTTAATTTAAAATTAATCAAGCCAAGATCTCTTGATCTGGTACAACCAGTTGTTCTTCAGTCCAAAGTAATATTCCGAACTGCATCTAATTGTATGATCTGTATCTGGTTTAAAGTTTACTTGTTAAAACATTGTCAGCTATCTGGGATATTACAGTAGCACGATTTCTGGTACTATTTCTAACTGAGTGGAAAGGCAGACAGTTCTATCCAGAAACTGAGTTGGTATAGCTCTATGTTGCTCTGCTGAAACTAGTTGAGCTACACAAATTTAAGCAGACTCTTTGTCATGACAAACCAGATCAAACACATGACAAGCACAGCACACTTTGTTTTTAACTACAGAGCTGGCTGACCTCCCTCATTCTCTGCAAGCTTTCACAACCTAGAAGGACTTTTTATGGCACTATGTATAAGTCTTATCTCTTACAGCATCAAATGAGGACACTCCTATCACTCCTGCTGCCATTGAAAAAGCATCTCATGTAATTTATGGTCTTTCATTTGCTTGCAAAAAGAGCAAGGAAGTTTCATTAAGTAGGTGGGAGAAGCTGAAGGCCTTTTCACACTCACATGTTTTCTCTTTGTTGCTATTTGTACAGGTGCAGTGAAAAAGACTCAGAGGGCGTATTCGTAAAGACAGGACTTGAGAAACGCCACTTCAAATTGTTTGAAATCAAAGGTTTTGGTAGCTCATAAACAGGGAGCTGCTTTTTCCTTAGGACTGCAAATCTAAATATAAGGAGCCACCTTCATGTACAAATACACTCAACATACACATGTAACTACCATTAATGTAGTCTGCCCTTGTGGATTGTGGGAACCTGAATGGGCCCTTTCATTTATGCTCATTGAGAATTTCAATACCAAAAAATAATTTAAAAATAAAAAATAAAAAAAAAGAAAGGAAAGGAAAAGGGTTAAAAGAAAAAAGAAAAAGATATTATCATAATCAATCGGCTCATTTGTATATTGAAACAAAGGTTTCTAGTGAGGATGTCAGGAAGCCTGTACTCCATCCAAACTGACCAATTTAATGCTTGCTGTAAATATACTTCCAGACTAGCATCTGGAAATCTTAAATGAACAGATAGACACAGACACTCTTACACTATGGGAAAGAAGCGAAGTTGGAATAAGAAAATGTTTGTGGACCAGATCATCAGCTGGTATAAATCAGCACAGCTCCAGTCATTCCAAAAAAGTAATGCCAGTTTATGCTAAAGTACTAGCTGGCTCCTGTAGCTTTCCTTTGTGATTAATTTCAGTGCAATCATTTTCTGGAACATGCTTCTGGACCAGGCTTCCTGAAGTATTACTTTTACAAATCTCTTGCATGCTCTTGGACAGCTGCCTGTAACACACCCTTCTGTATTAGGTTTGCTTTTCTCCAAACAGAAAGCCCAAGGTTTGAGATATTTTTTAAGTGATAACTTAAAAATAAGACTAAACCCATTTTTTTGCAGAGCAATTAGCTTATACATATCACTCTTGACTCTTCTATGAATCAATGGCACCTGACTTTTCATTCACTACTATTCTTTAATTATACTGTCCTTGGGATGGTTACTGTTGGTATTTCCCACTTCTTGTATACCACAAGCTCCCACTGAATTTAAGAGTGGAAATTAATCCTCGTGGTGCAGAAGCAAACACATGGCTGCCACGAGGTGCCTCCAGTGCTGAGGGTGTGACAGTTGTCTATACAGTTTCACCCTGGCTGGCACCCACTCACACAATGCCCTGCAAGTGCCGTGGCACCCAAGGAGACATCACAGCACAGGTCTGCACAGCCTGTCCTACACCCTCCTTTTTGCAAACTGCCTAGGAAGTCCCCAGAGCTGGAGTCTTTCGGCAGGGGAGTCTTTTGACAGGTGGCCCTCTCAACTTTCCACTGGTGTTTCAGACCTGCCAGATTTCCCTCCACGAACGCAGTAATCCTAATAAATTCCCTCCTGCTGGGACCTAAAGCACCACACCTGGCCTTCTGCCTGCCCTGGAAAAGCCAGCAGCAACCAACTCGGGCCATCGTGGATGGAGAGAGAAGCCCCAGCAATTCTTGTGGCAGGGGTAGCATCACTATGAGAAGCTGTGCACTCAAAGCCCCCTCGCTGGAGCATATGGTTCCACCTTGCAGCCTCATGCCCAAGCACTCTGTGGTGGAGCGCAGCCAGGTCCTCTCTCACGGAAGACAATTCCTGAGAAACCAGTCTAAGGGCATGCTTCACAGACATCATGCAGCTCCCTAGCCATTCCATGAAGCTCCCTAGCTATTCCATGCAGCCCCCTAGCCATTCCATGCAGCCTCCTAGCCATTCCATGCAGCCCCCTAGCCATTCCATGCAGGGCTGCACATTTTCTTTTCTATGTATTTACCACAGAAAAAAGGCAAATTACCTAAACCATTCCCTGTTCATTCATACATTGCAATTAAGCAGTCTTAGAAAAAACACATACAGTGTTAGCTTGTAACAGTCTGTGTTCCCCTTCCCTTCTCTCCCAGCTTTCTCCTCTCTTCCTCCCCAGAGCCAACCAGAACGTATGAACACATGAATCTATCTGTACAAGGTTATGACTTATTTCAAGGCCACAGTAACTCTTAGAATATTGTCCAACAGCATCTCTCAGGTGGGATAGCATTGCTCCTCCAGGAAGGAGAGCTCACAAAAATATTCAGGACAGCAGACTGCTGTTAGATGGCAGCAGTTTAGTTGTTCTTTGCCACCCACAGTAAACTAATATTCCCCATTGCAGGGGGTAAGTATGAGGCTGTACAGCCCACAGGTGTTCAGAGACACAAGGGACTTGCTAAGACCCCTTAAGTGTCAGCAGAGACTCATTTCCCTTAGGGCACTGGACTAGATGCATATGTGTGCAGTCTTCTGCTTATGAGAAACTGAGCTACTGCGATGTTGAAGGCAACGCCTAAAGAAATGAGCCAAAAGGGGACTTCACCACACAACACCTACCTCCCGCATGAGACCAATGTGATTTTCAGTACTCAGTAAGACACAGAAGAACATTTTTTCACTCTTATCCATGCTTCCTCTGTGACAGTAACTTGCAGAATGACTTTTTCTGCGTACTTCATGTTTGTGTTTCCAGGTCCTGATTTGCAGAAGTATTAAGTATTCATATGGAAATCTCCATCTGGAGATGCTCCAGATTTGACTACATATGACCTTGAAAGACCTGATCTGATTTCAAAGTTGGGTATAACTTCAAAATTGGCCTTGCTTTAAGCAGGGGGGTGGATCAGATGGTGCCTTCTAACCAGAACTATTCTCAGACTTCAGCTGCCTTTGCACTCACTCTGAGCTTTGCCTTGAACAGACGTGTGCTCCAAAAAAATCTGAGATTTTCTGCTCAGCACACAAAATTATTTGAAACTTTTGAAAATATGGCATATAAACACTGCATCTATAAAATGGAGTAAATAATGCCAACACTACTCACAGGCAAGGGTTAAAGATTGCTTATGAATCCTCTCAGCTATTATTTTGTAAGCATTAGAAAAGACTCTGATGAAATCAACCAGGGTTGGTATAGCATAAAGAGACAGAGTTCTTCATGGAACTGTGATGCTTAAACACAAGACTGAAAAGTCATTCCTTAAGTCCTGTCTTTTCAGTGTTGCTTCTTTGAAATATGGCTTCTATGAAGAAGGGAGTATGCCTTCATGTAATTAAAAACTGTAGCAGGTTTTCATTGTTTAATTTGTGCTCATTAGCATTTATCTTTTGAAAATTAAGTTTTGACATTCCATTTACCTAGATGCAATTTTACATCAGTATTGAAATAGCTGTTTTTTTGGTACCCTCCTGTTTGGTCAAAGTTAAACTTTAAAGTTATGAAAGTGGAGATCTGGAAGCTTACAAATACAGCAGATGCCTTGAGTTTTAGTCAGAGTCAGTGACTAGTATTGACAGGATACTATGAAAGCAGAAGAAAATGCTAAGTGTAGACACACACATATATCTAGGTGAAATCTACTTCACTCAGCAGTTAATCATATTAAGAAGTCTATTGAAGTAAAGGAGATTTGATTTAACACTTTTCTCATGGGTAACTACTAACAGTGATAGCAGAAACAAGCCTTCAAGACTAAAAATAGAAAGCATTCCTATTATGAGTTTTGCTTGAAGCTCAAAAATGAAAATGCTGTGAGAACAAGGGAATGGGAGCCTAGTGAAAACATCCCTCTTTGTCTCTGTTTCTGAAATGCCATGCTGAGAAGCAGTCCTTGCTTTCTCCAACACACAGAAATCTTTGTGTTTGACAGATAGAAAGATAAAAAGGATACCAAGCATCCAACATTTCAATACTTATGTGGGTTGATGATTTAAATTACAAAGTTTAAAGAATTTGGCACTTAGCTAACTTGAACCTTTTCCCAAGCCTTCCCCCCTTCCCCCCACTCAATAATAAGTTTAGAAAACTTGGAAAAAAAATATTTTCCCCTGTAATACATATAAATACATATAAAACATATAAACAACTGCACTTTAAGACACTTTTGGAATGAAAGATTTTTCCCTTTGAATGAGAAAGAAACCGTTCCTGTATGCTCCAGTGGAGGAGAAGTCTCACAGAGATTGAGCCGTCTGGTTCCACCATAAGGTTGCTGGCAAAGACCTGGTGGCAGGACTGACGTTGCATTAATCACCAGGTCCATGGGCCCTACGACCCCACTCCACCACGAGACATACTGATAATGGATCTGAGGAACGCTGCCACTATCTTAGTCCTGAAGGCAACTTTTTGCCTGAACTTCAGGTAAAGTGAAACATTTCACTGCGCTAATAAAATACACAGTTCTCTAGCGTTCAGACTGACTGGGAGATAACTTTAATGTATTGCAAACTCTCTACTCATATCTGACTTTAACTAACATGATTACAGAAGACTTTTTGAGGTCTTTTGGTATGTTAATATTCATAATACTCACAATACTTTAATAATAGAAATATATTATCAGATATAGATATTGTTCCTTATTAGTTGACAGTGGGCCTCAATCTTACTTATGCATCTTCCATAGAAGAAAGTAGCATCAATTTAATAGTGTTATGGCATACAGCCCCAAACAGTGCTGGGCCCACAGAGAGCTATACTCCACATTAACTTTCTGGGGCTTCCAGGGTAAAGAGAGAACAGTGCATCACAGTTACATCAGCCAGCACTTTTTAGCAACTAGTCTTTTCAAGTGCTTTATTTCAGCTGGCTTAATTTGAATTCCACTGCACCAGCTTGCAGAAATTTGGAGGACTAGCATGATCAGTTCTGTGCAAATTCTTCAAGCCTCTCTCAGTTCACATCATAAAAATGCTCACTCCCTTCATGATGATCACTATCTAGTTGGTTCATTCCTGTATTGCTTTATTGCATTGCCATTTTAACTCAAAACCAGCCATAATAGCTAAGAAGATGGGAGCCATCAAACGACTTTTTAACCAGCACCAGTTCCTTTGTTTGTCAACCTTAACTATAAAACCAGTGATAGTCAAAGCCATAAGAACGTATACTGGCCTTCTTTAGGAACAGGAAGAGCTGCTGAATTTGGCATCATCTCACTATAAACACTTGAATAAGAGATCTTTGGACCTGAAGTCCAAAGAAATAATGTTTGCAAACAATAAGCAACAGTAAAATCAAAACTTTTAGCTCAGTCTATATGTAGTTCTTTAATCCGGGTGGGTTTTAACCCAATATTTGGTCTTGTCATATATTCCCACAGAGTGATTGTGCAAGTATTACAGATTTTAACAATGTTTATATAAACAATGTGAAATGCAAGATAAAGAACTTGATAATTACATATAACTTTTAGAGATACAAGTGAACTGTTGAAGTCTTTTCAAATCAAAGTCATAATGGATTGCAGCTTTATATGTAGTCAAAATAGAGATTTGGGGAATATGATTTTTTTTTATGGCTTGTAGATCTATTTTTAAATGTTTTAAAAAATAAAGCATCCCATGATTAGCCCTTTCAATTACTGCATCACATTGTGGCTTTTACAGACTCTAATTATATCTTAGATTAAAATTCAAAACACCTGCTCTTGTGGATCACACTAATTTCAGCCTCAAGTATTTTGATACAAAGAGCTATAATCAGTGAGAACCAAATGATTTCCTATTCTCTGTACCACACCTTCTCAGCTGAGTACAGCTAGAGATATCCATTTCCTTCTTATTTTTTGTGTTATGACTACTATATCTTTTATTTAAAGATGTCTTTTTAATGCTGAAATATGTAGTATTATTACTTTTATTTAAATCTGAAGCAACATTTAAGAAAGATGCTAGCTTTTAAAATAACAGTCATTTTGACTTTAAACAGCAGATGAATAGTGTAGCTTTCTTCTGTTAGCTCCCTTTTTCATTTCAGTGTAGCTAATATAAATACTTTGTTCCTGGCTTTTGAGAAAACTGGTCTTTAAGAACCCTGTAATTTGAGTTCATGGATTTAAATGGGAACACATACTTACTTGAAAGGTAGTTTTTGATGTGCATGGTTCTCTGTTATTATTCATGTATTTCTCCACACTTTAGGGGGTGTGATCCAAAGTCCAGTGGGAAGACACACAGATTTCTCTGGACTTTGGGTCAAGCTTTAAATACTGTAGAAAAGGAATGGTTGAAATGCCCATGTAGATTCTATCACAGTAAAATAGGGACATCTTTAACAGTACTTATTTTTTGATGAGCGTAAGATGGGATCTGACTCTTCGCCCAGCTACATTGGTTTTATGCCAATAGGACAACACACAGGACACAACAGGACAAGGAAGAGCCACGGTAGGGCACTGAATCAGGCCCATCATAGCCCTCCAAGGCCCTCTGGAGCAGTTCAGTTACTCTGGATTTTATGCAATGGTCCACTTTCAAATAATACTGCCTGCTGAAGCTGTGGGGGTGGGTTGGCGGTCCTGTACCAGAGCTGCTGATTTTGTTCCTCCCCCATGCTGTGCTGGAACTTGCTACTTTGCTCCACTGCAATGGGCAGGTTTCTGAAATCCCATGAAAAGCCACCTGGCTCTTGCTCCAGAGTATATTAATGCAATGAAAATAGATTTAATGGCACGTCACATCAGAATTAGAACAATTTTTTTCAGAAATTCAGCATTTTTATACTGTATGTTCCTCACTGGGATTAATTAGCTGTGAACGTGTTTATTGATATTTTTCTTCTATTTTCCATGTCAGGCATTGGAGAGGTAGGAAAGGCAAACTCTTTGTGGCAAAATTCAAGCCCTCCACATGATAGAATGCCATATGCCCCCGGCATGCACCAAATCCTTCATTTTCCCTAAACGCTCAAAGAAATTTGTACCTGGGTGTTGTACAGTGAGCTTTCCATCACTTGCAGACAGCTGTTCTGTTTTAAGATAAATAGTAACGTGGGCCAGAGATATCTTCTAGAATTTCACAGACAAGCCTAGTGGTCTGATTAACCATAAGGTCTTTGCTGTGCTCAGTGTTTTCCAGTAGTACTTTCAGCTCTGCTCAGATGCACACAGCTGGCTCGGGTCTGTGACTGCTGTGGGAGGACACCTACCCTGAATGGGCAAGACGCATGTGGGAGCCATGTGGAGGCACTGAGACAGCTCTGTGGCATTGGCCCTTCCCTCCCTTGGCTCTGAGAGCATCTCATCAGCTCACAGCACTGTGCCCCAGTTAATAAGCTGGTCTCATGAAGGGTAAGTTTGGGTCAGGGATCAGTTTTGTTTTCTATTGTCTGGAGTTTCCAGTCTTGCAGGTATCTCAGGACAATTGAAGCTGGCTGGTACCTCCTTGCCAGCCTGCAGCCAGCTGTAGAGCGGAGCCCAGCAGCTGCTAGCACCAAGAAACCTAGAAGGAGAAAAATAATTAACATCAGTGGCATTAAGAACAAAGCAAGTAATGCAAATTTTGTGCATAGGATCCAGGGTCCTGTTTCATAAAGTCTCACTTCTCTGCATGGTAGATGCATGAAACTCAACATCTGCCTAAAGGTTCTGAAGGGCTGAGTCAACCCTGCTGAGATTTAAGCCAGTGATTCAAGACAGTCTAGGTGTTTCAAACATGGTACTTACATGACTAAACTACTTCTTCAGCTTTATTTAGCTGTGGCTACTGCTATCAAAATAAACCACATGTTGCAAATCTATTCATTATGGGTTTGGGATGCACTGACCATGACTGGAAGCCAGGTGCCCACCAAAAGTCACTCTATCACTCCCCTCCTCAGCTGAACAGGGAAGATAAAATAGAGCAAAAGACTTGTGGGTCCAAATAATGACAGGGAGAGATCACTGATCAGTTACCATCATGGGCAAAGATGGCTTGACTCAGGAAAATTAGTTTAATTAATTACCAATCAAATAAAAGTAGGGTAATAAGAAATAAAATCCGAATCTTAAAACACCTTCCCCTCATCCCTTTGTTCTTTCCAGATTCAGCTTCAACCCCAAATTCTCTCCTTTCTCCTCCCACATGGCTCAGGCGGACGGGGAATGGGGACTGTGGTCAGTTCATCACATCCTGTCTCTGCTGCCCCTTCCTTCTGCTCCAGTGTCGATCCCCCATGAGGTCACAAGTCCTGCCAGTGAACTTGTTCCACCCTGGGTTTCCTGGGGTCACAGCCACAGGCATCCACCCGCTCTGCCATGGAGTCCTCTGTGCTCCATGGACTCCAGGGGTATAGCCTACCTCACCATGGTCTTGGTAGTAGTCAAACTGCTTTAATTTTTTAGCTACACAGCTTAAAAAAACCCCATTTTTTTTCCAAAGTAGAAATTAAAATGTGACCAATGTTTACTATTTGGAATTCACTGCTGTAATGAAAGTCTTCCTACCACCTATTAGGTGGAAACATTAGTAAGTTAAAAAAAAAACATAGATATTATTCGAAGGAATAAATAAATCAAAGCTGTGTGTGAGCAGTGTCTTCTGTGTGATGGGAGTCCTTAGAGAGCAATACCATGGCATTTTCCAGAATTAAATTGCATTATTATAAGAGCTTTAAATTAAGCTCCTACCTGTGACCTTTAAACACGGTGATTGCCATTATGCCTGCTGAGGAGGTTGTGGAGGGTTTGGAAACCCTGTGCAAGATTGATGGGTTATAATACGTAATCAAGTATAGGTTCATTTAGCACAGCTGTTGAACAGAGGCCCTAACACCAGGTTATCACAGGAGCGCCCTCTCTTCTCTTCCAGACAAATCAGCATTAGCAGTGGGAGGCAGGGTTGTTAGTGCCATGGAAAACAACACAGTATCTTCCTGATGGGGCTGAAAGAAGATGTGGAGTTTGAGAGTCATGTGTCTCCTTTAGAGAGAGACCAGGAATAAAATTTTTCCCCAGCACTAATGCAGAACCACATGTCAACAAAAAAAGCAACCAATATATAGCTTTGCTCTCAAAGTGTTTCTGTGGGCACAATCCAAAAGAAAAACCATCCAAAAGACAGTTCAAGCCAAAAATGCTGTGAAAGTATGTTCATTTAGGCCAGGCAAAACCTTATACAATGCTTATAACAAAATACATGCAAAATCCTTAAACAAGTGCACAGAGGTAAGAAAAAAGTATTCTTGCTCTCCATAGAAATTTGTTCTCAAATATACCTACTGACATTTATATACCTATCTTATACCTTATATCTTATGCACTTTCACATACCTATATTGTGTGCTATAGAATTATGTTTAAGTGTGAAAAAAGGAAACACTTTGGGGAAATAAACAAGGCCCTGTCACACTGTAGGGTTATGAGTATGCCCAGATCTACTCTGTCACATCTCATTAAATTCAGAAGCATTAAAAGTTACTAACTTTTTTCTTTGACTGAGGAAAAAAGTGAAGAGGCACCTCCAGTTCAAGAAAGTTGTCTTCGGAAATTATTTGGGGTTTTGTCTCAAATATAAGGTTAAGATTTGAGATACTTTATCACTTTCCTATTTGTTATATTCTTGTTATTTTCACAAGAGAGAAATTATCATTCTCCCATTAACAGTGGAATTTCGAAGTGCATTCTCCCATTAACAGTGGAATTTCGAAGTGTAGTAAGACTACACAGTCTGGATTTAGGATCCTTGAAGGTACACCCCTGTAAAAAGTGATGAAATACATTTATGGAAGTAAAAAGTATCAAGAGCCATTAATAAAAAACTACCATGTCTTCCTGGGAAAGTACCAGCTAGTTGACTGTTGGAAGATGGCAATATATTAGAACAAAATATCACTTTGGACTCCTAGGTTTGTCTACCTTTCCTCTAAGCATCTGGTCTTGGAAACTATCACAGATGGGACACTGTTATGGATGAACCTTTGGCCTATTAGTTTTAAACTGATCTTAAATTCCTGTGACTCCTTTACTCTGATGTCATGCTGAGGTACCACCACTGTACCATTATTAATTCAGTGCATTTACAGTGTCATAAAGCTTACCTAGTGAAATGCAGAATTAAGCTTGACAATGGCTGAACAGTAACTTTCTGAGCTGAATTTGTAGAGTGACTGAGTATGCTTTCACATGGCAAATTTACAGGCCATACTTGTGTGCTACCCCTCTTTTAGGGAAACACAACCTCTTCTTTGTAACTGCAGGAGCTCTTTAAGAACTTCCTTACAAAACAGAACTCATTTCTTGGTCCATGAGTTGCAGATTATTTATTACTTACTTAAGAATAATTACCCCTGAAGACAGTTAAATATTTCAAGACTAAAAAGCAAAATAAATGTAGATTGAAAGCCATTATGTACAGATACAAAAGACTTTTTGTCAGGAAACTTTTCATGCAGTCGTCCAAAATAAATTGAATGGGACCAATCCAGAGACTTCAGTCTGTGCAAAAAACCCTACTGGGCAATTGCACTCTCAGCAGTTTTGTAAGGAACAGTTTTGGGCAGATCTATATTAAGGCAATATTTTGATCTAAAGACACAGGCATGAAATTGTCTCCCCTCTTCCTGTCTCATGTAAAAGCACTACCTGGAGAAAAGCAACAGCACTGATTTTGAATAACCCACCTTGGAGGGGTGCCAGGCCTTGTGCTCCTCCTTGCAGGGCCTCCATGCAGTGAGGACTTCCAAAGGCTGCTCTGCCTCCAGAAGTGTCAAAATGGACCCGCATGATGGCTTCAGCCAGAAATAGACTCAAAGTTGCTGTTGTTCCTTCTCCCCCAGGAGTACTTTCAGAGGAATGCCTCAGAAGCAAGGGCTGAGGTTCCCAAGAATGGCCAACCTCACGTCAGGAAGGACTGGAGCATATCTATTTGCTAAATGCTCTATAAATGGCAATATTCTTTAGCCACTTTTTGGATAAATCCCACTCCACTTCTGAGAGAATATTTACAGACAGCAGTTCCTGAGCATCCTGCAAGTGACTGGCACAGATACACATGGATTTTGTTTATTCTTGTCTGCCTTGGTTTTAAATTTTATATGTCCTCTAGGCATTACTTTGATGCTGATTCTTCTAGGGAAAAAAACTGAATACGTAAACAAAGAAGTTATACATACATAAAGAAGTAAAGCATAAATCAAAGTCAGCCCCTGGTTTGTTTGGGGTTTTTTTTTTGTTGTAGGATTTTTTTTGTTGTTGGGTTTTTGGGGTTTTTTTGGGTTGGTGTTTTGTTGTTGTGCTTTTGTGGGTTTTGTTTTTGTTTTGTTTTTTAAGTGCAAAATACTTTAGGAAGCAAGATTCTGTTCTAATGACTGTCTTGCCTTAGTTCTTGTCTACTTCAATTTAAGGGGCTTTTAGTTCTGAATCATGACCTAAGGAATTTATTTACATTGTGAAATTTTATGACTGTAAAGACAGAAAGCAAAGAGCTGTGAAACAGTTTCACAGTATCAATATTTTGTCTTTTCCCCATGTGTGTATTAAAATGAGAAAGAGGTCAGGTCTCTATCTGACGTGATCCTCTTGTCTCAGAGAGCTTTACTGTGTCACCTGCTAGTGTGACAAATCTCTCTCACATCTCTTTTCCCGAGATTGCTCACACAGAAGATTCTGGGTGGCAAGCCACTCACAGATATCTTTTAATGGCCGTGCATTTTCCCTCCTTTGCTGAGCAACAAGTGGGTGGCATTGACTATACAGGGTTCTTGCCAAGGAGCAGTCAAAAGCACTTTCACTGCGAAAGTCAGATCCCATTCCTCAGATCCATGAAGAGCTTCCAAGGGTACTGACACCTGTACAGATCTCCTGAGCAAATGTTGTCTACATCAGAGAGGTCTGACTGGACACAACATTAGGTGCACATCCAATTTTTCCAGGAATACAGAACATGTTGACTTATGCACATAAATTCTTGTGTTTCACCTGTTCCTGTCCCTATCCTTTCCCATAACTTCTCTGCAACCACAAAATGGCTATGGACGGCTCCTGATTGCTAGTTGACCTTTCCTTGAAAAGGAGTGCCAGATTTCTTTGAAATAGTTGAGAACTATGAAGATGAGCTACATATAGGCAAAACTAATCCCAAAAGGCCCACCCTGTCACTTTTTTTGGCCTCACCTATGAATCCCAAGCAAATATAACTGCTAGATTTTCCTGTGTTCAAACCATCAAATCAGTTCAAAAGCTGGCTGTAGTCTGGGATCACATGTAGATATTACAAATAAATAAAACCGGGGCATTATTTTCTGGTTTCAATTGTCCAGAATTTCTTGGATTGATTATTTCCTGTGTTTTATTTCATGTGTTCAGTAGCTAACATGAGACCTCTGACTGGGGAAACATCACACTGCAAAGGCTCAGCTGAAATAGCTCCCTGCCCACACATCTTTCTACAGCACTTTAAAATATGCATTTCCTGCACATACTATAATTAGCCTCTTTCATTCTCCTTGCTGTTTCTATCAAAATGCTCATTATCTATTACAAAACTCTGGTATTATGCTAGTTTTTGTAACTCTCTTGTTACTTCAGGAGGCAAATAGAGACATTTTAGTTGATTTAGTTCTAACAAGGGAAATTCCAGGATTGCTTCACCATGACAATGGGGCACAACCACCAATGTAGCAACAACTTGACAGTGGATCACTGCAACTGCTAAAGGATTTGAGGCTGGCTTGCAGCCACAGACAACATCCACAGGATTACTTGCACCTCACCAAACTGCACAGGCAGATGCTAAATTTAAGTCTAATTCAAAAGATGTTGAAAAGATTAATAGCCCTTGGCACCTCAAGCAGGGAATAAGAAGCAAAGGAGTAAGGAGGCAAGAGAAGTTTCTTTGGTCATTGGTAGTTTGCTGTCTAGGGGTGAAAATTCCCCTCAAAACGTGTCTTCTCCAGAGCAAAAAGAGATGCTCTGGATTATGCCTTACTCTCAAAGAGCACACCTCATAAACTCAAAAGGTCCAAAGTTTAACTCCATCCTGCTTCTCTGAGTTATCACTCCTAGTTTCATGCCTGATGAAACAGAAGGAAAGATGCAATGTCACTGTCACTTGCTACTGGCCATGAGCCAGCTGCTGGAGCTACCTGGAGCACTTGAGCAGCATGTTCCATCCACAGCTGCAAATGCTCCAAAAGATTTTAAAATGGTTTTTGAAATATTATTTGATTCAAATAGTTTTTGAATGGAAAAGGTCTTCTGAGGGAGAATATGGCTTTCAGGAGAATGTCTGAGGCACCATGTTCCTGCTTACGTATGTTTTCAAATGCATCTCTTTACTGGTGCTGTTCTGATCTAGGATGTGCAAATTAGGCTGCAAGAAGATTGATAGGAATGTGCTCTGAAGAAATAGTACTTCAGTGCAGTACTACCTAATCTGACAAAATATATTCAGTAATGGATAATCTCATTAAATATATTATGTGTTATAAAATTATAAAACTCGGGTGTACATTATTCCTAAATATTAGAAAAGATCCTGACATGACTCAGACCTACAGTAATGGGGCACTTATAACTTCCATTTCAGCTAAGTCAAATATGCTAATATACAATCTTAAATTAATTTTTTTTATATAAAATGAACTTGCTTTGACTTTTCCCAGAGGACATGTGCAATGCAGTTTGAACTTTTTATTTATGTCTAAACAGGATCAAACATGCAGGGAATATTACCATGTTTAAAGTGCACAGTTAGGCAGAAATGCACTTCCTATTTGAGCAAAGAGTTGAATAATTGTCTGTGGTTCAACAAAAAGGTGTCATTATATTAGAAGCAAGGGAACATGAGAAACATAGTTTCATCTAACTTTGAAATACTTTGATCTCAATAAAGAGTTGGGTGGTAACAGGCCCGCAAATCGAGATAAAATTTCAAAGATGCTCATGTAAGGTGTCAAATCCTTAATTGCATGGTTGAATGTCAATGTAGGCAGTGTTTTTTTCAAATGATTTTGCAGTTGTGTTCATTTTATACAAGTCAACTTAAATGTAAGCTCATGTAAAGAGTGGTTTACTGCACATACACTGTTTAAAATGGTGTTGTTTACCTAAGAAGTACCACAGAGTGAACAGGATTCATTTTGTGGAAACTATTAGTCATGCACAGCAAATGAATAGTCTAGTTCATTACAAATTCTCTTTTCATTTTCTTTGAACTTTCTCAGCCCTGGGATTTCTCCCCAAGTGATAGACATCTCTATCCTTATCATGCTTTGTTTCAAAGTATATAGAAAAGATTTAAGTCATATGGGCTTATAGGATCACTAGCCATAGTTTCCCACATTGTATCCTTTTCCCTCTATGGTCTATTGACCATGGTTTGGGAAGAGCTGTCTTTTTCCAACTAGAGTATAATTGTCCATTGTTAAAAGCATATCACTCTCCTTATTCTGAAAAGTGGCAGGCCTAGCTATGCTTTTAAAACAGACTTTGAAAAATGGAAATGTCTGTGGCTGTTGGTGTGAAACAGAGCTGGTTGGAAATCAAAGAGAAAAGAATTGAAAAAAAAAATTAAAACATATAAATAATAAGAAAAGAGGCAACTTGAGATAACACAAACATCTCCCAGAGATGGGATTCCATCCTCGGAAAAGAGCTCAGGAGTCAAACTCCAACTGGGTGGGAGCTGTAAATTACTAACACATTTGTCTCAGAAGCATATCCATGCACTGTTATAACAAATCTGTGCCATGGTCTGTTCGTGGCATTCAGTGCTTACTAGTTTCTGCATTAGCTGTCTAATGTGAATATATATGAGCAACATCAATCACATCAAATTCTAAAGCAACATCTTCCTGTCGTAAAAGTTGGGGATTTTTTTATTTTGCTTACAAGACAATAGGAAATCATGTCTAATCAAATGTTTTCCACTTTTTCTCTCTCGCAATCCAAAGAGTTTTTTAATCGTGGGGGACATTAATTTCTGCTGACGACTGGATGACTTGAAACTTTGCCTAATACACATCAAATGCTAAAGCAGACATTTTTAATTACTAACACAAAGTCTGCAGATATATGTTTTGTAATGAGGAATGTGGTTAAACAGCAAAGTGGTCCCATTTGCCTTTGCAACAGACTGCTAAAATTTCATTTTGACCTATCTCTATACCACAGTTCTATTTTCTCTTTAAAAATTTACAGAGTTTGTTTCTAAGTCAGGTAAATACAAATGGACAAATGCTGGCCTGCTGAAGCACCGCTGAAGCCAATGGACCTCTGCCTACTCATGTCCACTCAGGATATTTTGCAAACATATTGAAATACCGTTAAGATAACAACACATATCAACAAAGCAAAACAAAAAATTATTATACTAATACTCTCTCTTAAACAAAATGGGAAAGAACAATAGGCATTTAAGAAAAGGTTTTCTGTTCCCTGGATAGTTGCACATCAACATTTTTGGATATAATATTATGTTTTCCCTTGCAGTGGCAGTGTTTAATGACAACACTATGAAAAAAAGATAAACAAATTATTTGAAAAGTTTCTTAAAAGCCTATATGAGATTAGACACTGTTACAATAATGCTGAATCAAATTCATGCTGGACAGAAATGGCCACAAGTCTCTAATCTCAGTCCAAAATAGGCATTTAAGTCACATCCATTTCTCTGCAAAGGTTTCTTCTTCTCTCTTCTGATTATGAAAGGAGTGAAGAGTAATTAATTTTGATTTAGAAATCTAATTTTTAGACACCCTAATCTGAGTTAGATGAGTTCCTACCTATGAAGCGTGGCACAGACAGCAGTTGTTGAAAAGTGCTGCTGGCTCTGTTAGAGCCCATCTGGCAGAGGTCACCAAGAAAGGTGACATTGAAAATATTTAACTCTTCTAAGTGGAGTATAAATTGATGTGAGCTCAGTTTTGCCTTGTATCATCCAGAGAAACCATGACAATATATAACAGAACTTTTATGTTCTCAGGATTTAATGTATCTCAGATTTAGATCACTAGCTAAACCAACTACATGGGTTTAAGTAGAAGTTTACCAAGCTGCTTTTCCCCCTCTTTCTAATTCTTTTTCTTTCTTGCTTACTTTTTTGCTGAAGCTGTGTCTGAGAAGGAAAGACCAGACAGTGAAAATGAGAAGGATTATCTCTTTGAGTGAAAAATTTGAAAGTAATGAAAATATGGAGGTTGGAAGAAAATACAGAAACTTCAGGATTATTTTGCCTACTTCTTACTTTACAGTATGCTTCAAAGAGCTAATGACTGAGGAAAAAAAAAAAAAGATCTGAACATCATTGCAACATTCAGAGACCATTAAGTGAGGGGAAAAAAGATGGAACTGTAAAGAAGAATTCAACATAACTCAGTTCTTCAAAGCAACAGTCTCAAATGGAACACTCTTTCTACATCTATAATCTGGCACCTACAAATTCAAGATGGGACAAGGCAAAAGCCATTGTGAAAATCTTGTTGTTTCCAGTACAATGGACATTTTTTTTCTCAAAGTTATAAACGCTGAAGGAGGTACCAAATTGAAAACAGATCTATTGTCAGACAAGAGTGCTTCCTGCTTTATGAGAGACGTTGCTGCAGATGTCTGTGAGCAACAGTTTCAAAAGTAGAGAAACCTTACAGCTTCACAAGTCAGACGGTTTTGTTAGTGTGTTGTAGCTTTCAGTCTTTCTCAGGTGTGCTAATGATGTGCTCAGCGAATTGGACTAGCTCTTTACAAGTCCCAGCACTCATGTGACATCAGCTAATTTTTTTACTCAAATATATATATATATTTGATATATAAATCTGTATTTAATGCCTAATAAATCCATACCATGATACATACTTTTTGTTTGCAAATGAGAATAAAACCCACACACATGTATACATATACAATGTGTGTGTGTACATATATCCATACACACATTTGCATACCCATCTATCCGTGAATGCAGAAATATCTCCAGATAACATGCAACAATAAGCAGATATTTCTCCTCAGTGAGGGAAGTGGGCTACAATTGCTTATATACCACATTAACAGTGGTTTTACAATGGAGGCACCAAGCTGAGCAATTGTATAGTAGTCTAAAACATAGAAAGAAAAAAGGCAGAGAGTTTATGTGAAGCAGTAGCAAAAAGCTTCCAAAGTTGGTGTTGGTAGCAGATGGTGACCCATGGGGATCACATTATGGTAGTGAGTGAGGGCAGCGGTTCTCTGGTTGGAGGGGACAGCAGTGTTGTATGATTCCATTGTTCCCTCCATCCCCTGAGCTTTCAGGAGGCTGCAGCAGTCTGGGTGCTGGTTATAGGCTGTCTGGATCCTAGCCTGGGTTCTGGTCAAACCACCACCAGCCACTCCCCTTTCAAACCAGAGTGAGAGCAGGCCACACTGCTGGTCAGAAGCCTGCCTTCAGGTATCCCCCAGAGCTGGTCTCCAGGGCACATTGCCATGGAGCTACTGGGCTTTTGGCTCTGGGGGAATCCAACCTACCTGCCTTGGAAAAGCACAGCATTTCTAATAGAGCATTCACCACAGGGCAGGGGTACTAGACTTCCAGACTGAGGGAAGAAAGCTGTTCCTCTCCCTTTTGTCAGGGGTAGTGAGCATCAGCTGAGAAGCTGGTGGGAAACAGTACCTAGGCTAAAAACCACAAGGCCAATGTGTGCCCGCCCCCTGAGCCCCCACCAAGGAAACCTAACGTCTTTGCTGGAGTGCTCTTAACAGGGAACACAGTCAGGACTGCTGCAAAACATCCAGGTAGGTGCTTTGTTAGGAATAGTAACTGGACAAATTTTCACTGGTGACCTCAGATGCCAAAACAAATCTCAGCACAAGAGCCCTCTCCCCTAGCTATGCACTGCATGAAGGCCCTTGAGCTTCCCTTCAACACCCATTCCATGGCCGCTGTTGGTGAAAACAAGCTCTTGCCTCTTCTCTCAAGAGAGGCTAGTCTCAGTTTCTCTAACCTAAAGCGGTAGTACTTGCCAGTTCTGGTGAAGATGGCCTCACACCAGCTCTGTGGCTCCTTTCTGATACTGCTGCTGGAGAGTCTGTCAGTGGCAAGGTCATGGTCTTTGCAGAGGTTGATCAAGGCCTCCATAACTGAGGACTTGAGACCTCCTGGTACTGCCTTCTTCTCCCCATGATAGCTACTTGCCAGCTCATGTGAGCGAGAGGGCTTGTGGTTGGCTTGTGGTGTGAGCTTGTGGGTCCCCTCACATCCATACTTGACATTGTTTGGGTATGTCAGGCTTGTAGTGCTCATGATCTGTCCTCTACCATCTTTCAGTTCACAATCAAGGGGACTAGGAGCACAAAACCCTGACCGTGCTCCCAGGACATTGTAAGTACAGCATCTGGGAGCTGGAAGATGTTCACATACAGTTAGAGACCCTAGAAATATAAAGAAGCAATTCATAGAAAATAAGGACAGAATTTCAAACCATGAAGTAAAATGTTTAGGTCCATGTAAGAAGCCTGTCTGGGGATACACGTCTAGGTTCTTCCTCTCTGACATGATGGCAGCTGCCCAATGGGCACTTTTTCCATCCCGGACAACTTCGCTCAAGAGAAAACAATTGCTCTGTAGTATTTTATGGTCTTTTTTATTATTTTTCATTGGGAACAATGTCCTGTGCCTCACCTGGTGTCAGACTAGGGACTGTGGACTGTAGACCTGTGAACTATGGCCCAGCAGTGACAGAGAGTTTAGATAGAGGGGATAGAAGGGGTAACTGCACTGCCCTGAGCCACTAGCACCAGCAGGAGAGCACAGCAGAGCAGGCTAGTGCATTGATAGAAAAATACCAAGTAGAACCAAGTAGAAAGGAAACAGCACTGGTTCACCTGAGGGTTTGGAAAAGACAGTCTTTAATAAGGGCAGTTAATCATGGCTGGGGAATCCATCAAGCTTTCATCTAATCCTGATTGTACAGATCTCGTCTCTCGCTTTCCATATCCTATGCACCATAATCTGAACTTTCTGTGTCAAGTAACACATTCTTTACAAAATGAAATAACACAGTAATTGTTCTGCTCTTAGTTGGTGGTTTTCATTTTAACACTCTGACTACCGTAACAAACAAGCATAAAATGTTCGCACTCTCACTTCACATATAGCATGTCTTTGCATGCTACAGCAACAGTAGCCCAAGGGTTAATTTTTTTACATTTTAAACATATGCATGCAACAAAATGTATCCCAGGGCTATGATTCATTTGATGAGTTCACAGGGATAGAAAGGCTCTTGAATTCTAGCAGTTAAGCCTTTCTGTGGGCTTGCATGTTTAGCTCGTGAATCTTTGTATTAAAATGCATTTTATGTTTTTTTGATTAAAGCAGGGCATACCTTAAAGAAATACACAGACCAGATGCTTAGTTTTTTAAATAACTTCTCTGGTCTTGCACCTTGTATCTGGACAAGACTTCTTGACATGCATGAGGGGTGAATTTCGGAATGCAGTTTGCACTGCTAAGGCCATTCTAACAAGTGAATTAATATATTTATTGAAGGTCAGACCCTTACATCCTTTCTTTGATTACATTCTTCCCACAATCAATGGAATAAGAACTGTTGGTTTGACACTAAACATCAGCTGATGCTAATGTTAATTAGTTCTAGTTTCTAAAATAATCACAGCTTTTGGGTGATGAAGTTTAGTTTTTTTGGGACCCCCAAACGTTGCCACATTGAAAGACATGGTCTCTCACCAGTCCTTAGGGGGCCCACATCTGCATTTCACCTAAAACGCAGCTCCCTGCCTCCCAGCCTGCTGTGATGCATGCTGCAGGGGAGAGGCTGCTGAGGGCGCCTGTCAAGTCAGCCTCCCTTCTGCCAAAATTCTCCCCAGTTTCCAAAGACAGAATGTCACACTGTTCTCAGGCAGTTGTGGATGTGAAAAAGACTTTGTTTCAGCTTCAACAGCAGCTTTTAGAACTGATGTAGATTCAAAGCAAGACTGGAGAAAATTTGTCTTACAGTGCCAGAAGGTGTCTGGAAATTTGCTTTGAGCTCGGTAGACTCTTAAAGAAAATCACTGGACCTGGCAAGAGCTACCTTTGCCTAATGGGCTGTCAGTGAGATTTAGCATCTCAAAATTATTCCTCCCCCTCGGAAACAATCCAGCCCAACTCTGGCCCACCTACCCTTGATCACGGGATGAAAATTATCCAGTTCCCAGCAACTCTCTGTCCTGTTGCCTCTGTAAATCCTGACCACATCATGCTGGTTTGGGGGATTTTGGTGCAATGAGGAAATGAAGAACAAAGGGTGGGCTACAGGCTCAGGGCTGCTGCAAGAGCTAGCCCTGGTGTACAGCAGAGAGGAGGATGTACACAAGCTGACCCCACCTGTCCAAGAATACTCCTGCATGACTGAGAGGATGTTATGACACACATGTAGATCCTGTGGCTCCAGAAGACCAGGAAAGAGAAATAATTGCCCTAATTTTCTGGCAGTAAAGAACATCTAAGTCCTCCCAGCTGCATTAAGTAGTTCTCAGCTCCAGTCACGCATGTCTTGAAAGACAAAGCAATGGGAGCTGTGTAGCTCCCTTCAGGTTGGAACATCCTCTGTCTCTGCTGCAGACCAAGGATTCTCGGCTTGCTGGCCAGTCCCTGCAAGATATGACCTTCACAGAACTGGTGTCCTCCATGGGCTGCTCTGTAGCTATCCCAGCGACCAAGACCTGCCCTGAAAAACTAGCCTGTGTCCCTGAGTACTCACAAGTGTCCCAAGATCCAGTGCTCAGGATCACCATATCCAGAGAAATGGAGCTGTTGGCATGGCAACTGGCCACTGTCTCTGACTCAAGTCAGTGGAAGACAAAAATGAGGAACAGCATGTATATACAACACCCACAACAGGATAACTATAACGATGAAGAAAAATCATGTGACATTGATGATCCAAGAGCAAACCCATACGGTCCCTCTCCCTCCTGGTACCCAGCTGAGGTGCTGTGGGTTCCCACAAACCCCAAGAATCTTAATAAAAAACTGCCAGAATAGAAGCAAGTGTTTAACATAACAGCAAAAGCTTCCCATGTCTCTGTTCACAGACATTACAACCTGACATGGACCTAAAGCATATTTCTGCATGGAATTATCATTGAAATGTAATCCCTCAGTCAAAATACAGCTATATGAAATCAAGGAGTTTATAAAACCCTCTCTGGTGTTGAAACACTTATCTGGAACCTTTAATTTGCCTGTTTTTAATTAAAGGCATTTTTCTATAGATTTCTAACACAGAACAAAATATTAACCTTTTGACTTAAAGACCACCATCTAGAAGCTGTTTTCTGTGTGTCTGGAAAAAGTAACTTGTTCAAGAACATGCAGCACATGAATCCCATCAACTTTTATTGAACTTGATGAACATGTTATTTTTCAGAATGGATTCAACAGTGTTAAAACATTTGAAACACATAAGCGAAAACTCTCCTCCTGGTTTGCCTCTCATTATTTGGAATTGTTCACCATGAGTTTGGTTTAAAGTCCTGTTTGTAACATGGCCTTCTTTAGAAATACATATTTTTAAAGACAAATACTTTAAACACTTGGAAGGGGGTTTCCTTGGTATCCATCCATCACTGCAAAATCAGGACACTGGCTGTTCACAAGCTCTTGTCACTTCATAGACAGTGAGTAATTTGGGAAAAAAATTCTCTCAATTTTCACCTATGGTAATTTTGGGTTCTACTTCCAACCGAAGTTGCTAGAGTTTTTTCCAGACAGGAAATGGATTTTCTGAATCAATGGCCTTCAGTGTTATTCTGTTTCAGAAAAAGTGGCACATCATCAAAAACATCTACAAAATTATGCCAAAATATATTCCGATTTACACATTAAAGGGAAAATGTGAAAGAGAAGGAATATGGCCATTACTTTTGTGAAGAGATCTACAGCTAGAAAACTAATTTTTTTGTTGTTTTTTTTCCTCAAGAATTTCCTGTAAGTCAAATCTAGACTATCCTGGAAAGCAGAACTAAGAAATGTATCCCAAGTACCTTAACCAATCTGTGCCTTGAATGGCAGCTTCTATTTTGGGATTGCTATTTTGAGAAGGAAGAAGTTCTGAGAAGGTAGGTAAGCCCATGAGTAACTAATAATAATGAACCAACACCTGGAAGCAATGATATGCTTGATGGAGATTATCCATCATGCTCTTTTTCCTGTCCAGTGAAAATACTCCCACATAGCATTTCAGTGGCTGAATCCCATGACAGAAAGGTTGTAAATAACATTATATATTAAAAGATTCAGCAAGAAACACTGAGACAAAACACCACTGTATTATTTCCAAAAATCAAGTAAAACCTATAAAGATTCTGGATAAAAATCTGGTTTTAACTTTACATTACCAGCCACCTCAATCTTCTTGTCATGTCTGAAAACTCCTTTGTATGGCTGGAAATTCAAAGGAATGCTGAAGATTTTGCTGTTGATATTGGAGACAACAATGTGCTCTCTTCATGTTAAAGCCTATGAATTTGAGAAATACCTTTAGATCATAAAAGATAAATGGAGGACAGATTACTGTAAAAAGAGAATGAACGTGATATCGTTTTGCTATGCCCAGAGGGTTAGATTTTTAGAAAAGAATTTGTACTTTAATTGGTCTGATTTAAAAAATATCAGTAAGAGGAAAAAAACATCAACTATCTCTTCCAGCAAAATGGAATGGTCTATCATATGTGTACCAGGCAGCGCAATATGTTCTCACCTTCACTAACCACAGGAGACTCTCTTTGGAAAGTACTTATATATGAGGTCTGGTTTGGTTTGGTTTTGTTATAATTGATATTAGCACAAGAAGTATGCATAAATGCAGAGAAGCATTTATTCCATTCACCTTTTTTTTACTATCTCTACAATTTCTTTGACTATCTCTACTATTTCTTTCTAATTGTTGACAAAGTAAATATGCTGGTGGCTCTTTTGGCATAGAGATTATGTATTTAGCTGCATTATAGTTGAATGCAGCTGGATTTAAAAACCAATCCTCTCTCTGCACCGGACACATTATCTGTAACAGTAAGATGGTGCCCCGACAATGTTTATAATCTGCGCTAAGAAAACAGACGGGTGAAAAACAAAAACACAAAAGGAAGAAAAGGGTCTAGTCTTGTCATGGGGTTTGGGAGAGCTAGTGCCACCTCACCCTGCCCCCTTCCCAATGCCTAGTTGCCAGGCAGAGTGCCTTAATGCTCAGGGATTTGGAGCACTTGTCATGGGTTTACTCTGGACTGATTTTTTTTCAAACCTTTTACACAATTGTTATAAGATGAGAGAAGTTTTATACAGACAGAAGAGACTTGACATGGGGGAATAATATTAAATTTATTACTAGCAGGATAAAAACTAAAGAATAATATATACAACAATTCTAACTAGGTTTTCTTATGAAGAAAATGATATATATTTACAAAATTATCTCTCCCCCCTGTATCAGTCCAGGAGGAGAAAAGTCTCTTCTCTACCTTCAGGGTTACAGTCCCCCAGAATCAAATTTGCAGCACTTGAAAGTTTTCTTCTATTATCTCTAGGGCGGCAACTTCGATCTGTTATAGCTGGAAATCTCTCTCTCTCTTTCTCTCTGCTGCACATCGACCCCAGGACTGTCCCTGCTCCTCCCTGCCGGGCCAGGACCGGAGGCTGGGGGGTACTCGGGCCCTGTGAGGTCCTCCATGGACTGCAAGGGGACAACTTGCTGCACCAGGGTCTTCACCACTGTTACAGGGGATAATGGCACCGAGTCCATCCCCTGTTTCTTGTGGGGTCCCTTCTCACGGGAGACAGCCTTGGATGAGCTTCTCCAGCGTGAGTCTACCCTTGGACAACAGTTCTTCCATACTCTGCTGTCCTTTAGGGTCACAAATGAATTGCACCAGCATAAATCCCTCACTGGGATCACAAGTCCTACCCGGGACCCTTGCTCCAGCATAGGTTTCTCTCTCCAAGGGCCACAGGTCTCCAGCAAGACTCTGTTTCATCTTAGGCCTCCCATGGAGTCACAGCTTCCTCCGTGCACTCCTCTGCTCTGGCACAGGCTCCTTCATGAGCTGTAAGAGGGTCTCCTCACTCCAAATAATTTTCCACAGGTGGCAGGGTTTTAGTTTTTAAGTATTTTCCCCTGCTGGAGGGGGAGAGGGGCCCCCTCCGGGCCTCTCCTCCCCCCTCCTGCTACACTGACCTTGGAGGCTACATTGCTCTCTCTTGCTCTCCTCCACTCTCCTCCAGGCTGGAATTTCTTCTGCACAATTCATCTTCTCTTCTATTTTCTTAAATATGTCATTCACAGAGGCATTACTAAAACTTTTGATGGGCTTTGCTCTGGAAATCTACCTGGAATTAACTGTTTTTCAACCCCAGGAGGAGGGGGCTGGTAAACCCATGACAACTTCACTGACCTCGAAGAATGAGAAATACCCCCTAAAGACCTACAGAGAGATCTTCTCCACTGTAACCACTGAGTTCCCACTGCCTTCAAGGAAAATGAGCCTTCCATCCAAAGAATATCAGATTCGGTCAGAACTCACAGCTTCCAACCTCTCTCCATTTGCAGATCTCCAAGGGACACGCTAGCTCTCTTACAAATGTACATCAGTGCCATGCACAGACCTTGCAAAACTCTTTACATCCTCTCTTTTTGTGGACGCCTGGGAAAAAATCACATGTCTGGGGAATCTACTGGCAACTTCTGGGAAAACACCCTTCCCATGGTTAGAAGTGTCAATTGGCATAGCTATGCTAGATACCTCAAGATCATACATCCTGTCCAGCAATGTAATATCAACAAGTCCCTGCTCCAGACGTGCCTGCTAACAACAGGCTGGTTCTGTCAGATAGTTTCCACTGTTAGAGAGGTGCTGGTGCAGGTCTCTCAGTGCCGGCTTCTCTCAAGGCTCACACCTTTGTCACAGGGCTTCTTCCTGCTCGCAGAGACTCTGCACCACAGGTAAGCCACATGAAAGTAGTAAGGTCTGATCACCACAAAAAGCAATATACAGTGTTAGATATTAACCATAGAGCCATGAAATTATTCCTATCTGTAATCCATTTGTAATGGATTGTGAGAGCATGCAGTACTTGAAAAACAATGTGAGAGGTAATTACAGGCAGTGATAGCATTCTGTGAAAGGGAGGAGACCATTTCCCATCTCGAACCTGGGACCTGGTGTTAAGGTGAGGTGTTGTTTCCTCTTTGAAGTTGGGGAGAAATGGGAGGAAGGACTGTTTTCCAGCTTAGAAATGTCATTTGCTAGGTGGTGACAGACAGCAAGGGAGAGGTAAAGGGAAGAAAGGGGGTTCTTTCTCTTTCTGCATCGGTAGCGATTTTGGTGTAACTTGTGACCCTTTTTTGTGTGCACATGTCAAGATAAAATGTGACAAATAAATCAGCAGAACCCTGTGAACTGTCTCTCCAGTTCTGGATGTTCTTGACACCTCAGCTGGATACATATTTTGCTGCTCTATGTCACAAATATTCCTCATACGCATGGGGCCAATAAGCCACAAAACTGCTAAGGGATTTCTTCAAAATATCAATTACAAGAAGAGACATCAAACAAAGTTCGGAGTTCATTTCCAAAAGTACAGTCTTAATGAAATCCTTCTGCAGACCGTCATGATATTTATTAACTGCTATTTTCCAACCTATTTTGGAGAGTAACTATGTGGATGGCCTGCCACACGCCCCATTTTTTTGCAAAGATGATGTACATTGCAAGCCCTGGACACTCCTGAAAACCAGCACAGAAAGCAAACTCAGGAATCAAAGCACTGTCCTCAGTTTAACTGGACTGACAGAAACAAGCCAGGGTTGAAAAGATCAGAAATGTCTTCAGAGGCTCCAAGAGGGAGTGTGGGGAGTGTCGGCAGCGTGGCGTTCCCCTGCAGCCCCTAGGGCCCTTGGCGAGAGAGCTGTGCCAACTCAGTGGGAGTGAACAAAAGGGAAGTGGGATCCAGGGAGCAGACAATTTCCACAACATGTTCCCTGCCTAAACTGGTGGTGATAATTGTGCCAGAAAATAAAAATAATAAAAAGGCATCTTTGATTTCTGTTGTTTTGGAGTTTATTCCTGCAATGGAGCCAATGGAAGGAAAATAGCTAACGAATACACAGTTTCAATAGTGATTTACTCTCGTTGTGAAGGGCTCAAAACTTGTAGTTGTGAAAGCCCTGTGGGTCCCCAGTCCTGAGAGATGTGGACCAGATGTTAGGGCATCTTCCTGGGAAAACTAGTCCTTTCTGCAAGCAACCAGGGGGGATGGCAGGGAGCAGGGGCTTGCTGGGCCCTGCCTGCCACAGCTAGCATGGCAGAGTGAACATTTTTCCATTTTACAACACTTTCCTAACCCAAATGAACTCTACAGAGAAATGAAGTTTCTGCAACTTCTGTATGTTATTCTAAACGTCAGAAATGTGATCCAAATGTTGTGGTGCTAATTGCCTGTAACCCGTAAGGGAAATGAGCTTTCTCATTTAAATGTGCTTTCTCTGGGGCTAACAACACGGTCTTTCAAGTGACAGGAAAATAAGTAACCCTTACAAGAGTCTGATGCCTTAAATGATATTCGGTCATCTCCCTGCCACTGCACCTATGAGGGACATGACTACCCAGGAGTGGATTTGGATGACATTAGGTGGTTTGGGATTTTTTTTTTTAAGGATTTCACATTCACAATATTTATTTCAACTGGGAAGAAAAAACAGTCTCCATATTACATCAGATTGAAGTCCCAAGTGTGTTTATTTGCCTGAGTTATTAACCCCTAGTAATGAAGGTTTGAAATTGAGATATTAACTGCTGGAGGGGCAAATGAAGTTGCTTTAATTAGGCTAATTAGTCTGCACCTGCTGCAGGGCTGGATGTGACTGCAAGTTGCTGGCAGCCAGGCTTGGGGGCCAGGTCCCCAGCTCCTGGAAGCTTATCAGTGTCAGGCAGCAGCTTCTGCAGCAGGGCTCACTCCAGGACCACAGCCAGGACCTCAAAGAGGAGTTTATCCAAAGGCAAAGCCATCACAGACAGAAGACACACAAGCACAGCCATGCATCCTCAGTCCTGTTTAGGCTTTAGTCTCACCGCTTTGATGGGAGGATGCCGAAGGCCAGAGTGGCAGTGGCACGACAGCGTTTGGCCCATGCACTGCAGCTGTTGTCTTAGCCAGGCATAATCTACCTGATTTACATGTTAATTGTAGTCCCATATTTAGTCCTTTTTATCCCATCCTCCTTTTTTTTTTTTCCTAGAGCTCAGAAATACTTCAATCCTTGAATTGTCAGTTACGAGATACAGAGAGAGAAATAGAAAGGAAAAAAGAAGCTAAGGCTTTCCATTTCAATTTTTGATTTGACTGACACATTAAGAAGATTGAGAGTTTCTCTAACAAAAGCATCTGCATAAGACTTAGACCCTTCCTCTGATCCTCTTGTGCTGTTTTGCTTTTTACCAGCTGACAGGTTAATCCAAGCATAAACAATTGCATTATCATCCTGAAAATTATTTTCCATATAGTCTATATTCTTCTTTAAAGAGTCTCATAAAAAGTGAATCTGTAAGAAATCTTTGAATAATGAAAACAGTTTAATTGACTTAGAGGTACTGAGCCACCTCCAGAAAATAGACTCAAATGGCCTAATTACTAATACACCATATGGAGGAAAAGCAGAGGTGTGGTGCAGTCTGTTGATGGATCAATTAGCACACAAGGCAGAGGATTGTGTCATCATTGCTGTTACCATCAAAACAAAATCCTATTTTGCATGTGTCGGTAATATCACACAAATGATCTTGGTTTTTTCCATTTGTGTAACACCTCCTTCAAAACCAGTATCTTGAAACACATTGAAAACATTGAATGAAACCATCTCTGCCTCTGCTTTATTCTCCACAGGTTAGGAGGGTGTAAATGACAACCTGATGTATCTGCTGTATAAAAGTAAATAATTCCTAGAGTGGCCAGTTTCTTCATACTCCACTGGTAATTTCCACCATTTGTACAAAGTAATGGGAAAAACTGCTAAGTGAAGAAGTTGTCTCTGTAGGTACAAAACTAACAAAGACCTTTTGCCTTCACAGCATAGGAAGGGGACCCCCCAGGTGTCTACTTACCATCAGGACTTTAGCAAGGCACTGGCAAACTGTAGTGCGGTGTGAATCTCTCCACAGCCTTTATCAGTATAATACACACCGTATTTCGGGAAGAGGGGGGGAGGAGGGGAAGTTTAGAAGTGTGAATTCTTTCACTCCTGAATATAATGTATCGAATTACAAGTAGTTCATGCTGTTGTAATTAGGAGAAGTAGCTTCTGGTAGCCCCTCATTTTAGGTGTGGATTAAGCACCTATGAAATTTCTGAGGAGGCTCCTAGGAAAAAGTGTACCGCTAAAATTTAAAATTAACTGGTTGTAGTTTAAATAAGAGAGGCAAAATGTCACATTTCGGGAACAAATTTGACAAAATTCACTTGTTTTTAAGTATTGAGATTTCAACACGTACCAATCTTTAATATGGTAAAGCATAGAGCATGAAAGAACACAGGCAACCTCTGCAATGGGACTGCAGCTTTTCCTCTCAACAGCTAGCCCTAACTGGCTAGTTTGATAACTGTAGGTCTGCTTCATCATTCACATAAACCACTGCTGTCAAAATTGTAGGTTTAAGGGATTTCTGAGGCACCCTAACGCCCCAGCACTGGAGGAGTCCATCCTACAGTTACACTATGATGGCCATTCTGTGGAGCTGTCACCTTTCCTTCCATATACACACTTGAACAGTGCAGGGGAAGTCTTGGTTCCTGATAGTGTCTGTGAAGGTGAACCATTTTATCATACCCAAATGCACTATATTCTTGGGGCCATACTTGTGTACAGGAGTCAATTCTTGAAAAGGTCACTGTTCCTGATTTCTCTCTTTGCCCTCCTAATAGGACTACTGCATTTAATCAAATACTCTGACAACCCTTTTGTTCTCTGATTCATGTTTTCACTCATTTTCTTCTGCCATGTAACATGGGAAAATGTGTCTTGTATGTAATTATTGTTTTGTTCCTTCAGGTTTCATCTGACATGCATTTTAGCTGAGAAAGCTTCTGCTTTGCAGCTTTCTTAAGCAGGAAACAATCTAAAGCTCTGCTTGCAACATCACTGTCAGACAAGTTACACATTTTTGAAAAATTAAAAAGATGTGGTAACCAACACTATAAGGACACTTTACTCCTGGAAGGATTTTAGACCACCATCATTTAGCTGTTTCTACTACCGTCTCTTCATAATAATCTTTTGTGCTTTTCAAGTTAAATCTCAGACAAAACAGCTATTTACTGAGTCCAAGCTATTTTAATGTGACTAAGAAATCTGGGCAACTCTGCCTGTGGGGCTCCTCTACTTCGGGCTCCTCTACTTGTTTGGAAGCAATACAGATTGGAAAGTCAGACTCTTTCTAATTGTCTCAAAATGAGTAAAAGTTGGGCAAAACTTGAAACACTCAAAATCATACATTTCTTCGGAAAAGCTAGGTCTAGCATTTTATGTTCTTCTGAAAAGACTTAGGCAGGAATCAGCTTGTTTCAATATGTCAGTATAAACACAGTATCAGGTTTCACCCACCCTACAAGCAAGACTTCCAGGAAGCAGCCTAGTGCCCAGGCTATGGACAGAAGCACCTTCTCTTCCTGAAGGGACAGTCCAACATATTTGTGTAGTGAAGGAAGTTTACTTCTCTGGGCAATTTTGGAAGTGCAATAAATTGTTGCAATGGAATATAGTTGCTAATTCCCATTGAAATTACTGTATTCAATTTTAAGAGCAACCTAAAGATGACTGATACCTACCGATGTTCCCAGAGAAAGTGAGCTTTCTGAGCTGTCTGAGTCTTTAAGGGTACCTGCTACTGATGATAATCTTCCAGTGGCAAATTTTTTACTCTTACAGTGGCACAGTGTGGTAAAAGATACCTCACTCCTGTTGGATTGGCTCCCAGCTCAGCCTCCTCCTCCTCCCACCATCCATGTGCCATAATACTAAAGCATTTAGGGGAACCATATGTCTAGAAAATGAAGTGGGCTTGCAAAATAAGATGATCTCTAGCCAGATTTTAGTTTTATTTAGAAATGCCTGAAGCACAGTGATGCTTGTATGAATTCTACTGAGAAACTGCTGGCCAGGGTGGGAGTTGGACCTAAGGAAAGATGCTCCTAACGCTCCTTGACCGCACATCCAGTCAGGAATTGAAAGCTGAAGTTACATGATCCTGTCAAAATAGGCCTTGCAGCCATATGATGAAGTGCACACTTCATGTCAAATTTCGTTCCTGTGCTGTGATAGTTGTCCCTAAGTACTATTTCTCTTCTTGTCTTTTCTCATGTTGCAGTCAGATAATAAGGCATCATTAATTTAACACATTGATTCCTTCCTATATAAATTTTTTGAAAACTCAAATATATTTATTTTCTGTAAAAGGAAAAGCATTGCTCACCCTATGTGTATGCCCAAAAGACATTCAGTAAGCCTATTTATAGACTTTCAGTGCTGTGGGCAATGGCTGCCCATTAACAAAGTCATTTCTGATCGAGGCTCACTGAGGGTGTCAGGAAGACAGGAGCCCCAAGCTCAATTCACTTTTGGCATCTCAATACTGGTTTCCAGTGCAAACGATTGGGTCCCATTCTACCCACAGAATCATTCATTATCTTTCAGAAAGAGGAAAGCAAATCATCACTAAATAATTTCTTCTCTGTAGAAGAGCAGGTATAACTGAAACTGCAGTTCAGTAGAGAAGTACCTCTACCCTTTGAAATCCCTCCTTCTGCATCAGAAATGCTGGAACTGTAAGGCAAAACACATTATTCTGATACAACAACACCCATATTAATCCATCCACAAATGATAATGGATTATCTGTATCAAGTACACCTCAGCTTAGATCAGGTATTGTTGCTCCATGCCACACTAACTTAAACTATGCTGAAAGTCACTCATCCTTGCCCAGCTGGTGTACAGCCAACATAAACTCCAAATGGACAGTTCTGTATGGTGTGTTCTGGCAAATTTGACAGAAATGTGAACATGTGTCCATTCTTGAGCCAGATCAAATTTGTACTTCTGGGAGATCAGTCAGCACATAAGCCTCCAACTAATGGCTATGGAACCACAGTGTGAGCATGAACAGCACGCAGATTCCTGTGACTAAGGCCACTGGGGCTTGAACAGCTTTCAACAAGCTCCCCAAACTCCCAGGCTCTCAAACCAGCTTCTTTTGGTTTCCTCACTTTTTTTTTTTCTGCCACAATCGGACTCATCTCAATCAAACAGGAGCTCAATGCCATCCCATACTGTGTTGCTTTCCTTCAAATATTCTTCTTTATTGTGCAGGATTGGCAATGGTCTGTGCCTTTGAACTGACACCCCCAGCTCTCTAAGTCATGTGTATGGCACTTGTGTATAGCAGGGGAGTGTTCATCTATAGCAAGTTAGTTAAAGGAGAAGGATAAAACCAAGATCTGATTTATTCAGAAATTTGAATGCCATCACCCTCTGAACATGCCATTTTATGGTTTTCTGCAGTAGCTCCTGTGGTCTCAGCTGTATAGATGTGTTTAGCAAGGTTACAGCTGTGATATCCTGGCCTGGAAAGGTATTCCAAATGAACAAAGCTGCCTTCAGATAAAATTATAGTTTTATGTCCTGCTTGGTTGCAGTTGATATCAACTAACAAACAGCACAGTCTTCATTATTTCGGGGAAGCAGTAATGTTTATCTCCTTGTGCCTGCTCTTGAAACTTTTACAGATGCCGACCTCAAAGAGTTAGACAGATACAATAAAGTGCATTGATGTCATTTAGATATCTATACTTTATACTTTCTCATTGAAATGTTTTAAAATACGTAGATTTTGCTCAAAGGCAGAAGGTTTGCAGAACATTCTCCTTTCTTTTTCTGAGTTTTCCTTTTGAGTTATACCTTCAGAGTAAAATACCATATGGCAGACACACACACACTTTTTAGCAGACTAATGAAGTCTCACAGAAAATACATACTTTTTCCCCCAGGGAATAGTTCTGCCTGTACTTCACATAGACAGTTTTATACAGCTATTTCCCTGTAAGACAACTTAAAAATTTTACTTTAAGGGATGAATTCCTCTGATACTTACACTGGAGTAAACCTGGAGCAATTTTCTTGAAGGCACTGAAGTTATTTAAGATTTATGCTGTCATAATAAGGCTGTGAGTGTGATCTATATATTGTTAGTTGGTGCTTGTAGTATGAGACCCGAAAAACGTGGTGACCAAAATGTGACTTAACCTGAATTTATTATCCATGTTTACACCATCAGCACTCGCAACATCAGCAAATAACAACAGCATTAAATGTGTACCATGTCAGACATATTTTTTCTCAGTCTGAAGTCTCTGTGTGGCTGAGGTTCTGGGGGCAAATTCTGAGGCTTTTAGCCATTATTGGATCTTTACTTTGCAAATGTCACTACTGAGGTAAATACAGGTTTTCATGTAACAATGCATGAAGCAAGAATTTAAAAAATTGTTTCTTTTGAGAGCATTTAATTTCTAAAACGATTGTAAATCATTCTAGCTTAGGCAATCTTCTGTAATGTTACTTTATTTTTCAAAGAATAAACAAAATTACCATTTTGTTTTTCTGCATAGAGGATGCTCTTTTAATTCTAGATGTAGGAGACACATAAGACATGAATGCAAGCTAAATTTCAACCATAATAGACTCTGCATGTTGCCACTTCAATGACCTTTTAATCCCTTGGAGTTTAACCATTTCCTAATGTCTCCTAACAGCCATTTTCTTGTTGGGAAAGCCCTTTCTAACTGATAACATCTAAACAAGCTTATACCTTAATTAGAAAAATTTTCCCATAAATATTTATGTTGCTGTGATTAGGCCATTTAGTGAATCCAGCTACCCATTATGAGTTAAAATAGGGAGACTTGTTTTGAGAAGCCTGGGGCATGACATAGTTTATACTAGGGGACTTTAGGTTGTAATTCATCTAATCAAGTGCCTGACCCCTTGCCTCCAAAGTAGCCAGTAGTCAGACAAGGAAAATAACCTTCTGCTGAGCATAGCATCCTTCAGTCTGCATTTTTGTATGTTGGAAATAAATTGGACACATATCTAAGCAATCACTTAACTATACAATTGCCTCATGCAGTCCTCTTTTTTTGCTTCAACATCCAACATGTGGAAAATCAGAGAGAAAGGGGGCAATCTCTCTTTGTCAGAAGGAAACACAACAAGTTACAGGAGTATCAAAGGAGGACTACAACCCAAAGCACATTGCCCCTTAGTTATGAGACTCCCATGCCTCATTAGACTGGGGGCACCATGGTGATTGTGGTTTGCTGCTGGGCAACCTGCTGTGCCTGGAGTTAGGCACCCAGTGTGATATCTCCTATTAAGGAAGTGATGAGAGATTTAGGTAGATTTGGGGCTGCTCTCTGGCTCCTGAGGTGTAGGCGGCACTGAAATGGGGCAGCACATATAGTGCATATTCGCCTAATTTCACAGAGTCACAGAATATTCTGAGTTGGAAGGGACCTATGAGGATCACTGAGGCCAACTCTTGAGTGAATGGCCTCTGCGGGGATCAAACCTGTGACCTGGATGTTATTAGAATCATAGAGTCATAGAATCAACTGGGCTGGAAAAGACCTCCGAAATCATCAAGTCCAACCCTTGATGCAACACTGCTGTGGTTACTAGACCATGACACTAAGTGCCACATGCGGTCTCATCTTAAAAACCTTCAGGGATGGTGAATCCACCTCCCTGGGCAGCCAATTCCAATATCTGATTTCTCTTTCCATGAGATTTTCTTCCTAATATTCAACTTAAACCTCCCCTGGCACAGCTTAAGGCCATGCCCTCTTGTCCTACTGCTGGTTGCCTGGGAGAAGAGACCAACCCCCACCTGGCTACAACCTCCTCTCAGATAGTTGTAGAGAGTGATGAGGTCTCCCCTGAGCCTCCTCTTCTCCAGCCTAAACAACCCCAGCTCCCTCAGCCTCTATTACCGCTGTGCTTTAATCAATTGAGCTGATCTCAGGGTCAATTTAGCTGAATTATCAAGGAGAAGACATACTACCCTGGCAGTCAGAATTCTTTTAGCTGCCTAAAACAGTTGAGTGCTTGGACTGGGCTTCCGAACAAGGCTTTAGGCATCGGGAAAATTTAACTGTGCCTGGAAGCTGGAGCCCAACTATCCCACTGCTGAACAGCTAATTCCCATCCCCAGCACATTTTTGGCTGTCTCACTCTGTCATGCATTTCCGAGACACAGTCTTGGTAACAAAATTTTCTAAGGCTAGTTCCTGGGAGGAAGCTTGTGCATGGGCCTCCCAGTTTGGTGGTTGAGGAGACTCACAGAACAGACATGGATGCTCCTGGCCAGCTGGCTCACATGCGTGAGAGCACCGCCGGATATGTTTCATTTACTAGCACTGGTGTAATTTCTGACATCTAATGTGCTAATTCCATGTCTAAATAAAGAACCAAGATTCCTTCAGGAATTCCAGCTCCCTCAACATCAAATGGAAGAAAATGTTGCTTTTTAAGACATT
The DNA here is from genome assembly GCA_013399855.1 of Oxyruncus cristatus. Classification (NCBI taxonomy): domain Eukaryota; kingdom Metazoa; phylum Chordata; class Aves; order Passeriformes; family Cotingidae; genus Oxyruncus; species Oxyruncus cristatus. The sequence goes on along the minus strand of VXAY01004337.1, from coordinate 1,238,334 downwards.
TTAAATAAGTTTTCACTTAATTCATCGAAAATGTTGTTCCTTTCAGGAAGAGTATCCTTCATTAATTGCCAGACATCTGAGCCTAGCTTGGACTAACATGTTTAAAATGACACGACTCCTCCTTTTTCTGCTTCTCACCACTTATGCTAGCTTCATTTGTACAGATGCAATTCTAGAATTAGTTCATCCATGCTTCAAAGTCAAAATCATTCTCCTAGCTCTTCCAGTTGCAGCTTTCTGACCTTCCATTTCCTTCAGTGGGATTCAATTAATTTGCAGGTAAAGTAAGAAAAGTCTCCTTCCTCTACATGTTGCTTTACAGCTGGAATTACTAAAATCCATTTCCATTATTTTTTATCTACTTTTTAAATTTCATTTAAAAACACATCTAGCTTATTGATTGACCTGGGCACTTCACCACAGTGAATTAACTGTGAAACAGTTAAAAAATAATGAAGTCTGAAAATACAAGATATTATAACCAAATGCTCTCTTAATGTATTATCTATTGCTATTTATCTGCTTCTTGGTTACTCTATTTCCTCTCTTTACACACACACAAAAAAAGTATACAAGCAATGGGATTTTCTGTGTCTTCACTGTTTATTCCTTTATTGTAAATAGAATCACATTTAAGTTAAATATTCTTGAAAGAGAGAATGTACTTATATTTAAATAGTATAATTAATCATCCCATTTTGGATAATAACTTTTAATGTAAATATGGTTAATGTTTTTGTTAGTGTCAGCTCTAGACTTCCTAAATTTGTTGCATGATCACCCTATCATGATACTGACCTTGAAATAATAAGATTAGAAAAACAATCATTTGAAGTCTTCTTATGTCTAGTCTGGTTTCTGAAACATGAGGGGTCACATTTTTGAGATTTTTCTCTTCAACCACATCAGGAATCTTCTCCAACAAAAGATGAAAACATTCTGCTGGTTGAAAAGAAGTACCACAAACTGTTTCTTGAAGAGCAACAAAAATAATCCTAAGAGTCACTTTTTAAATCACTGAGGTTGGCTGCATTGATTTTCTCGAGTTGTGAGCCTTACTGCAGGATTGCAAATAATAAGCATGTACCAGTTGAAGTTTTCTTGATATGCAGAGATACTGAGCATCAGAAGCTCTCCTTGACAGCAGTTATACAATGCATCTAAAAATAAAGCTATTTTATGTAAATAAGCTGGGCACCATAACCCTTGCATGAAGGCCTTCTAGGATGGTAGAAGTACTATGAATAATCTCTCTTTTAAGGCAGGACTGCAAATGAGGTGAATGCCAGTTATGTGAATTCTTTCTCTTCTATGTTTTCTGTTTTACTGTACTTGGTATGGTTTATTAGCAGTTAAACCAGTTTCAAAATTCCTTTTCATTTCAAGTAATTCTTCCTGTTTGTAATGGGATTTGCCAAATCTATTCTTTTGGGTTTTTTCCAGAAAAATTCTGAGTTCTGATGCGGGGAAATAAAATGTGTGTTTGAATTCACAAATTGGACTATTTTATTATTTTTAATTCTCTCCTGAACACTGTCTCTGTCTACTTAGCTCTACTCATCTGTCATGCCACTGTTGACTGCATGAAATGCTTGGAATTGTGAGTTACAGAGAGGATTTTAATGCCTTTTACCCCTATAACACTTCAAACTTCCTCAACCAAAATTATTTTCTCTATACTTCTCTCAAGATGCTTATCACTCAGCCAACAGTTTTCTCCTCATACTTCACAGAAGGACCATCTGTATCACCCAGCAAACAATCAACTTCTATTGCCCCAGCTTACTCTGAGAAATGACCTGTTGCCCATCAGCAGCAGATCCCTATGACTCACCTTTCCATTCTTCAATTAACAATGAAAACGAGAAAACTGATGTTAACCAGAAAAAAAAACATTTACAGTCTCATTCAAGGAGACTTTTTTGTAAGAGTATTGAACACAACAAGGGATTGAATAGGACAGAACATCTACCCTCTAGGCTAATTGTTCAATTATTTCTGATACCAGCTGAGGTAAAGAGAGGAAACTTCCAATAACAATTTTCAGCAACAGGACATTTTGCTGAAATGACCAGAAACTGTTTCTGTAGCTGAAAAAATGAGAGAAGCTCTCAGTATACTTAAGCTGAGGTGCATGTATAATGGGGTCAAAGTGCAGAGCCAGATGAAGAGAAAATATGCAAAAAGATCAGTTTCAGTAGGAAACTGTGGGAATAGGTCAGAGGTTCCAGCAATCTATCTGGCAAAGGAGATACAAGTGTGGAGGCTTGCCTGAACCTCATCTTTTTTATGAAATCAATGAATCTTAGAGAAACTGGTCCTTCAAAATTCAAGCATTGCAGTCCTTTCAGTCAGGCCGAAAAACAGTGTCAAGATTATCAAACTTCCATGTAATATTTTACCTCTTCTATATGGATCAAAAGGTTGAAGCACAGAGGACCACAAAAAATATCTTGCATGCTGCTTGAAGTCTTTCAAGGCTGTTTTTTCTCAGCTGAAGAATCCTTTGGTTCAGACTCATAGCCTATGATTTGGGGTATAATGAGAACTTGGGTTATGTCTGATTCTATCCAGCATCACCTTGAACTAAAATTATCTTCTGATGTTTTATTATGGACAACCTCCCTGCTTGAGGGTTAAATGCATTTATCTGAATGAAACCCCAGTGTCACCGTCCTTAAAGAACCGTGATTATGAACTCACGGGTTTCAGTAATGTCCCACACAGAGTGCTGTAGCCACAGCTCGCCAGCTGGGCAGTAAGTATTGTAGCCTAATTTGGTTTATATGTAACCCCAGCAGGAGGCTAGATTACAAGGATCTGGTCTCTTCTGAAATGGGTATTCACACACCTGGAAAATAATCACAAAGGACAAACATCTTATCTTTGAAAACAGGGCATCTTTGTCCTTTATGGTAAAGACTCTTTAACTGGCCGTGGCCTAAGCAGATGTTCCATTCTGTAAACCTCAGTAGTGGTCCCACACTAACCAAGAGGCAGGTCCTTCATTCTTCCATGTGTTAAGAGGACCCACTCAGTGATCTTCCCCTTAGCCATCTGTCCATATTATGTGCCATCTTCTCTGTGGAGCAGAAAAAGGGAATGCCATCATTAGGTTCAGCACATTGTTAAAAACGTTGAATCATCTCCATGACATTTCACATATTTATTCTTCTGAAACATCACTGAATTTAAGTTCCAACTCTCCCAAATTCCTCTGGTACCAAAGCACTGCAACAGATCACATCTGTTAACCGCCAGGGACTCTGAAATTTTTAAAAGCAAATTATTCATCCTCTTCATATGTAACAACTAAACCTTGGGGGAATATCTCCGCTGACCGTTTGAGACTACACGTACGCAGAGTTACTCTCAGAAGGTTTGTATGATGATGCTTAGCAACAAGGACTTTTTTTTTTTCCTTTTATTTCTAGTGATAACTGTGAGTTATCCCTCCAAAGGGGCTGGCTCCTTTTCAGTGCTGCAGCTATAAAAGGAATGAAACAGGTGCAGAGGACCATGCTCCAGATATGGGAGTGACAGCCATGAAGGCTAACAGCAGGAAATGAAAGGTAATATTCCTGCTGTATATTTTTCAGTTGCCAAGGCTGACATGAGAGTGTCATTATGTGGAAAAAGAGCTGAGATTTGAGACTCGTAAGGTCTTTGCCCCATTTTATTTCATTTGTGACACACAGTAAAGGGGTCAGAGTACTTTTCCTTGCAGTTTCTGTTACAGTCATCTATGGACTAATGTCTCAGTTCAGCCTACTTTTTGACAACAAGGAGCATTTTTTCCTACTTCTATTGTGCTGAAGGCCTCTGTGGTTCATCATGAATGCTTTACTGTTGACATTTCTGGCTGATCTGCCTCAACTTTCCAGAGTTCTTTTCTGGTAAAAGCCATAGAAATAGTCCAGCACGCAAATTGTGTAGACATCATGAATTCATTGTACTTCTCCTGCTGTTTAGGGCTGTTTATCCCCTGACAGGTGAGGAACTCTGGCTAGCTATTTCAGCCATAGCCAGGATCTCCTCTGCTATCACCTGAGCTTTTACTGGAGAGCACAGGAGCAGGCATTCAGCCATTCTCGAGGAGACCCTGGACTGACATGCTGCAGTCTGACTGCCACACCAGGACCTTCTCATCCAGTACATGTCCTGCACAGCACTTCCAACAGCAAGGGAGAGCGGAAGGAGGAAGAACAGGAAATGGAGCCTCACTGAAGGTGCTACTGCCACCACTCTCTGTGTGGCTCTCTCACTTTCTGTGAGATTTGGAAGGAGCAAACCTGGAGGGACAACAGGCAGAGTTTTCTCCACTGGTCACAGTCAGCACAAGTTCATGAGGGGAAAGTCCTGTGTGACAAACTTAGTTTCATTTTATGGCAACTAGGTTACCCACCTAGTTGATCAATGGAAGCCAACTGATTTAATCCTTTTGGATTTCAGTAAAGCTTTTAATATTTTCTCTCATGGTATTCTTCTGGACAAACTGTCCAGCATACATCTGGTGGTCACTAGTGGGGTTATGCAGGGCTCTATTTTAGGGCCAGTTTTCTTCAACATCTTCCTAAACAACTTGGATGCAGGACTCAAAGGTATACCAAGTAAGTTTGCCAATTATACTAAATTGCAAGGAGTTCTGGACTCCCTCAAGGGCAGCCTTCATACCAACTGTATGAAGTTTAACAAGGGCAAGTGCCAGATTCTGCACTTGGGAAGGAGCAACCCTGGGTGTACATACAGGCTGGGAAAAAAACACTGGAGAGCAGCACCATGTAAAGGGACCTGGGGATCCTGGTCAATGGCAGGTTGAAGATGAGTCAGCAGTGCCCTGGCAGCCAGGAGGGCCAACTGTGTCCTGGGGGGCACCAGGCAAAGCATCACCAGCCCATCAAGGGAGGGGATTGTCCCACTCTGCTCTGCACTGGGGTGGCCTTGCCTTGAATATTGTGGCAGTTTTGTCTCTGCTGTCAGCCAAAGTCCATAGTCCTTAACAGCTACGCCTGAAGACCAATATTTCCTTAATTTCCCCACCGTACCTTGAGGGCTCCTTTCCTCAGCAGCCACCAGCATCCTAGGCTTAAAGGAGCTACTGTAGTGTTTCCCTCAGAAACATTGGTAGAAACTTAACTTGGTGAGTGAAGGAAAAAAGAAAAAAGGGGGAAAGAAGCTGGGAAAAAAAAAAAGCTGAGAACTCATTTTGGTGCTGGGAACAGCTATTTACAGAGGTTTCAGCTACATGAATGAGGGGAGGTAGCCATGATTGCTGTGAGGTCTCTAGTCTCAGCAGGTCTGTGCTTGGCCATAAAGTGCTCCTTGTTTCCAGCTGCTGGATCACTAGGAGGCTAGCTTGAGGGCACCTTACTGGCACATGGAACATGGATGAGATATGTCTATGTAGCACAAAATCCAAAGGGGCTGCAAATAGCCACTGGCTGCTTGCAGCAGCCTGTAGCAGTTGTCACAGTGTTCAGCTCTCGTGCCTCCTGGCATGGACATAGAGCAGGCTTCAGGGACCAAGCGGTGCTCGGCTGCATGCCACGTTGGCTGCCTCACTCCTCCTCCCACTTCTGAACGCTGGCATTTGCAGCCCCTTTTTGAAAGCTGTCACCCTCCTTTCCCTCTTCTCTGTTTATACTGGATCACATTCACCATCCTCTTGGCTCTGGTGTGCAGTCATGTCACGGACAGTCTGGATTCACCCACAGGTACTGTGACTCTGAGAACAGGGAAATGAAAGCAGTCTCTGTTCTCTCCATTTCTAGAGGGACAGGAGCTTTTCTTCCTGAGTTTGAAGCCCTCTCTTCCAGCATGACTCCACCTTCATGCTCACAGTGCAGGGATCTCTCTGACTTAGGAGGGGAAAGAAACTCTTTGATTTTAATTGACACCCAAGGGAAGTACACATGATAGGTGAAGAGAAGTTTGTGTGTTCATGGTGGTAGAAGCTATGTCTGTATGACCTGGGGTGTTTATGAAAGTTGAGGGCAACATAGGAGCAAATCTAAATGGAGGACTTCTGTTTAGGGTAAAGCACCAGCTAAGCCTGGGACTAGCGCTGTGCAAGTGTAGTGGCTGATTGCCTTGTTAGGTATGGCTCTGACTTTTTCGTGCTGGATGAGATGACCTTATTCCAGCTCAGCAAAGTTGTTTCTCCACCTAAGCAAAGGGAAGTTCAGCTAAGTGAGCCTGGATGATGGAAAAGCCAGAGACAGTGAGGCACTGCAGGCCAGGAATAAGAGGCCAGGGCCAACATGTGAGACCTCCACCAGATGTTATTGGCCATCTTGGTGGGGACACCTCAGAGTCCTTGCTTATTAAACATAGGTTATAGTATTTCAAATGTAAGGTTTCAGGACAGACTGATTTAGCCCATCAGGAAAAGGTCTGAATCCTGTGACATTCCAGGTGAAAGTGCATGTCTAGAAGTGAGTCACAGAGTCACATCTGCAAACTCTGAATCTGAGGCACTGGGAGCCTGAGGGGTCTGGCGGAAAGACGTGAAAAAGGGCCAAGGCAGGCGCAGCACAGGAATGGTGCAGATAGCTGGGCAGGAAATGTGTTTTTGCAGTGAGGGTATTTTTAAATCCATCACTCAGTTCTGTAAAACCGAACCTCCCACCATGCTGCTGGTGGGAAGGGGGCACAGTGACAGCAGCAGAAAGCAGGCAAGGACTCAGCAAAGCTCTCAGACACCTTTGTCCTGATGTTACAGACCTGGAAGCAGACACGCTTGTTATCTATAGGACAGATGAAGTCTGATCTCAGCCATGCTTTCTGCAGAAGCTGAGAGGCATCATGTGCAGGGAAATCTACTTTGGTCTCCCCTCTGGAGCAGACCAGGGGCGGAGGTCTCCTGTGCTGTCCCACTGCTTTCCTTCCCACCACATCTCTCCACCACTCTCTGAGGGTATGTTTAGAAGATAACGCTTTACTTTGTGGTGCTGCTTATACTTGCTCGTTCAGTGTAAATAACTGTATTAACTTCATAGGCAGCCCCGGTTTGAACTGACAGAGGTTCATGTAGCAAACTGGAACTATGCCAGGCCCACCCGAGCAGCATCCTGTTAGTGCAAGGTGGAGCCTGAACAGCTCTCAGGTTGGGAGGTCTCTCCAAACGAATGCGATCCCTCCTTGTTCTTACAGATTAGTTTTAACACTGACACAATGGCTGCCAAATGCTGAATCTGCCAGAAATGTTAACAAAAAGCACTTTGATCTCATTTACTTGTTCTTGTTAAGTATGTATTGTGTTATTTTGCGGTCAGAAAAAAAATGTTTTGCCCTTGCATATCACTCATGTTCGATAATCTATGTGCTGTGTTACACAGGGCTTCTGCTTTTCACTGCTCCTTGCTTTTGAGCTGCTTACTTTAGCAGTTGTTGCATGCTAGACATTTGTTTAAACACTTTAGGGAGGTTTTATATTTTTTATATAAAAGCCTGCAATTTGTGGCTACTTGCTGACATTCTCATCTAAACAGCTGAAGAATTTATTTTTTATTATATGGGTAAAAGCTACTAAAACATCATTTTAAACTTTCAAGATAGTCATTAAGCTCTCAGCTTAGTTGTTAATACAGCTCACATATCTGTTCTTGGCACAAAGTTTACATTTTTCTAACCACATATATTATATGTGAGCAAAGCAGATAATATTCTCTAATAAAATGATACAGTGACAACTATCTAAGAACAGTATTTCTTCCACTGCATCAGCCTCACAGTGTACTGTAACAATTGTAATATATGAGTCAGTGTAATTCTCATCTTCAAACAGAGTAGAAGTTTATGGAAAATGTAATCCCCACCAGCAAATTATTTAAAAAAAAAAAAAAAAGGAAACTCTTGATGAGGAATTTTTGTGCCAAGTCAAGGTACTACATTTGTTTACACATAAAATTGAAGAGCAAGACACAACATGTTAAACTTACTGCCATGAGGCCCTGAGCATATTCCAGTACTTTGGCATAACAATACAGTCAGCAACTATACTGGAGAAGATACAGATAAACTTGCAAAATGGCATGAATATGCATCATTACTTCTTTTCCTTCATATTGTAAAAACAGTGCTTGTAATTTTTATATTTCAAAAAAAACTGCATGGAAAATGTCTATTTTCAAAATGCAAAGAACATTCTGTTCTCAAACCAAATTGATTACTTATGCTGTATATCACACTGTAGTTGATCAACTCTCAATCTCATCTTTGAAGGTTAAGTTCTGACATGTGATCAGGTAAAACAAAAATTTCCTGCACTCTTCCTCCAAAAGTTAGAAGTCAGAAAAATGGATACACATTTAGGAAATGCTATTCCACATCTATAAAATTGTCTAATGGTTCTTTTTTCAAAGAGTTTTTTTTTTTTTATCCCCGAATTATTGAATATCTGATGGGCATACCTTAACTTCATGGTCCCCTCTCTACATCCCCTATGTTCATTACTAAGAGCTGGTAGGTCTGCTTTCTTGTTTTTCTGTTTTTCTAATTTGGTGAGATACTTTGAGGAAGAATCATGTTGCTTCTGTTTGGAGGTTTACTGTCAAAAGGAGTATGTCTTTATGATAAAATTTGTTGTCATGTTGAATAAGTATGAGGATCAGCATATTATTGAGACTTACTAAACCTGAACCCTGACATGACAAGAAATATATTATGGGGGGTACTGAACAAAACACAATACAAAATTTAGCACAATTTAGAAAAGTTTTGTAGTTAAAACTGTTATAGCCACCTTCTTTCCTCTTTGTAGCCAGTGTAACCCACATCACATATTACCAAGAGCTCCTTGAAGATACTGACCTGCAAAGTTGCTGCTTCAGTAAAATTGGAACATGATAAGTGTTCCTAAACTGGTCTTTCTTTCTGAAGATTTCGGGGTCATCAAAACACCACTTGGCTAGGGGAAGCCCCTTTGCCTGCATGCAGTCCATGAAATGGGAGATACATTTTTAGGATTTCAAGTTATTGGGACATTTCAGTCTTATTAACTGGAGCAGACATTCATGCCAAAAACTTATCATCTGATAGATGTGTTGGTCTCCTGTAGCTAAAATTACACTTTTTAGCATATTGTCACTAAGGATACTGAACTTCATGCTGATGCCAGTGATATTGTTGGACTTGAACAGCACAGAAGGATCTGAAAACCCTCATTTTTACCATTTCACTGTCAATCCACTGTGTTACAGATAAAATAACAAGACTTGAGAAGAATACCTGCCTGTAAAAAATTCACCAGTAGAGGTTGTCTGGGATTTGAATATTGACCTCCATAGTTACAAGGGTTTTTTGCTGACAGGTGGGACCTGTTTGTTCTCAATGATTCTCTCCAAAGCACTTTTGCAGTTCTCAGGCAATGACTATCATTAGCAAACCACTGTCCCACTACTCACTTCAGGGTGAGAGGATCAATTCTGACTAGCAGCAATAGAAATGGAGATATCAGGACAGTGGGGAGGAAATAGAGGTAATAGAAGGATAGGAGAAGCCACATTTTCCTTCTTACCAAAATAATCCTTCAAATACAGACGGCTTTGCACAGTAATCTATAAATTTCCAGAATGTGTCATACAGTGTCTCTGTTCATGTTGTCAAAGTCTCCCACAGCTGATAAAATTTAAGGCAAGTGGTAGCTGCTGTGCACTACTTGTTCAAAATGACAAAGTGTGAAAATAATATCAATGTAGGAATTCACAGGGTGGGGGGGAAACCACTCTGCTGTTCTTGAATTCTGTTAAGTAAAATTGAGCAAAAAAAAAAAGTTAAACGGAGCACCTTTAATAACTAGGAACTACACACAGATTAGTCACAAGTACTTTTGTACAAACTCGGTCTGATTCAAGCCTTTCTGGAAAGGTTTTGTAGTAAAGCTGTACTGGTTTTGGCATTGCTCTCTCCACTGGTGCTCTCTGATGAAGAAGTAAACCTCTCATCCATCTGCTTTGGGAGATACTCAGACTGGCTAACATTCTTGAAAAATTCACATGGTGTTACAGCTTGTTCCTGCTTTTAGCTTTCAACCGTGCTGGTGTCTTGTTAGCTAGCAACTAAGGTCACCTTTGTCTCATGGCAAATATTTAAGATCAATGTAATTTGTAATCTTCAGATGACATCCAGTTCTAGTACTGTCTTTCCTGTGTTGTCTTCCAAGAATAAAGTGAGGGATCTTCTGCAAGATTATGTAGTTTTAAACTCTCATCAACCTAAGTAAAATATTGTGTAAAATTTTCTAAGCTTCTTCAAGCGGTTCCTGTTTAGAGATATACTGGGTCTGGTTGGGAGGGGTTAACCCACAGCTATGGAGCATCAAGAAGCAGCTTGGCAATCAGTTGTAACTCAATAGTTGAATGATACTTTAAGTAGGCACTCTGAACTAATCTCCAGGGGAAGACCAACTGGGAGAAAAGGTGGAAACACTACTAGATGGGTAACTGTTACTTATTGGGCAAATACTATTTTATTTATTGTATGAACACTTTTTTTCCTTCTTTATATCAAGTATTCTTGACAGGATGATTGTTATTTTAAAACCAAGAGCAGAAGATGTAGCTACAAGGAATTCAGGTAAAAATGCCTAAAATGAAAAATGTCCAACTCTTAAAATTATAGGATGCCTTATCACTTTGCTCAGCTGTAATTGTTAGAATAGAGCCTAAAATATCTGCCATAGGCTTAATTTTCAATAGAAAGGGTTCACCCATTTTTCAGAATGACATTAAGGAGAGAATCTTATTTTACCCACATTAAAAATAACATTATTTAGCAGAGAAGTTCCAATGTCTTACTGTTTTGAGTTGGGGATCTGAAGTATGTCTGGGCTGTGTGTATAAGACTGGCATTAAGACTCTGTCTTTGGTCATTCCTTGAGAAATTTGCCCAAATTTGGTTCAAGAATAAAATGATGAAAATTTTCAGTTTGCCTCTGATAGCTGATCACGTTGGAGGCTGATACCTGCCTTTCCCCAAGAACCCGTTTAGTGTCCCCAGTCATGGGGTGGAAAGGCATAAGAATTTCTTCCTCTGCAATTACTCCTGCAGGCACTCAAGGATGTATGACCCAGTGACTAAAATCACATGCAAGAAAACTCTCCATTCCCACTACCTCTCCTGATGGCTTCCAGCTCTCTGAAACAGAAGGAAGAAGCTGCTTCATATCAGAATAGCTTGTGAGGAGGGCTGGAAGGAAAGAGGAAGTGGTGGAGGGAACGAGAGGGTAGGAACTGGAGAATGGGATCAGTAGGAGCACAGGAGCACAGCACCCGCAAACTTCAAGTCACGCTGAAGACCCCTGAGCTTCTGCAAGCTCCAGCATTGTGTACCTGGCTAATGGGATCTGATACATCTCTTTCAATGCCCAGCCCTTACCGAGCCTTATATCTATTACCTTTAATAATCCAATACCATTAGCTCCAGGCCTAAATGCCACCAACAGCCAAACAGGGAGCCAATAGTCTTCCACTCACAGAACTTCTGCATCTTGTACTGCATGTGTTTGCATCTGTTCAGTTTTTACTTTGCAATTGTATTAAAGAAAACCTATTCTAAATACATTGAGGTTGAGGGTTCACCTACTCAAACCCGTGCATTTGTATACCACACTGTGCTAAGCCAAGTAGAGTTTCTGTTTCTCAGTGCTGTTAGTTTCTCATTGCATCAGGGGAATGAAATCCAAAATAAGGGAAACACTTAAGACTTCCAATTAACTTCTGAAAGCTTGATGAGTGCTAAATATATCATGTGGAGCAGGAAATAGACCAAAAGGCCTACAGTTCATTGATGTATTTGTTTCAGTCCTTTGTGTATTTTCTAAAGAACCACTGATTGCTCTGTTTTATTTATTTGGAAATGCCACAAAAGGGAAGGGAAAAAGGGATGCTACAGCAGAAAAGAAAAATATACTTGCCTGTAGTTGAATGGGAAAATAAAATTACTATCATAAAGACACAGAAATTCTGTATAAATTTTACAGTGAATAAGCTATTTAAAGAAAGCTGAAGCTTAACACTTTTTAAAAATAGCTTCTGCATAATTAATTATTTTACCTAGATTGGTATTAAGCCCTTCTTGACTATAAAAACTGTAAGACTTTTTATTTTCTTAGACGTTAATAAAATTTGAGATAAGTCAGCTTTAACCTTATTTTAATGGGGTTAAAAAAATTTAGAGTAATGGAAGAAATGTGTGTCTGATTAAGAAGATTTTTGAGAAACCAGGGAATTGATTCCCAAACCACAGAAATTCATTTTATGCATATGTAATTTTTCTGAATAATACAGAATTAAACTTGTTAAAAGCTGGCAGAGGAATCAGTAATGACAAACCAGGTATTTAACTGTTTGTTCTCCATTCAGCCTACAGTTTAAGCTGCTGCATTTCTGATCCCATACAAACCAATCAAGCAGGAGTGCACAGCTTAGGCTATTGCTCCAAGAGGATGTTGTATATAGGTTCTGAAATCATGGATTGCAATCTATTGTGCAATACTAAGAAGTATTTTCATTTAATAGAAAATGGACTATTCCTCCGTTTGTCCCCATCAGTGGTGATTACCATCTATGGGCGCTGCCAGATATTAGAGAACAGAGGCTCTCTGATCAACAGCTGCAGGGCAACACAACCAAGCTGAACTGAAAGACTGATGGAAATCATCACTGTGGATGCAGAAAAGGCAAATGCAGAAGGTACAGCTTAGCTGTGAATGTAATGTCCTGGCCCCAACTCAATGATCAAAGACATTCCAAAACAAGCACTAAGTTTCTGCAAGCTGCCAAAGAATTTGGGTGCAGTACTAGGAAGAAGATGAAGAACAGATTATCCATCAGTAGCAGCTACTCCCTAGCTTGATGAGGATGGATTTTTTAAAAAATAGCTAGATACATTTACAAGCCTATTACACATCCACAAAGATCCTCAAGGATAGGGGTATGAATTATATTGTGTTGTAGTTCTCCAAGTTATTATTTAAAGAAAATACAACCGGGGTTATAGGCTGGAAACAGAAGAGAGAGTAATAAAAGAAATGGTGAACTAAAAAAGGAGAAGAGAGACTAGGAAAGAATCATGATACAAGGGTAGCTTTTAAATTGGGAATCTCCTGCTCTGAAGATAAAAACTTATCACTAGAAAATCACATTACAAAAATTAAAACATTTGGCACATCTTTCCTGCAAGAGTTCCAGGAGGGAAGGGGACAAAAATATCATAAGGTGGCTTTCATGTTTATCATGAACAAGGCATGTCATGGTTTTAAATAGCAAAACACAGTACTTACACTTCTCAGAGAGCAGAGTTGCAAGTTACTTTGGACATCCCTCTCTGTGCCTATCTACCTACTCAGGATGGAAACAAGCTCTCAAAAAGAAAACAACAAGCTTTGCATGACTGGTTTGCAAGAGCATCTGGTGTCTTGGAAACTGCTTTTTCAGCCAATTCTCTTGGCTGTTTTGGAGATGCAGTGATGTTCAACTGCAATATGGTTAGGCTTGCTTCCCAGATCATATCTGCACTAGCCTGTGGAGCCTGGGTCTCCAAAGTACTGGAGGTAGATGGAGAAACTGCTCAGAACATTTACATGGCTGGAACAAACTTGCACCAGATGGCCATTCAAAATAGCAGTCAGGAAAAAAGTGTCACATTGAGCAGATGCAAGTCTTATCCTCAAGAAAAGTCTTCTCAGCTTCCATTTTCCTCTGACTCATCTTCTAGACAAACTGTGTTTATTTCGGCTGCAGCCAGTGTTGAGTCACAGAAGCTGCATGTCAGACCAGTTCACTGGGCCTCCTCTTTGGCTGTGGTGAGGAGAGTACCTTAGGCAACTAAACTTTTTTGCTCAGTTCATGCAAATTCTCATCTTTCTCTTATTTTCCACTTGCATTGTTGCTAGGACAGTGGTACAACTTCAAAAGCACTAATGCAAATACAAAAACATATCAGATAGAGATTTCTAACAATAAAGAGCGCACCCTTGATTTTAAGGAACATTGGATCAGACTTGCATTAAATCAGAACTTTGGCTTTCATCACTAGATGAAAAAAGATATTTTAAAAACAAAGTGTCCGAGATCTTTATAGATTTAATTATGTAAAGCAAAAAGTTGCTCTGAGCACCTGCACCTGTACAAAATGTTCTTTCAGATTTACTGCTTTTGAGAAAGCTTTTTTCCTTAATATTTCAAGAACCACCTTTTTCAGTACTTAAGCTATGATTTCTTTGTACTAAAACTGGATAATACAATACAATGACATGAAAGGCAAAAATAGAATTGGAGGAGGTTTTTTTAATTTCCTGCTAATTTCCTCCACGTATTCTGAAAGGTTTACAGTCATTTCACCAAACACTGGTACTGTCTGCACTACACATATGGTCTATTTCAGTCTTCCTTCAGTTCCCAAAATAAAAAACCAAGGGTCTTTTGTGAATATCTTTCCTCCCCATCTAGAAAACACGTGAATGCATCTCTGTCACTCCTCTTTCTAAGCTCCAGTCAATTTGTGCCATGGAGGAATAAGTTTCAGCTCCCACCCTAGGCTAACCTAAAAAAGTGTTTTATGTTCCCTTGCTCCAGCTGTTGGGCTCTGCCTCTATCCTTTCCTGCTGCTCTCTTGAAGTTCTTTTTATTGGATCCTCCCATTTAGTGAGGCAGGACATTTAATTTACCGTTTTCTTGTCTTAAGTTTTTAACCACTTTCAATAAAAACACTCTCTCTCTTTGTTGCTGTTGTTGTTTCTGGAGGGGTTTTTTTGTGGGTTTTTTTCAGGAGGATGGGGGGTGTTTGGTTTTTTTGTTTGTTTTGTTTTTTGGTTGTTTGGGTTTGGGGTTTTTTTGGAGGGGGAGCGGGGAGGGGTTTGCCAAATAATATCTTTGTGCTCACAGAAGTGAGGATTTGGACCAGTACTGTTCAGTCAGTGGACCAACTCCAACAATATCCTTAGAATCCTTTGAAGCATAAGGAAGCTCAGAGGAATTTACATTTCTTCAGAGACACCAGGCTCCCAAGATTTTCCAAGTTAATTATTCACCATATAGACTTTCCAGGGTGCCATAAAATAAACAAACTGCAGAACAAGAAAGATGGTTTCATAAAGCCTCAACAGCACATACAAGGACAAAACTCTTTATTCCATTTTTATTATTTTGATGTATTTTTCCATGGCGTTGGACCCAGTTATGCAACAAATTTTTTGGTCAGCATTTTTTGGACTACTACATTGCCTTGATTCTTTGGCATCCATGAGTAAACCTGCATGATTTTCATATAAGGAGAAAACATCCTGCTTGTAGGTGGTCAAACACCTGCTACCCAAGCTAGAAAGGCAGCAGCTGTTGTCCTTAGTGTGCCTGATTTGAGGAAAGTAGGATGTTGTCTATGTATTTTCACAATGCCATTTACAAGGTATGTAGCAGCTTCCTACCATATGAATTATTATCTTTGACAGAAGGAATAAAATTTTAATACAAGACCTTGACAGAAATACTCAAAAGGCATTTTTTGAAGCACAGTCAAGTGCTTTGAAAAACTGAATAAATTCTGATCCCAGAAGGGCTTTGCTGCCCTCCAGAATAGACACTCCAGAAGCCTGTAAGAAAGTCCAGCTTCTTGAGTCCTGAGACAATGGTTCTGCCATGCTTTAGGTGTTCTGTATTTCTGTTGAAAAAACAACTGCGTTTGCTCTGGTTTGGATGGAGTATGGTACATCAGCATATTCAGACATCAGGATGTTTGCATTCTGTAAGGAGGCTCATCTGGAAGCAATGTATATGTCACAGTTCTTTGTAGAAAATGTTTAATTCTAATTTTTCATGAAAGCTCTTTCTCTTAGAACAACTCATCTGCTTAAAATTAGGCATGTACTTGTTTGTCTTGCTGACTTGAGGCCATACAATACACAGACCTCTGATGCTGAGTAATTTATGTGCTTGCATAAATCAGTGGGCAGCCAACAGAGGACAGATTGGATTCAACAGTTTCACATACGCATTCTTCTTTTATGGTCAAAAGATCATGGAAATAATCTCATACGTCATGCCTTTGAAAGTTCCTTCCTTCTTCTGTCATGTCTGGAAAATGCAGTGGGTTATGATTATTTACAAGATTTTTAGTGAATTATTTACAATCATCAGCATAGAAAAAATGTGGACTTTGCTATCTTCTCCAGTATTTTGAGTGAAGGTTACAGAGGTGACCACAGTCTGCAACAGTTCCTTCTCTGGTTTCTCGCCCTTGAAACATTTAAATGTGTGAAGGCTGCATACAGCCTGAAGAAGTCCTATCCCGTAGGAGAGTCAGAGACTAACAAGAAGGTCATGTGTCCTGTTCCAGCTGGCAGAAAAGATTCTGTAAAGGGAGAGTTTCAGGGCTGTAACTGCACATTTCCCACTCCCTCTGAGAAATGAAATAGAATGTGCTTAAGTGAAATGCTTTTAGAAACACCTCTTGTTGGTCTTCTTGAGTTACAGATGAGCCTTCACATTGAAAGCACCGAAGCTATCTTGTCTTTTTAGCATAATGAAAGAGTTCTTCATATCTATACAGAAAGTGTAAGCAGACATCCTTGCCAAATTGCAGAAAAGATGTGATAAATCTAGAAAACAGAGTGGAATATTTGCATAGATGTGAATAATGCAATAGAGAAGAGGTAAAAAAAAAATAAATTGGATGAGTCCAGATTGGAAAATCCCCATTTCCAGCCTTGATTTGCTTCCTTGTCATGTACCAATACTTATGGGCTATATTCAGGGAAAGGAGACACACTTTACTAGGTAAAACACACACTGAAGTACAGGTCTTTCTGAAAATTGTTTACCAGACTGCAGTCAACAGGTTTCAGCAGACCATCCTGTAGCACACTGAGAGCAGTGAAATCCCAGAGGCAGAACCCAGTGTAGCTCCCCCTGGACAGCTACCCTACAGGGTCTGGAAATGGCACAGGGAGCTTTTCAGAAGGACAGGGAGAGTTGCCATCCCACAAAGGGGAAGACGCAAGCCCAGGCAGGCTGTTGGGAAACGGCAGGGATGCGTGCCTGTGTGGGGTTCACTGGCCCATGCTGGGCAGCAGGGGCTGACGGGCACAGGAAGAGCAGCCACAGGCCAGCCTCTGCCTTGGCAACTATAGCAACACCAACGCAGCAGCAAGATGAATGAATGAACATATCTGCAGGATTTGTTAAAAAATTAACTGCCTCAAAAACATGGGGTGTGTTAGGCCAGACTCCGCTGATTTTAAAAACCTGTTGAGCCTTTACCTTATAATTCATCACTATTTTCCACCTCATGTTCACTAACTGTAGAGACCACTAACTGTAAAATGATAGTAAACATTTAATTCTTGAATTATATCTTAAAGCCAAAGGGGTAGGAAATAGGCAGCGTCTCTCAACCCTTTCTAATTTAGAGGCAGGGATCAGAATTGTTGTTAACCCAGGTATAACTGAAAACACCACAAAAATTATGAAAAAGACACAATTATTTTTTTGTACCAACTAGAATCAGAACGACCAAATTTCATTGGATTTTCCCATATAAAGTGACATATAAATGGGAATTGAAGAAATGCAACTAGTGAACAATCCTTTCTTCCCCTCTGAGCTCCTTCCACATACGGTGCAGGCTTTGCTTGACACTGATATATTAATGCTTTGTATGTGCCTCTGGTCATGAACAAACCTCTAACATAGCAGGCAGAACATCTAAACTAGGCTGACTTCACACCAGACCACAACATTTGAGTTTTATGAGTGTGCACAAAACAGACAATCCCCTCTACCCTGGCTTTAATAGTTTCCTTCAAGTCTGGGAAACTACAGAGAAAGTAAACAGCAAGGTAATTAAAACATGTATTGCTTAATTCGTTGTTATGTGGGGCTGAGAGTTTTTTGGACAAAGTATTTTCCCTTTAGGAAATATCTGTGCTTTGAAAAGAAAAACATCTGTTGCAAATAGTATTTTTTCTCAAATTACTCAAAAATCTATTAAAAGTTATCAAAATGGCCAAGTTCAACATTTTCACTATGAGAATTCACCTTTGGTTCAAATAATCTCTCAGAACTTCAAAGTACCTATAATAGAAACTGTAAATGAGAGTCACAATCCAAATGAAAAGTCTATAAATATTGATGTGTGATATTTTAATTTACTCAAATCAACCTGTCTTGTTTAATAGATTGCTGGAATGAACGTGTGTAAGAGTTTGATTTTTCATCCTGATTCTAGCTAAAAACTTTCATTCAAATGTCAGCTTTCCCAGGAAAGAAATAGAATTTCCTCATTGGCCCTATTTCTCATGAACCTTAACTTAACAAGTGCACGATACACTGATTTCTGTCAGCAGATCACAGTGAGAATATATTGTGGTAGAAATTGACTCTGTCTTCCATTCCGAACTATCTTAAGCAGTTCTGTTAATATAATAGGCTTGTGGGCATATATTATACAGTGACATGAGGCCTAACCTTTCTCTTTCAAGCAGTTTCTCATTTCCTGACTTCAACAAACATAAGAGAATATCACATGGTGAAAGAATGCTGTGAAAAGCATATTGAATCATCTGGCACTATTTAAACCATGAGATGACATTTTATTTTGCTTATTCTACATGGAAATTCCTAACATCAGCTCTTGCTCAAATACATCAGTCCAGGCTCTGCTGTTTCTTTTCAAACATTCTTTATTCTCCTCTTCTTTTTATATCTTGTTGAATCTTTTTTTTCTTTTAGCTTGATGCAGATTTCTGTAGATGTCTAAAATGAGAAAAACCACCCAGAGTCTGAAGTTTTAATTTTTCTTTCTGAAAAAATATGAACACAGAATTATTTCACAAGACCTTTTTTTCCTCTCTCTTTTTCTGTTTTCTCTAGCCTCTTTAGAGTCATAGCTAGCCAATAGGCTGTTAATAACAACTCCTCGATGGCCGCCCTAATACTTCAGGGATACTCTAAGGGAACCTTCAATATCTAAGTGTCAAAATAATGACATTATATGTGTTTAAATCAATTGATTTCTGGCAAAGTGACTAGTATCCTCTGGAGGCTCCATTTAAATACCACAGTGCTTCTCAGTCCAGGCTACTCATACACCTAAGGCTGACCATTCTCTTAAGAGCTTTCTTGGAGAAGGTCCAGAGCTCTCAACACCTTGAACGGTTGAGCCCCAAACACAGAGTTATTTCCCAGAAGAGGTAACACTTAGTAAAGCTGTAAAAGTAACAATTCAGGAAAAAAAGTATGTGACAGTATGAAAAGGAAAGAAAAATTAACAAAGCACGATAAGACATCACTTGCATACCTCTAGAGACAAGAAAACAATGCATTACAGCCAGCAAGTAGCAACTGATTGCTGCCATTTGAACCAAGGGGAAAAGGCCGTGTTGATAGCAGGGAGGATCTTAAGACACCACGTATGTTTTCACGGATTTGAAACCCAAAAAAGTACTATTAGATCTTCTAGTTATACTTCCTTCACAGTGCAGGCCATAAAAATTCTTGCTTCTCCTTCAATTGAGTAATGACTTGTGTGCTGGCAAGAACAGTCTGCTCCCCAGGGAAAGCCCCAGCCTTAACCTGAAAACTTCAACAAGGGAAGAAGCGGGTCTTTTGGCCCTGATAGTCTTGTTACAGCCCATCCATTCCAGCAAAGGTTTACTAGCCCACATGCACTCCAACACCAATATTACATTATCCAGTGACATATAATTATACATGGCAGGCGATGATTCATTGCTTGCTTCAAGTGTTCCCAAATGTATCTTGGTTACTTGCCACCACTGGCAATAGCAGCAGCTCTCAGCTGGACAGGACACTCCAGCAATATGCTACTTCACTCTAGTGCACATACTGCAATTTGGAAAGACCTGGGATGGCTGATAATTAATTTGTAGCAGCTATGGTACCTTTGTCCATCATTGTTGCCTAGAGAAAGATAGAGACATTTGAATGTCACAGAAAACTTCTGTTTATCTCAAAATTGATTTCAAATTCTCCATGGTCCCAAATGAAATTACTTCCTACTTCAGCTGACTCTATGGAAGGCATGAAACTTAGAGCCAGGCTTACTCAAGGAAAAAGGCAATATAAGATTGCAGCATTAGATATGGTATTAGAAAGGCCTGAACACTGTGACCTTACTGTGTTCTTTAGAATAGTTCCCAGCAAATTTGGGGATTCCTTCAGTACATATGAAAAAGTACCTTTTTTTCAGCATAAGTTATAACAGGTAATTTCCACCAAAAACAGAAAGAGTCTCAGAGAAGAGCACATAATGATATTTATCCCATAATACAGCTTTGCTGTAATCATATATGCAAGCTTTCTGGAATTAATTTTTGGGTTTGTTTTGGGGTTTGGGGTTTTTTTCTGTTTTGTTTTACTTTGGGGGTTTTTTTGCCTGTTTTAATAGTACGAAGAAAGTTGGAAACTTAGGTAACCCTGCCTGAGTTCCAGTCATCCTAGTAACAGCCCAACAACAACCATGCAGTGTCTGTGAAACATCCAGGAGATGCCAGACATACTATCTCCAAAGTTTTTCCAAAACAAAAGGGACTCTTTAAAGACATTTTATTATCCATAAACACTTATGAGACAGATAGCAATTTAAGGAAGACAAGCAACTTCAGAAAGAGTGGAAATTCTGAATTCATGCCTAAAATTAAAATAACTTCTTAATAGACTTGCCCTTACAGAGGAATTAATGAATACTCTTTCACATCTTTACATAAAGCCAGTCTCTGGCAGACATGAGATAGATTATTACATGCAACATAAACAATATTTGGTCTTTTATCCTGGCAGCTGGGAGTGTACATCTCCATACTTGAACAAAAGACCCTTTCTAGCTTAGCAGAGGATGTAAACAACCCTGGTCACCAGTTGCACTCCAGAAACCCACAGGAATACCTCGGCAATCTTTTAACCAAACCCTGAAACCAAGCTAAGGGGCAGATAGGGTAGAACACGGCAGCAAGACTGGAGCAGGATTTGATCTGAACACCAGGATTCATCAGAAGTGTTTGCTTTTGTGCAGGCTGAGGACTGCCAGCCCCTGCCCAGCTGAGCTCTTCAAGCTGTAGCTAGGAGACTGCATCCAACACGCTAAAAATATATCCCCTGCACCAGTCAGTGACAGCCTATTTGTAAGTGCAGTGGGAGACCCTAAATGCTGCTGAATTCAGGCTTTGGGAAGGCAGGGAGAGCCCAGGCACTCAGCACGAGTGCACACTGACACACTCACAGTATCCCACCTCAGCCAAGGTTGGTCCCACTCCTACCTCAGGCACCGCTGCCCTCACACAAGCCAAGATGCCACCAACAGACCTGTGGCACCCTGCCCTGAGGAGAGGCCATGTCTCCTCCCGGCCTCCAGTCAAATGGGGCAGAGAAGACCATGGTCCCACACACACCCCTCTCAGGAGGAGGAATGTGGGGCAGGACCTAAGGGCTCTTCCTCATGGGGAGAGCAGAGGAGGGCCACAAAGATGATCAGAGGCATGGAACACCTCTCCCATTAAGGCAGGCTGAGAGTTGGGGTTGTTCTGCCTCGAGAAGAGAAGGCCCTGGAAAGACCTTAGAGCAGCCTTTCAGTACTGAAAAGGGATCTATAAAAATGACAAGAATAAACTTTTTAGTAGGTCGTGTTCTGAGAGGACATTAGGTAATTGTTTTTAAATTGAGAGAGTAGATCCAGACAAGATAAAAGCAAGAAATTTTTCATGATAAGTGTAGTAAAACACTGGCTCAGACTTCCCTGAGAGGTAGTGGTTACCCCATTCTTGGAAACATTGAAGGTCAGCCTGGATAGGGCTCTGAGAAACCTGACCTTGTTCAAGATGTCCCTGTTTGTTGCAGAAGGGTTGAACTAGATGTCCCTTCCAATCCAAACCATTTTATGATTCTATGAAAATTCACATGGTGCCAACCCACATTTCCATAGAGCACCAGCTTTGCCCCTCATAAAGCCAGTCCCCAGCTCTCTTTTCTCAGCTCTGGGTCACCTGGGTTGAGCATTGGGAGACCAGAGGGGACATCCATCCCTGCTGTCACCACTGACAGCAGGTTGCAGGCAATGCAGGACCTCTCTCCTTCCATCACTAGGCTGGAAACAGCACCCTAGGGAACCCTGAGGCAGCCATATGCCCCATTTCCAGACTGTTAAATATGTAGATTGTTGAAGCTGAATTTCTGTCTCCAAACTAATTTGAGCAATGGAATACAGTGCTGGGAGTTGGACTGTGTGTGGTCAGGAGCGGGAAGACTGGTTCATCTGGGTCACCAGCCAGTGAGATGTGTCTTGCTTACACTGCAAATACAACTCGGGTGAAAATGGTGCTAAAATGTATGCCAGAAGAGAGAAGTCTTTTGTTACCAATTATTCCCTGTTAGTGCTGCCATGAACATTGTGCCAAACAATGTAAAACACAGAGTAAACACTTATGAGACTCTGCACAGAAATTTCACTGTCTCCAATTTCTGCAGATATCTATGGCTATTCCTAAATTCCCATGCACATACTGAGAACACATCTTTGCAACACAGTAATATTTGGGTTTGGGAACTGTGCTTTCATAGTACAGCAGGAGCCTTGGGCAGGGAAGCTCTGAAGAACTCTTTGGGCCCATAATCACAAAGGTACCTTTGATGAACTGGATCTCTTGCATTGCACATTTATGATTAAACTTATTTAGAAAAAAATGTCATTTTCTTTAAATAGAAAAATCTATATCTCCTGTGTGACATTAGTTTCAATGGAGATATGGCACAAAAAACTATTCTAGTTTTGGTTTATGACATGTTCATTCAAAATAGCAGAGAAGCACGAGCACTAACAGCAGTTTAGTTGCTTTGGAATAAATAGATTTATGTACCATACCACCCCATGCACATGTATGCATACAGTCACAAATTCACCTTCCCCTCCTTCTGCCTCCATCCTCAGGATTTTCTTCTATGCTTAATTCTCATTTGTACTAGCATCAATAATTTTTAACATATTACCTTACAGTAATCAATGGAAGTTTAACATCAATCTTTTGCAGCATTTCAGCTATTGTTACACCCTGTCATGAGTCTGGCAGCATTTGGGTGGGATCTGGGTTTGCAGGAGCACAAAAACAGGTTTGCAAAGAGTGAGTAATGGAACACCAGGTAATTTTTTAAAAGGTTGCAGATTGCATAGATTTACTTGAGACACAGCATTGAAACAAGAGAGAGTTCTACTTAGTGTTGTCTTTCCCTTTGTATTTCCACTAATATCCTGATTCCTTCAAGCTGTTAATCATAAGACGAGCTTTATTAAAGTTACTGAAAATATAATAAAGGAAAAATAAATAGAGGGAACAGATACAGCAGGAGCTGGCAGAAATTTGAAAAGCCTTCCTGTTGTTTTCCCTTTGAAATCTTGGCAGGCATGCAGAGTACTCAAACCTGCTCCCGCAGCCTAGTTGTCGCTCTCCATCAAGCAGTGGAGAGTAACCTTTATGTTACTCCAGATATGGTCCAGAGATGTTTATGAGTTTCACAAAATGTCTTGTGCAACCTGGATACAACACCTTTAAAGAAAACATTAGCTCTTGTAGACAGTTTAGCAGACAGCAGCTCCCTGAGACAACCACATGACGGTTTACAGTAAACGGTACCACCTGTAATCAGGTATCTGCCTGTATCAAGGCTGGAGGTGGCTTCCTGAGGTCCCTTGGCAGTGCAGAACCTTTTGCCTGCACCAGTTTTGTGGCTGGCTTCTCCCAGTTGATAACAATCTCATTTAATTTGTTTTCAAATGTAGTGAAAGGCTCTATCTACCTCAGTCAAAGCTGTGTTTGAAAACATCCTCTCTTTTCTCAAAGTCTGGACATGCCCTTGTTCCTTCATATCAAATCATCCTTAAAAGGATAGTTGAAAATGTTTCTTTAATGCTTTGCATTTGGGGTTAACTGAGAAGGATTCTGAAAAGCACATTTGAATTGTATCTATAAATCTAAATAGTTGGCATTTTCAGCCAGATTTGCCAGGGTGACAACAATAGCTCCTTCTGCCCATACTGTCAGTGTTGAATTCAGTAGTCCTGCTTGTGTGGTCAGGTCGACCAAGTTCAGCACCCATTATAGAAACTGGTTGTCAGCTCCTTGTTTGTACAGCTGCTCGAGGTTTGTTCTCCAGTGTTTTGGGGGTCAGGCACTTTTTGCTGATGAGCTGTGAGTGCTAGTACCCTGTCTTCATTGGGGGATGTGGAAGGATGCCAGCTGCACACTCCTGCAAATGCACTTGCCCGATGGGCACTGCAGAGCTGCCTGCTACACCACCATTGCCATTGGTATGGTTATAGGAATGTCAGGAACCTGAAGGATCCCATAGGACTCTTGCACAAGTCTAACTGAGGAACACAGATGCAGAACACCAGCTTCTTCACATATTTATAGCAGCACCCTCTCGCATTCTTTTGTACATTCCATATTCATACCTGCGTATACATGAAAGTGTATTTTGGTGTATAATGTTTAATAATATTCTAGGAATAAGTATCATCAAGACACATTAATTTATAGAAAAAACAATTTTTTATAATTTGTTGACTCTTCCACTTTTTCACTCTAAATTATGCATAGATACGTATGTTTCTTACAGCCATTTCTCTACTTTTTAATTTGACCCTTTCCCATGCTGATGTCACTCCTGTTTTTTATTTCCCTTTCAACACTATTCCCTGCTATCCAGCTGTAACACAAATCTTTCTCTTCTCTCATACTTCCAGAGCACTTTTATTTGGGGTTTTTGTGCTTTTTCTTCACATGGCCATTAGGACTCCTGTGTACTGTCTGAGCTTCCTTGATAATGGTTATGCAAATCTCTGAAGCTGGTTGTGGTGGGCCCATCCCAAGCAGTAGAACTGCCTTTCCTCTCACTTTGAGATGGAAAACCAAATATGCATTGCAAAGGTAGTGACCCTTTCTGAAGTTGTATGCCCACAAGCCATATCTGCTTAAAGAAGAAAAAGCAAAGGCTAATTCAATGCAACTCCCAAACAGCCTGGGCAATGCATCCTCTGTGAGTGCAGGGTTTGCACACCCTTGGTAAATCATACTAATGTCTCCTGTGCAAACACTGTCCTTGTAAAGTTAAACACAAAAACAGTTTTCTTTTGACATACAGAACATACATTTTCAGTGTAGCTCCTGAAATATATAGTCATCCATGCCTCAGAGTAAGACCAAGCAGTCTTTGTAGGACTAACCATTTGAGAAAATATTTATCATAAATAAAATGACCAGGATATTTTCCCTACACTCATTAAAAAATAAACAAAACAAATCAAACAAAAAGGGAAAAAACCCAAACCCAACCAACCAACCAAAAACCAAACCAAACCAAACCAAACAAAAATGAAAACAAGCAATCAAAAAAGCCCAAATAGATCCCAAAGAAAAGATAAACTAAAAAACTCAAAACTGTTGGGATGGGCAAGAGTCCAGATGATGCTCTTATTTACCCATATTAGATAACACAATTATACAACAGCTGCAGCCATCTCACCAGCCATATTCAGAACAGCAAATAAATACAAAGCACATTTCTCCTGGCAAGAGAGGCCCCACATCTATGACTTGGGGATATGATAGAAAGAGGGATATATTACACACTATGACAGTCACAGTGAAGTGGTGTTGGCCATGAGTGATTAGGAAAGGAACTGTGCCATTCCTTATCTTAAATAACTTCTCTTATCTTATGTATATTTTGTTTTACCCCTGAAAGAAAACAGTGGAGGTTGGCAGATGGACTGGAGTGCAGTTGGCTATCCTACTTCAAGCAGCTGCGATTTCTCGTGGTCTAATTTTAACTGACACAGTATGCATTTGTAATTTAAACCAGTCATTTTACTTTTAGGATATCCAACCCTGTCAAGACTGAACATCTGCTTTTATGACCTTCAAAATTATCTTCAAGTCCATGTAAAATCACCTTTTCCTATGTCTGTACTTCCCTTTTTACCATGTCTTACCAGAAAAAAAAAACCTCTGGTTTCAAATCCACAGTTTTCCTCAAAAATATCTCAAATATGTAGGGGTAAATTCATATGATTCTTCTTATTGCCAAATATTTTTATTACAAATGCATACCATTTCAGTAACAGAATATGACTAATTCAACATGTTATCTCCAACATATTAAAATTAATTGATGAACTCACTCATATTTTTTGTTTTTCTGATACACAAACCAAGTTCCAGCTCTCAAACTAGGCAGAGATTTGCCTAACATCATTTAAGTCTGTTCATTGGTATGTATATGAGAATTTACCCACCTTTTTACCACCCTTTTTTTGACCCCCAGATTCTATTTATAATGTTAAATGATTGACTTAAAAGCCCAGTTCCTTGAAGCTTAGTTTCTCACTTGCTGCTTATGAGGAGGCTCCCTTTTGGCTTTTGAGTTCTTGACCTCAACCAAAGATTGCAGATGGCTCTGTTGATGTTATAAAACACCAGTGCATGATTCGGGTGTTCTTGGAAGTAAATCATCACCAACTTTTGCCTACACAATGAGATTTTCAAAGCTTTCTTCATTTACTTTCAATAGCAAAACCTCCAAAATCTAGGATAAAAAACATAAAATGCATAAGTTGAAACTTGCAAGCTTAGCTGGTTAGTGTGCTCCTTCTCTTGTTAACAAGCAATTTAGGGCAAAGCAAGGATATTTGCATGCTCAGTCCATGACAGCTGTTAACTTTAAAATTAGTCTTACTATTCTGGATTTATAATTCATTTCTCAGGTACAGAATTTTCAAAGAGGGCTAGAAAAAAGTGCTAGAAAAGTGGCAAAAATAATAAGCAACCGTTGGGTAATTTGAAATCCTGTTGAATTCATGTTAGTTAATTAAAGTTAATTAAAAATTGTGATAAAGGCATTTCACTGGCAAAGATTATTGTATGTTGTTGTACACTATATTTCTGGACAGAACTGTTTTCAAATAAAGCTAATGGTATTTAAATTAAGAACTTGTAGAAGCAGCAGGGACTTTAGGAAAAACAGCACATTGACTCATATTTTCCATTTGCACTTTTAATCACAGATTTCAGCACAGTCCATGTAGTACAGTGATGCTACCCTGAAAAATTCGTATTAGAATTTAGAAAACCAGCAGTGCTTCAGTCAAAACGCTTTAGTCAAAACCAAAATTGAAAAGAAATTGTACTTTGTTCACCACAGCAAGAAAAGGTTAGAAAAGCCCCAAGGAAAATGCATGTTTATTCATAGATCCAAATAATATGAACTGAAACAATTAAGTGGTAGTTTAGAAGAACTAACTTCAAGCCAAAGTGCTACAATGGTGTTGCACTGCAGGCTCATTAGTTGGCATTAAGCTTTGAATAATTGTGTTCAGGGGCTAGCCTTCGTCAATTAAAAATGATGTATGTCCCTTTGTCTGAATCACTGCTTGTTTTAAGCCAAATCCATCCATCCAGAGAGAAACTTATCCATCTAGCTTTTGACAAAAATCTGTAAACTGATTGGTCAGCATCAGATGGGAAGGTTCAATAATTAAATAATAATTAAATGTATATTGATTAGTATAACCTTGGCTACATTTGTTGCCTTCTGCTGTGCTATGGTTGAGGAGGGACAGCTTTCTTATTATTCATTTGGACATCTCTTGCTCCCTGGGAGAGTTCTCTAAACATCCTCTGCTACCTACTGCTTGCTTGATAATTGAGATGGGCAAGGCTACAATTAATTCTGAGTTTTTCAGCAGATGCTGGAAAATTGGAATTAGAATGTCTATTCAAATGTTACTGTCTTTCCACATGTTTATGTGAAAGGAAGGGTAGACAGACTTTCAGGTCTGGGTGTCACAGAACAAGCAGTGACACAAAAACGAATGGAGCATGAAATTAAATTTTAGAATTTGTGCAGTGTTTTCTACCACAGTGATAGTCAGGTCATGAAACTCCCCAGGTTGAAGGTATCAAATGAATTCTACAACCCCACATACTTAATCCTGAAACTCAGCAAGGTAATGATTGCACCCGCCAAAAGAAGATTCAGGAGAATGTACTTAGATTTGACATAGCAGTCAGGAGTTTGAAGATATTTCAGACCTTGAAATAAGCTGGAAATCTCTTGTTCCAAAGCAAAGGAGCTTCGTTCTTTACCAAAGTCTATTTGCTGATCAGAGAAAACATCTGATTAACACCATCACTGGAGGAGCCCGAACAGGGCTTTTGGAACAAAGCAAAGAGTACTCATTTCAAAGTTCACACAATAATTCTTAAATTCTGGTTTACATAAGAAAGACTGAATGAGGATTTCTTTTTTCTTTCATAAAGCAAAAACAAAAACACAAACAAAAACAAAACAAACAAACAAACCCCCCACTTCTATGAGCTTTTACTCAGCTCTCATTGTTATGCTCTCTTCATTTTCCAGACAGTAAAGGTGGTTGCAGTCCAGAAGCAGAAAGATTTTAGGGTTTAATAAGTCCTCCATTTGAAGATTCGGTAAAGGTGGAACTTTTCTCCTTTATTCAGTTTCAGGTCAGGTAGTCTTTTCCAGGAAAATTTCTAGCTCTGTGATCCAGTCACTTAGACACCTTTCAATAGACACACAGCTTTCACTCTCTCTTAAATTTCTAATATATTTTATTTACTTTTTACTAACGAGAAACAGAAACCTTTAATGCAACTTTACTAAATAATTTTTGAGATAAATGTGAGAAATATAAAAGCAAGAAAATATAACAGAGCTAATCTAGGATAGAGCATGGTTTCTTGAAATAATCATCCTGTTCATATAAAAGCCTCAGGCTTTACTTCTTTAGTCCATTTTGGACTATTTTTACGCCGAATAGCTGAAATGTTACTCCAGCAGATAACAAATCAGCACATTTCTCTTGATTCTCTTGTCTAAATGATCACTCTTAGTCTGGTATTTATTCCTACAACTGCAGTGATTAAATACATTCATTGCCTAAAATCACAAAAATGAAATTTCATCCTTGTTTGTCATTACTGAAAAATGTACCAACTAGAAGCAAATTTTAAAATAGGGACTTTTTCCTTTCTTGCAATTTGCAGAGGATATCCAGCAAGTTTGGGGTGATGTAAAACAATGCACAAATAACTTCTGATCTGGACTGCCTCATATGCCATGTTTGCTGCCACCAAGGGATTATGTACCAAAAAAAAAAAAACAGTGAAATTTGCAGCATTTCAACAGCACATAGTATGCATGTCAGTGAAACGAAATGCCAGTGCATCCAGTGGTGACATGCCACAGCTGAAGACACCTTCTGTGGCATGTGTTTCACTCCCCTGAAACCCATGCTTAATGCTATAAAATGCTGAAACTCTTTTGTGACATTTACCAAGCCATTCCCATTCAGCAGTGTTTTTGATGTGGAACACCATGAAAAAGCTAAACAAAATGTGGAGTTTTCTACCACATACAAGTTGGTATGTTGGCTAACTGTTGCCATTTGTATTTCCTTCATATCTTTCCTGACCTGTTCAATATACTAAGTACATTGGTGCTGTCCTCGATCACTTAATAGATATACTCCAGACATTGATCCAAAAAACTTAAATTGGACAAGAAAAGTCTCAAAACTGCAAAATGCTCCAAGTGTCGGAGTTGCATTTAGTCATGAACTGGTTGAAATAAGGGTTTAATATCTCCTTGTTAATACGAATCTGGGGAAACAAGTGAAGCATTTGAATTGTGCACAATACTCCCTTAATCTAGTGACATTTTTTTTACTCATATGGGTACATGTTCACATGTGCATTTCTGGCAGACCTTCCCTAGATGTATTCAGAAAGGACTGCCCATAAATGAAAAATGGACTCCAGAGTCTGTGCTCTTCAGAGGAGGAACCGTGCCTCCCTGAGGATTTGCAGAGTGGTGTCTTTGAGCAAGAGGCTCTGACTGAAAGGATAGGGCTGCTGCGAGAAAATTTTTTAAAAGCAATAAAAGAAAATTTACAATGGTGATGTGATTTAGGAGTTCATTGGGAAAGGCGTAGCTCTGCATGCCAGAAAGTTCAGGCAGGTCCACATGCCACAGCACAGACACACTCTGCAGCAAGGATAAACCGAGAGAAAGGAAGGGCGGTATCTCCCAGAGGTACTTCAAAATAAGATCCTCAGAGCTGCAGATTTGTTACGGGAAGAAGGAGGTTTGGGTTGTATCACATCCAAGTCTGTTATTCGTTTAATCCCTCACCGTCAGGACCCCAGCTCCGGTCACCCCTTCCTCAGGAGGTGGTGCTTGTCGCCGCTGCCATGCCACTCACAGAACAAGGGGGATCCAGCCTCATACTGTAAATCACATCCTCAGGCAGCTCCCTTCACAGGCATGCCTTGGGAGATAACAGGGCTGGCAGCTGCGCTGCCTTCCAGGAGCTCACCAGTTCGACTCCTCAGCCCCACTGCTGCCACCGAAAAAGTTGCCTTTGCAGTTATTAGCAGGGTAGGGGCCTGACGTGGCTGGGGATGCCTGGGTCAAGGCCAGTGGCTGCTCCTGTTTCAGCCCTTGCTGAAGGCTGAGAGAGCCATTAGGATGGCAGAGAGACACTCGTGTAAAGCAGAGAATATTTTGGTTCTTAGCAAATGCAATAGCCATTGTCCTTCGGGCAGACTCTTTCTTCCACTTTGCTTCAAGTTTTTGCTTACTTAAAGGGAGTATTTCCTGTCCTGGTGTTGCTTCAGACAGAAATTCCCTCATTTTGCCTTATTTGTCTCCAAGCTATAGGAAGGTGGCAGAAAGGGTCAATCTGACATTTTTCATGAGAACTCATGAGAGTTCTTGTTTTGATGACCTGTTCATGTTTCTGCAGACCCTTTGCCACAAGGACAATCATCTGTGCCATGTACAGAACACGGACTCTCTGTGGAGACTGGTAGGCTTCACAATCGCTTCTGAATTAAGCCTCCTGACACCCTTTCTAAGCACTGTTATCCCACGTCTCTGGAGGAACATTAAACCAGAAAGAGATTAAACAAATTCTTCAAGGTCACATATCAAGTGTGTGACAAAGCTGGGAAAAGAACATAAATTAGTGCAAGTTACCATCCTTTGTCTCCATTAGCTTCCACCTTTTGTTGTTATTGCTATTAATAAACACAGACAGCATTACCAGCAGGCACAATTTCCAACCAGTAGCAGACACAATTGCCCAAAACATTGGGAAAATACAGGAGAAAGGATTGTCTTTGTCTTGAAGAAGTTGAAACCCGAAAGTAAGCCTTTCAGTTCCTCACATTGCTAGGATGTTCCTGTACAACCTTGAAATGTTCACTGGACAGTCACTCAGCATTTTACAGACACAGTTATCCGTATGAGAAAAAATACTTAGTCCTTTTATGTAGAGCATACAGAATTCCGGGAACCTGAATGGCACTGAATTTCAGTTTACCCTTTCTTCTGTCTTGTTAAAAGCAGAAAAGCACTCAAAGCAGACAGGATTTTTGCTCATTTCCTGCAAATAGAGCTGAGAGGAAAACTTACTGATAGCACTGACTGACCTTCAAGAAGCACACAGACAGCACGCTCAAAATTCAACTCAATAGCATTCTCTGTACCAGCCAAGCCTGATCTAACATCAATATTACAACGTGTGGTGCTGCCAGATACAGGCCTGGTTGACTTTATAGATTGGTCACAGGTTTCCCTTTAGTTATGAAACAGCTTCCAAACTTCAGACATGAACGCAATGTGCTGACTCACTGCCAGGTATGTCACGCACAGGACAGTAATGTCCAGGAAGTACAAGAATCTGGACTTATTTTTAAACTTATTTTTATTTAACACTTCTTAAATGCAATAGCAGTAGGTTTCTGCTTTTGCAATTGCTACGTTATCCTGAGCTAGAGACTAAGTGATCAGGCAATGAGTAACTCTGGGCACAAGAATTTACAGGGAAATTGTTGCACTTTTCAGGTGGTTAAAGTCATTAACTCATACCTTATTATAGCAGCTGAGGCATGCAATAATCAGCCCCAAAAGTACTGCTCTTTAGGTCTTAATGCTCAATTAATTTTCTGGAATCCACATCAAGAAACAAAGGAATGAAACCACAATAAGAAGAAACAGGGGAAGAGTTATTGTGTTTCCTTTATTCTTTCATTTCAGTCTTGCTTTATCAGAATTATAAATATTTCAACAAAACCCCATGTTGGTCAAGCCTCGCTGCCAGTCCAAATTATTCTACTACTTCGGTTGACTCAAACACGATTAATTGCAGAAGGCAGCCATGTGGGTCAGACCAAAAGTCCATCTACTCCAGCATGAGCCTCCAACAGTGCTCAGCAGTGGATGCCCAGGAAACAGCATAAACATAGGGCAAGCAGAAAGTGGTGCTTTCTCCACGATATTCTCAGTGTTCAGTCTCTCTGTTAATCACAGAGGGTTTCTTTCTATATAATATTCTTCATTATATTTGTATTCCATGAATATATCAAATCCTTTTTTGAACAGGTCTATAATATTATCATCCACAGCATTCTATGACATGAAGACCTATGAAATAACCTTGTATGATACCAAGAGATGAGTCATTTGTTCTGGACTTGGCAATTGTCATTTTTCTTTGACATCCTGACTTTCTCTTCAGTTGTGTGTTACTGGGGCATAGATAAGAAAACTGATTCAATAGTCATCCAGCCTCCTAAGATCTATGTTGTTCCTTCTTGAAAGGTAACATCATGTTTTCAGGGTAAGGATATTATAAATGTTTAATTGCAAAAGAAAAAAGAATAAAATAAAGGACAAAATGCACTCAAGCACTTTGCACAGGCTTATGGAAGAGGTAACAGAAAGCCTTTACTGACAAGCTACACTTCAAAGCAATGCAGGCGTGCAAGTTTCTGGACAGGGCTCAGCCTCCTTTACTGGAACAGCTGTAGAGGAATGTTATCCATGCAAGCTCAGGAAACAAATATGCAAGACCATATTCATGATCCAAGTGCTGTGCTCCTGAATTTTTCTACTGCTTACAAGGCCAGAGAGTGCTTTTCTGATTCTCTAGTCTGATCACGTGGCTATTAGTCTTAAAACAGTACTTCTGTCGTCAAGCCCACATTTTCTTTTAGAGATAAAAAATACACATGCTAATTGAGAATTAAAGAACACTCTCTCAGGTACAAAAAATCCGAGAGACAAAGACAATGTTTTGCATTGGTGTTCTTTTAAAATAATAATAACTTAGAAGAAAAATTTAATAAAAATTATGAAACAAATGGAAAAGCAAGAAAGTTGACGACATCAAATATCACGGTACAGTGGGAAGTGAATAAGGGAGGAAAAAGGACATGATAATATATCTTTAGGAAAAAAAAAGATTAAGGACAAATAAACT
This sequence comes from Oxyruncus cristatus, assembly GCA_013399855.1. Classification (NCBI taxonomy): domain Eukaryota; kingdom Metazoa; phylum Chordata; class Aves; order Passeriformes; family Cotingidae; genus Oxyruncus; species Oxyruncus cristatus. Next base: position 1,204,986 of record VXAY01004337.1, on the reverse strand, counting down.
TTAAGCATAACTAAAATAAAAGAAATCCCAACAATGGTTTTAGTAGAAGAGGACAGAAGTACTTAAATATTTCTGGCCTTGTGGCTGGGGAAAAAGACAGATTTATATGTATGATAAAATATTTTGCATACCATTATACCCATTTCTAAAGAGGATGCTAAACAGCAGATTCCAAATGAAGATTTGCTAACAACAAAATCAGATAATTCACATGTATGGATTTTAAAAGGGCCAGACAAGGAGCTCTTTAGTATTCATCATCATTTCTAGTAAGTTTTGGAACATCCAGTAACTGCATAGGATTAAAAGAAAGCTCAGTTTGTGATAATATGTTAGAAGTGTAAGCAGACATTCTGAGCAATCACATTCCCAGCAGCCTGCTATCAAAGGCGGTGAAATAGCTGCTGTTGATTTCTACTAATAACAAATTTTAAAAAGTAATAAAAGAAATGCCAATCAACATGTGTTTTTGCAAAATACAGGATTACATGTTTGGGTCACCTTTTATACATTTATATATTGATTAATATCAGCACTGGAGGCAGAGACAGCAAGAGGACATCTCCCCTGAGGGAAAATGGTAGGAGACACCGGGGGAGCAGCAACCATGGGCAGGACACAGAGACAAGAGGCTCCTCAAACCATGTCCTTCCTGTCAGAATCAGAGGGATGCGTAAATGGCCTACAAAGGCTATATAAAGACCATGAATTAAGCTAAAGGCCACCATCAGAGTTTGAGGCGGTAGAAAGGTCCATCTAGCAGGTTCTAGTGTGCCCATCCCAGGCTTTGTGAAGGGCATTGAGGGAATTCAGTATTAAGACTATATTTGTAAATATGGTATCAGTTGCTCTAAGGTTTATTTCTTGCTCCTTTTAGTTCAGCACATACAGTTTTTTGCTCTTTGCACATGATTCACAAATATTGCATAACTCTGTAAAATCTCCCTTTGACCAGCTGCAAGAAAATCTTACATCTTGTGTATCCCACAATGAACAGTGAGGAAGATTATTAAATGAGATTCAGTCCAAGCAGTTTCTGAAAAATCAATTTAGCAAATACAGTCTCAAATAAATGTTGATTGTCACCTATTTTATGAATTGTCTGTGTGCAGGAAATTTGAATAAACTGTGTTTATGTTGCAAAATTGAAAACTTACTTTTCATTTTCTACCCACTACCAGATGACCAGTTTTAGCAAATTAATCACTTATTATGTTCTAAAACATTTGTTTGCTTTATTTATTCAGCTCTTTGTTCATCGTTAGTTTCCTAATAAAAGACAGTCTTTCAAGTCTGGTTTTAAAATAAACCTAATTTCTCTAAAATGTGAAAATCCTTTAAGATTTTCAGTAAAGTAGTCCATGGATATACCTTCACCATTTCCCTTTTTTCAGAAAGATACATAATCTTTTTTATATAATTATATATTAAAGAAGGAAAATTAAAGTTCAGGTGGCCAGTGCTGGTTATAAGGAAATCTGTTTTCAGGAAATACTTTAATTGTCTAGATGGCACTTAGTGAAGCAAGTGGTTCTCGCCCTTCAGCCCTGGATGTTTTTACATCCATATTATAGACTAATGAAGATTTTTGCCTGTTTAAGATGAGCAGAAGGAATGCATATGAGAGTTACCAGGCAGGGTTTGTCAGGTACACAGACAGGAGGTTTAAGACACAAGGCGACGCAGCCTCAGCTGTTGATAATACTGGAGGAAGTATTACCCTAAGAAAATGCCAGACAATGAATCTATCAGCTGCTTCTGACACTCAGTTCCTCCCTCCATTTCCTACTCACTCCCTCTCCACTAACCTCCAAATCCCCTTGTTTCCTATCTTGCTGATGTGTTTTTCAGCATCCTCACCACTGTTGCCTTCAAGCATTCTGTTGTTGGCCCCCCTTCCGTACTTTCTGTGTGTTGTTTCTAAGAGATGATTTCTCAGTGAGTCTAATACTCATTATGTAAAGTGGGAGGCAGCAAAGGGTGAATGACTATAAGATATTAATGATAAAAAAAATCATTAAAACATACATATTGGACTGATTCCTGCAAATCCCCAAAGATGAAAATATCTTTCCAACAACTCTAGAATGAACTTTGTGGGAAAAGCATTCTAGCAAAGACTGAAGAAATAAACCATGCTTAAAAATGCAGGTGGCTGAATTAATTTCTTCAGTTCTTAGAGTAGCTAAAACAGCCACTGAAAAAGTTCAGATTTTGGCAGCTTTTATAAAGTCATATGTAATTTCATAGATGTTTTGAATGAGTAAAAATGGCAATGGCTAAAATACTTTACATTTTAAAAACATATTTTAAATTTTAAAATTTGGCCATTTTAAAGCAGAAATAAATTAAAAATGAAATGTCTGGCAACATTTTCAGCCAATCTAAAACAATGCTACTGAGCTACAAAATAAAATACACCCGATATATGCCTGGTACTAACTATAAACACACTCTGTGTTGCTGAAATACAAAAGAATTCTGCAGATTTAAAAAGGACATAATTTGACATAGTTTTCTCTACTACCATAGCAACTGGTACCTAAACCTAATACAAATGGAAGAGAACAGCTGAATTGTTTAATTCTTTTCTTTGAATAGTTGTGTTTCCACCATTGCAATGACTCGATTGGACTGGGATGCGTCCCATTAATCTGCTTCTTTTCTAAAGCAGCAGCACAGAGATATGCTGCTCCAAATGGGAAAAATGTGCTTCAAAAGCCCAGAAATGTCCAAAAGGAGTATGAAATGATGGCTGCTTTGCAGTATTCTGGTGCCGATATTGCAAGATAGAAATACTACTTAATTTATCTAGGTGCATTTTGAGACTGTTTAACAGAAAATTTTGCCCCATCCTCTGGATAGTTCTTGATGAACTCCCAAAAATAAAAATGCATCATGTACAGCCCACTTCCATCCATCATCTGTGCCCATGTAGTGAAACCAGTCTGGCCCCAAACCTGGATTACAAGCGTCCTGTTCTCCTGCACCCTCCCCTTCCCTCACACCAAGGCCTAGAGAAATACTTTGCACTGTGCCCAGATTACAAAGGTGGGCTCCAGGGTGCAGCACAGCCCAGATGTGATGCACTGACAGGGAGAGTTTCCTTTCAGCAGCCTCTTCAGTGGGACATCCAGACAAATGTGGCTAGAAAGTAGAAGAAAAGCTGTCCCTTAGGCATGTGAAAATGTGACTCAAACTTTTCTTGCCTTTTCCTATCAATGGAAAGATAAAACCATCCATAGCTCAAACTGTGGCTAGAGCAATGTGGTTTGTACATGTTTGTCCAATCTCATAGTATCTGAAAGTATTCAATCAAACTGATGCACTATTTTTTCCTTTTCTTTTTTACCACTTACTTGGTTTGGTTAAATGGCATAAACTTACTCTGAATTTTAGCAGTTATCACCAGGGGAAAATAAGACATGCCACCCTGGCACTGACTGGCAACCCGGCTAATCTGGGAGCCAGTCTCCAAAGAGGAAAAATGCCAAAAAAATGAGAGAGAAAAGTGTGAGAACCATTTCTATTTCACTGAGATGTTTCTGTTTTTTTTTGTTCTGAAAGACAGGTATTTTAAGTTTCTCTTCGAATTTCCCCACTATTAAATTCCTTTAGTCCCATTTCTATCCTTTTAGGACCTGAGTACTATGAGTGTGATATAGCTGTATCCAGAAATTCATTCCTTCTCATGTGAAAAAGCATATCCTCTTCTCAGCTTTAAACTTCTTGCTGCCTTCTCATGAAGTGTCCTAATTACCCTGCCTGATGCAGTCAGTACTTCATACACAGAAGACACATTCCCTGTTGTCTCTTTCCTGATCTAAATACAGAACAAGACATTTTGCAGCACTGATGCATGAGCAGCAGCTTCTCGGCTGACCACAGTGTCCAAGGCAGCTGCTGTGCTACTGCAACTTCTCTTCAAGAATAGGTGTCTCTTTAAAGTTTTCTCAGGATCCATTTTCTCAACAAGACCTAGTACTTTATATGCATACATTAGCCAGAACACAGTTAAGCAGTTAATTTTAAAAGAGAGTTTTTAAAGAGAGTTGGACCTGGCTTTCATTTTGGAAAACATTAACAGAAAAAGCTGGATTATTCTTGTCCCCTGGACAACTGTCAATTGTTCTTTTTTGAAGTTATATAATTTCCCAAAGTAAGTTATTTCTCAAGCCAGTGACAATAGCAAGGGAGTAAAACACATACAGCTAGCTGCAACTTGTTGCCAGCTATTTTCTGTGTATGCTGACTGGTCACATTGTGTATCAGCTATCTGAAGATTTAAACCATTTGTGGACAAATTCTGGGTTTTGAGCTCCAGATTAAGTGCCCTACCAAAGTCCAATTGTGTGAATTGGAACAGACATAAAATCACCCTTGCGGAGAGAGACGGTAGGAAGAAGTATATATATTTGCTTTTGTTTTCTTGCTTATTTTAATATGCGGTCTGTTCCTGTGCACATGCTATAATGAGTCTAGTACTACTTTAAATCAGCTTTGCATAGAAAGGAGAAGAATCTCAATAAAAATCAGAGAACCAGATAATATGCTGAGTTGGAATGGATCCATAAGGGTCATTGAGTTCAGCTCTTAACCCTGCACAGGACCAACCTCAAGTCACACCATGTGCCTGAGAGCATTGTCTAAATGCTTCTTGAACTTCATCCCGGTGAACACCATCGGGCTTGGTGCTGTGAGCACTTCTCCTGGAAGCCTATTCCAGTGCTGTTTGTACATCCTTTTTTTATCCCAGAAAAAATGTCTTAGGTCAATTCTGAAAGAGCTACCTTCACAAATTCACCAGCTCCTACTTCTGGGAAACCATTACAGCTTAAATGTCAGTCATGTGAACTACTACCAGCATAAAGCAAATTTCCAGAATTTTTCTCAGTTTGGTCCACAATTTTATACCCAGGTTGCCTAATGAGCTGAAAACTCCTGGATGCTATTCTCAGTCACAAAGTCCTTGTAGAAATGCCTCTCCTCACAATGGGAAGAACATGAGGAACCACTATGCTAAGAATGTTTTAATATAGCTCTTGATTCTTGTGGCTGTACTTTTGTGGCTGGAAACATGAAGAGGAGCCATTAGCACATGACCAGCCAGCTCTCCAGAGGCTGTTGTCAAATGCTCTGGGAACCACAGCTTGGCCACCCTGTAACCCCCACTAAATCCCAAATTCCCAGTTTTATAGAGCCTCATTCAAGAGCATAGCAAAGAGGTTTTTTAATTTATATACTTATGCATATTTCTAAATTTGTTCATTATTTATGTTTATACAGACATGCAATACTATGGAACTGATGCTGTTTAGTTAGCAGTGCTGCCTGTTGATGGTTCTTAGTTGCTGTGGTTAAGACTGTCAGTCCCCAGAATTCTTCAGTGAGTACCTGTCTCCCGTTTTGCCTGTCTGGCTTCACTTACTAGCAAACGTGTATTCTACTCTATTTTACTCTTAACTCAAAAGCCAAGCACAAGCCTACCTGCATATAGTCACAGCAGGTACAGGTCTGCCAGGTATCTTCGTTTGTCCTAAAACTGTGTACCTCATAAGGGCTCAGGCGTCATCTGGGGCTAGGGCAAGACAGACAAATCATCCAGAGATATCTTCCTAGCTGGGTCTCAGGTGTGCAGCAGTGCCCACGGGATGAGCCTCCTGCCCGATCTCCACTGCCCTGAGAAAGGCATGGGACCACAGCTCCCACGATGCAAGGCTCCTTGAGCTGGCAACATGAGTATACGAAGTGTGGCCTATAAAATATTTCCTTTGGCTAAGATACCTAGAAAGCTTTGCAGAGCAAGCAAGGTAAAGGAAGCTTTGAACTGTCATCCAACCTCATTAAATTTGAGAGTTTCTCTTCAGTAGAAGAAGACTTGAAGAAAAAGCTTGGGGTCTTCCTAGCAAAAACTGCCAGAATTCTGGTTCCCAGGCACATATCCTGACCAGCAGGTAGCAATACTAATGTATCAGCTGAAAATAGAAGATCCAAAGTCCCAAACCTGATGGCTGCAGACACATAGAAGCATGTTCCGAGGGAGAAATGCTACATTATTTCCCTTTTGTTATACTCTTGCCAAGCGTACACTTTCAGCTGAGATCAGACACAGGCAAGAAGGGTACACAGGCCCCTGGTTGAACACAGTATAGCCACTCATGTCGCCAGAAGGGGACACCAGCTGTGGTAAGGTGAGCTGGGCAGTCCCCAAGTGCTCCTTCTTCCTGGCCTTCCCAGCCCATCACCCTGCAGCTCCTTGTGCTGTATCCTTCAGTTTCATGTGAAGGAACCTCAGCTTTGGAGCGGCATGGTGTGCAGGCCCATGTCCTTCTAGGATGAAGCCAGGACACAGAGGGCGATTCTCCAGGAATAGGTCTCTGAAGCACATGACAAAGATGCTGTAGTACAGACACAGCCTGTGGAAGCTGCACAACTGAGGTCAATAAGAGAAAGATCAGATCCTGGTTCCTAAAATTACTTGCTTTAAGTTAATGTTAAACATATTGCTAAAGCATCTTACACAATTTAAATTATGCACTACAAAAATCTGCGTTGTTGAGTTAAAGTTTAATTATATTGTCATTTACTCCGAGGAATGCTTGCGGTTTAAACACTGTTTATGTTTATTATCTTTTGGTTTACATTTTTTCCCAGATTAATAGATCATTAGATACCACCACATCAAGATTTCACATTAAGGCAAGATACTCTTTTAACATTACATGGTAACTCTAAAAAACAAACAATTGTCAGCCTCATGCCATTGAACTCTTTGTTCCAAATTCATGTCCCTGGAAGTGCTGGAATGTCCTCATGGTGAGGTGGCCTGCCAAATCACTAATCAAGGGCTGGGGTCAGCTCCCCTGCTGGTGCAACACTAATGACTCCATGGAGCTGAGCCAACGGAGATTTTGGCCCTCCATATAACTGCTCCCAGGATCTTCATTTTTCCATTATATGGAACATGCACATGCTGTGGTCATGTAATGTCCTTCAAATAACCCACCTCAGAAAAGTGGCCTTGGGAGGCTGGATATACACACAAATAAGGAAACTAAACTGTATATTAACCCCATGAATGTGCTCCCAAGTGGCTGCAGGACCCTTTGGTGTAACCAGTAATTTCCATCACAAACCAGCCACGTGAATACGGTCCCACTGCAGGACTAATGCTTATCTCACAGCAGCTCAATTGTGGTCTGGGTCCTGATCGTGCCATCAGATAGCAGGTGCCTGCCCGGACTAGTCAAAGGTCAGCCCTGACCTATAATGCTGGACTGCATATGGAAGGTGCTTGAACAAGCTGGCATTCATGCATAGACAAGGAGCAGTCAGCAGGAAGTGGATCACCAGGCAGGAGAGTCCTGCATTATCAGAGCAAGATTTGGTTTATACAGATTTACCAATAAAGTCAGTATCAATAATATCATTATACTAACTAGAAAAAGAACTGAAGATGTCATTTAAAAAAATGTGTAGTCAGAACACCGCTCCCAAATGGTGAGCAAATACTATGCAAGAGAGGAAGAGAATGAAGCTATTTCTTTCACTCTTTCTTACCTGGCTTCTTCCGGGAAAGTCATTTGTCCACATTTCATTTCAGATTACCATGTAAGTAGGACAGAATCTTCTCAAGATACATTCAGACTATGCAAACACCAGATTACTCTTCCAGCAAATGTGTATCATTCAATGAAGTCTCAAACACAGAAGAAAAACACTGTGCAGTCAGGGAAGATAGATTATCATAAAATAATACACATACTGTACTGTACTGGAATATATTATACAATGCTATAAAGATAAATATGCATATATATTAATTAACATACATAACACAAAAGTACACATATGGGTCTGTTCTTACCCCATCCCATACCAAGAAAAACATACATGAAGTTTTCTTGAGTTTTAATACACAGTGTGCATTTTTGAGGACTGCAGAATTTGGTCATATTAGAAGTAGGAAAAATGCCAGAGTTTGTCCACATTCCTCAGAAGTTACATGCTCAAACAATGTATTGTCGTGCCTACTAATACCTTTCCAAAATACACACAGCTTGATCAAATCTATATAGTTAATTCATATTTCCTCTCTGTAATTGAATGACAGATGTTCCCAGTATAAACCATGCATGTGCGTGGAGACTGTTAAACCATCCATAAACGCAGATATTTCTTCAGTCAGTGAATCACTTGCAAATAAATTCTGAATTCATTCTAATGCATTCTGCATGCTCAAGGATCCAGCAAATATTTTCTGTGACAAACTCAGCGGATGGGTGCTGCTCAGCATTCACTGAGCACAGCTAGTAACCCACTGTGTAGCCCCCACCTTGACTGGATGAGAAGGAAGACTTTCTCAACAAGAAAATAAGGAAGAATGATTAATTCACTTCCCATCTGGATTTTAAGACATTCAGAAACATTCATACTAAAATACATGAGACTTTGGGGATTTATTTATACCAGAAAATTAGTTTCAACTCATTTGTATAGTGACTTAGTGAATCACAGAGCAATGGCCAGCTCAATTCTTTCATGATTTTTTTATTCACTATTTGTTAGTGGATTTTTTTGCTTGATTATTTTCTGTATTTGTTGAGATCTTATATAGAGATAGAGATAGATATGAAAAATATATTTCTATGTAAATAAACAGGAATACCACGGTGGTCACCATGACCAGGAAAAACCATAGCAGCCACCTCTGTGGAAATCTGTAAGAGAGGGGATGCTTTTCAGGTACTCTGTTCCCTGAGCTTTCCTAAACTGAAAGCTAAACTTAGAGGAGAATAAATAGAACCAAAATTTAGCCATCCAAAAGTTAGGCTGGTCAGCTAGATGGTCCTCTGCATGTAGTGCAGAGGTGGCCCTTCCACAATGCAAGTCATCCCAGTAGTCGCAGAAGGGGAAAAATCACCATTTGGGCTGTTTATCTCCATCTGTGGGGAGATGGGACTCTGGGGACAACTTAGGACAATAGCTTAATGAGAAACTTAAGTTTTATGTAGTTCAGCATGTCAGATGAATCTCACCCTTTTTCCTGAACTTGGGAAAATAACCAAGTAAAATAAGGAAGTCATAAGAGATTCAATAGTTTTGGGGTTTTTTTATTACACTCTACAAAGCTTCACATAAATGCTGGCTAAGGCATTTCTGAATATAGAATAATAACATGAACTGACATTGCTGGCTGGAATTTTTTCTGCTTTCATTCTGCAGAGGCTGAACATGGAAAACAAGTCACTGAAAAGGAGGGAAGCATGAAAAATGTGTCTCTGTGTACAACTGCAACCTTTTGCTTATTAATCCCCAAAAGACTTACAGCAGAATCTTGTAGAAGTTTAAAATCCGAAAAAGCTTAAAGAAAAAAGGCAAGTCCTAAAACTTTTAAGGTAATAAATCATAGTGTTCAGATTGCCCGTTTCTTAGAATGTCAGTTAAGATGAAAGAGCTTGAGAAGGAATAAAATACTTAATCTTTTTTGATTACTCTTTTTCCATGTCATCATTCCTGTGTTTCTCTCTATTTTGCCTACAGAAGAGTCATTCCTCTCTGTGTAACTTACAGTTAATTTGTAGGGGGTCAAACCTTTCTATAGCTTTTTGGAAGGAATATAGAATAATCTCTGCAATATACTGTCATGAAATAATATCCTAATATATAATACTGAAAATACTATCTCAACTTTATCTCCAATTAAACAGGAGAAAGAAGCATCAGATCATCTATTACTCCGATCAGTCAGACACAGTAACATTCTATTACATATGCCCCTGAAATTGTAGAAAAAGACCATTGAAGTTGCAAAGTACAGAATACAGATGCTATAAAGTCCCGAAATTTAAGATGTCACTGGGACTTCATTACACATCGGTACCAAAGAGCAATATATTGTTCCTGTGCTGTGCACAGAACTACATAGACGCAGCCAACAAAAATGCCAGACATAGTGATGTTTCCTCTGCAGCTTATGCAATCAAGACTCCACATAATTACTTTTTTTTTGCCTACTTAGGCTCTCAAACTTGGAGTTTACTCTAGACTGTACCTGTCTAGAGTACAGCATAGGAGGAACTTTTGTCACCACGGCTTATGATGGGAAAACAAGTGAATAGGTGAAGCAATTGACCAGGAGGAAATATGAGCTTAATGGACTGTGAAACATTTGAAGTGATTGCTGAACAGGAGACTCTGCTGACCTCTGTAAAGGTCACCTGGGGCTGGCGGGGAAAAGTCATACCTTTGTCTTTGGAAAGCCCCCTCACTGCTGAGCATGGAAGTCCCATGACACCAAAAAGACAAGCAGTGAGAAGCACTGAGTTCCCTGAAGCTTTGGGCAGGTCTGGCAAAGTGGCCTCTCCAGAGAGTTACGTGACATTTAGGGACCCTCTCCACTCACCTATCTGGGTCATGATGTGAGAAACAAGACTGTGCACTCACAGAGAGACAGCTGGCCTGTCCAACCTGCTGCTCTGCCTCCAGCAGTAAGGCAGTAACCATCACTGGATGCCTGAGGAGGATTTGGAGAAGAGGGTAAGCAGTACAGCCATGAGTCCCAGGTACCTGCCCCACCTTGCAACGTAATTGCTGCTGTCTTTGTGTCTGATAGCCCTGGATGGCTTTTCCTTATGTGGACTCCCCCTCTAACATCACGAAGAAAGTTAATCCCCTGCAGTGGCAGGGATATTTGTCCTCCTACAGGGACATGCAGGTCCAGAGTGAGGGGCAACCAGCAGGGGTGGGGAACAGGCTTTCTGAACCTGTTCAGCAACCTGGTGCTTCAGCTCCACTCCAGCTTGCCAGAGGTGCCGAATATAGCCAAACTCAGTCTGGCCTCAGGACTTTAATGTTCCTTTTATTGTTGAAGTAATATCATAGGACACCTAAACAACAGTTTCAGAATGTAATCTAACATTGTTTTGTTTTACATCTTTTTAAAATAAAATTAGTAGGGTATAAAGGCATTCTGTGAATTATGCTGGTTTTCATGTGCACAGGAATAGGATGTTTGAATAAGAAAATTCAGAATAAGTCTACTGTGGTAGAGACCATGTTCACACGGTTAATATACTGTTATCTTATGATCTGAGAGAGTACATTTCCAGAAGAGACAATCCTTAGGATATTTTTTATTAAGCTCCTTATCTCCGAGCTATGGCATGGGTGTTACAGATGGAGCAAGGATGTTCCTTCAGCATGCTTTAGACATTCCCTGATGGTTCAGAAGAGCCTCTCCTGAGCAACCACCTTCACCACTGCCTGACCTGGTCCCCCTCACCACTCCTCCCGAAGCTCAAAGGAGACAGTGTGGCTACCCCAGGGAAAGCTGGATTTTTCAAAAGACTTCAGCTCCCATGAAAGCTGAGAGCATTTAAAGTTTCATCACCTCATTTAGCTGCCTACATGGGAACTGGTGGGTGCTGAACTCTTTGGAAACTCCTGTCCAGTGAAATGAGCCTCTAAGCATTTTATATCACAGCTGACAGTGTCAGTGTCGACTTGTACATGTTGAGTAAGTAAGGTCCTGACATAATACACTATAATGACTCCCTGTGCAGCCCTTTAAGGCTTTTATATAAAGACACACTTAGACGTCTTAATAGCTCAGAGTTGTTACTTTTACTGCTCATAGCTGTCTTACACATGTGGGTTTATATGTCGATTCATGTCGGTGTAGCTGCTAGGTGAACGCATTCACATCAGCCTTGGAATTCTTCTTGGAAAACGCACCAAATCTTTTCCCCCTTTCTGTGAAATAAATTGCATCCATTTGATGAGGTGCTTTCTCTGGTATTCAAAGAAGCCATTGCTACAAGTGTTAATCAATTATCTGACAAAAAATCAATTAAAAAGATATGCCTCTGTGCATACCCATGAAGGTAAGTGTTTTACAGTCTGGTAAACTACAAACAAGTCTGCATTTAAGTCTCAGGCTGTTTAATTAATCATTCTTTGCTTTCAGCTTTGGAGAGATTCCTTCATCTAACTGTTGAATTCCTGAAAAAATGAGTTTATGTCTGGAGCTTTACTGTAACAAAAGAAGCAAGCCTTTAAATTGCATGTATACTTGAGACAACACATGTATTTTACAAACATGCTCCATGTGGCTATGTTTAGCAATCTAAAGCATATCGCAATGAGTCAATGAACATTTAAAAGTAATCATGTAAAGGACAGGGGACATCTCTGGATTAATCACTACAATTTTTGAGTGGTCCAGGATATGCTTGTAAAGTTTTCTGTTGAGCAAATTCAATATTATGCAGAAAAATCATCTTTGATATTTTACCTCTGCATTCCTGTGTCTGCCTTTCTTCCTAGCAGAGCCAAGATGGCCTCAGGTGCTAACAGGGGTTCAGCTCCTGAGAGTGGAACTTCTCTGCAGACCTCTCATGGCTGTAGGACTGACTGTTCAAGCATGTGTTTGTTGGTAGATGATGGACTTTTCCATTGGTACTTGCCAGACTGACAAACCAGACCAGCTCCTCTTTCAAATCTATTCCTGATGCTGCCGAGACTTTGAGAAGGCCTGTATATTAATATGTTTGGATTCATTTTTGGCCAAGTAGGGTCTCTGAACTCAACTCAGGATAAATGGGTTTTTTTCCCTCTTAGCCTCTAGCAATATGTAAATAGGTGAAATCATCTCTTACATTTGAAAAATAATTAAAAAGGTAGAATACTATCTAGCTAAATCCACTTTTTCAGATCTGGCATTTATTTCTTTCCCTGTTTACATAAACTAGGTCACAGTGTGTGTTCATTTCAAAGAAAAAAATTTAAATACACCTTTCAAGCTCAAATTAATGCTTCCCAATTATACCTTTCCGTGGTGTTCAAAAAAAGTTTTTTAAAATAACAAATTTAGCATAGAAGAAATCAAAAAATGCCTAGTAAAAGAGAAAGGCTATTATAACTTACTGTCTAAAGGTGTAAAGTTATTGGTTCTAGTAAGGTTAAAACCAAAGTGATAAACCTAGTAGCATCACTCAAAGGATATAGTTTTGGTTATGATCGTAGTTATTACATCATTCGCTAAAAGTACTGTGTTTTTGCTGCAAACAGGAAGCTGTTAAAGCAATAATAAATAGAAACCTGTTCATTAGGCAAAGAATAGATGAGTGGGAAAAAAACCACTTTTCTATAGAAGGATATATTAATTGTCCCAGTTATAGATGTCTCTCTGAAAACTATTCAATCAAGTGAATAATCCAAAAGCAAAACTTGTTTACCACTGATATTAAGTTTTCCAGCATCTTCTTCAGCTGTGATAGCAAGAGAGGAAAGAAGAAGAAGCCAAGGTCTTTGGTTTTCTCTTTGGTGTGCTTCCCAGATGTCAGGACCTGCATGTATAGTTCAGCACTCCAGCACTCCCACCAGCACACTCCACACTCACATGAGAGCAACAGTACTGGGGCAGGAGAAAATACAATTTCCTCCAGATTATTATTAATTTTCCAGTGTTCATAGAATCATAGAATAATAGAATGGTTTAGGTTGGAAGGGACTTTAAAGATCACCAAGTTCCAATCCCCTGCCATGGGCAGGGACATGTTTCTCTAGTGGTGTTGCTTGAAGCTCCACCCAACGTAGTCTTGAACATTTCCAGGGCTGGGGCATCCACAACTTCTCTGAGTAGCCTGTTCCAGTACCTCATTACCCTCTGAGTAAATAATTTTTTCCTAGTATGTAATCTAAACTTAGCCTCTTTCAGCTTTAAGCCATTCCCCCTTGCTCTATCACTATATGTCCTTGTAATGAGTCAGATTAGAGAAAACCTCTTGATAGAGATCAATGAGGAGAAGAATTTTGTTTCCTTTACAATGCTTGATACAGCTGTGGTTTCCCCCAGGGCCCAAGAAATGGGACCTGTGCTGATGGCTGCCAGCAGTACTCTTGCCACCTTCAGGAAAACACAAGCCTATTCCTTGTTCACCTGAGCTCTCTTGGCTTGATGCAAACAACATGGTGAGCTGCAGTGACAGAACAAAGCATACACACACCTCTGTTTGCTGTGGTCTGTGGCTAGATACACACTAGCTCTTAGTTACATCTGAAGTAGGGAGTGACTGAAACAAGACAGGAGCTCTGGCATGCCTGCTGGTGGTCTGGCCACAGTGAGTCTTCATCCAGGTCTGGGTCCAAAGACAAATGGTCCTGTCAGGGTCAAGGCTGCAGGGAGACCGGAGGGAAAATTGGCAAAGAGATCAAGATAGAAATTTGCACTGCTGTTGTCCAGTTTTTTATCCATGCAGACTTGACTGCATGGATAAAAAGCTTGTCCTTACGAACAAAATGCACTAAAGCTTTTCTCTCCTTCTCTAGCTTCAATTCCATTGTCTTTTATCTGTTATGGTTTGACCCCAGATGGCAACTAAGTTTGAAGCATCTGTTTGCTCAGCCCTCCCTGCCTTCAGGTGGGATGGGGAGGAGAATCAGAGGGGGGAAAATAAAACCCATGAATTGAGGTAGGAACAGTTTAATAATTAAAACAAAGTAGAATTAATAATACTAATAATAGCAATAATAATAATAATAATAATAAATGGGGATAGATAGCTAAAACCCAAGAAAAACAAGTGATTTACAATCCAATTGCTCACCACTAGTTGACTGATGCCCAGCCTGCCACCAAGTAGTGATTGGGCCCTTCCAGCCAGCTCTCCCCAGTTTATATACTGGACATGACATTCAATGGTATGGAATACCCCTTTGGAATCAGATCACGTCAAGTGTCCTGGCCATGCTTCTGCCCAGTTTCTTATACAAGTCCTCCCTGGCAGAGCAGAGGAAACTGGAAAGTCCTTGACTTAAGGTAAGTATTACTTAGCAACAACCAAAACATCACTGTAATATCAACATTGTTCTCACTGAATCCAAAACAAAGCACTGTACCAGCTAATAAGAAGAGAATTAATTCTACCTCAGATAAAAACAGGTCATTATCACCCCACCCCCCCCCCCCCCCAAAATTCAATTCAGTATTAGAACACTTCATTACTCTGGCTAAGAAAGATACTAAAAGAGGATAGATGCTGAAAAAAACTGTTGGTACTGGTAGCACAGAGGGAATCAGTGAGGTTTTCGCATGGTAGTTCATTTTGAGAACACTCAGTAGCATTGTCATTTTCCAGCTCACATTCAACATGTAGCAGGACTAACGACTCGTCGTCTAATCCACTGGCTGGAGAGGATACCTCTGCATGTATGTCCACAGGCAACCATGTATTAATATAAGTACAAACAAAGCTGGTGTTCCTGGCCCCTATTGTTCAGAGCTGGCAATAGAAATAAAGCAATAAAGCTGTTAATAAACATTTTGAAATACCTACTCAGTCACAACTAAACCAGACCTAAACTCAGTATTTTTTGGAAACAGGAAAGAAGCAGACACTTCATTTCTGTGCCTCAGCTACACATGAGCACAGCCCTTCCTTGTAAACCTGGCAGGCTCAGACTTACGGACCTTAAAGTTACAATAGCATTATGTCCAGAAAGCTGTTCCCATTCATCCTTAGCAAACGTAACTGTGTATCTTTTTTTGTCTTGTTCCACAGGAGCTACAAAGAATGTTAACACAAAAATAAAAAATGCCTGGGATATTGATGGAGAGGTGAGAACCCAGAAGACTTTTTCCCTCAGTCTGGAAGACTTTTTCAAGAAGGTAAATTTTCTGAGAACCGACAGAATTTAGGACCTAATCCAACTGTAATTGCAGAGTAAAGTGTTTCATCAAATATGGGGTGAGCTGGACCAGCCTTCACTTAAGATGAGCTATAGATATTTAGTTGTGCTTTTGCATCTCCTGAACAATGGAATCATCCCTAATAATCACCCACCAGAGGAGCCTAGCCCCCTGACCAAGGGACTGTACACACAATAAAAAGACCATCTAAAGGAGTTTAGTCTATCTAATGTACAGACAATCAGAGAATCAGCTGAATGCCAGCTGTATTTTCGTAGCTGTTTTTTTCTATCTCTGATGTACACAATATGCGGAATTTCTTTAAAGATCAGTTGAATATTAGCTGAAAATCAACTTAATAAGTGAAATGGCTAAAATATATTTAATATGCGTTCATTCACTGATTTTGTCCACCGGTTATTTAAAATAATAGCATATAATTAAAATTGTTTTGGCTAAACCAAAATATCAGTTGTCCCAAACACTAAAATGTCCTGGCTGTGCTCCTAGGTGATGACAGTACTATATTTAGTCACTGAGTACCACCAGCTGTCTTGCTAACAGAAGTCTGGCATTTTCCTTAATTGAGAGATGCAGTATGTGTGAAATGATACCACTCACACTCACTCATGATAATACTAGCATGACCTAGTTGAAAGCTTTTGAATTTTTTTTTTTTTGCTTCTTTGTTCAGAAGAATAACAGTTGGTTCAGTACTATGTTAAAAACTGAAACTTATCCAAGGGGTTTATAAGGAATTCTCTTTAGATTATGATCTAGAAACCTCATTTTTCTGAGTCCCCTGGCAGGAAGGGCAGGTGAGGGGGATGAAAGGGGAAATATAGCCTTCAACGTTCGACAATTACCTTCCCAGTCACCCACATCTTGCAAGTTTGGGTGACGTTTTCTTAATTTTTTTTACCTGACTGAACACTGAGCAAGAGACAGCTCATGGTGTTACATTCTGGTGGACATTACTGCTTTCCATCAACCTCCTACTTTAAAAACAACTGTAAGTGGATAATGGCTTTTGTTGCTGAATAGTTAGTCTGTCCAAAAAATGCAGTTTTGGATACAAAAAATTTATTTGCAAATTCTGATTTGCATTCCTAGAGTATAAATTTCAGAGAGGAACCAACGGTCCTTTTCCCTGCTCTCACTCCAACACTGTATTGCCCAATAGGTAGGACAAACATCAGGTCAGAAATGTAACTAAGTGCACCACTTCCCAGGAGAGCTCCTTGGCACTGGGGGCTGGGCAGTGGGCAATGTAGCTCATCTATTCTCTCTTGTTGACATGCTTCCACTCACATTCATAAATAAACATTCACTGAAGCAGCAACTAAAAATCTGAAGTTCCTCTTATCAAATGACCTAATTATCATCTTAGAGAGATGTATATTATTTTTTAACCAATAAGTATTTAAGTTTTCATTGTTAAGTCATCCAGCCATAACAGAAGAACCACGAGACCCCTGCCTCAGAACACACTGCAGCTTAACATGTACAGTACTTTCTGAGTGGGTCAGCCTGGGGTTAAAATTCCTGCTGTGGATCAGACAAAAAGGGAGTTGGACCCAAGGTTTCTGACATATGATGTGAATATGCAGCACTGAGATCTAGGGAATGGGAGGAAGGAACAGCTTTAATAACAATTTCTCCAGATTACCTCATTCCTCTTGTGAATGTGGCCCTTGGGTTATTTTTACAATGTCCCAAAGTGAAACCAAGCGATTCAAGGTGAATTAAATGTTGCAAGCAGTCCAGCGCTGCCCTTTTTTTTTTACTCAGTGAAAATGTTGAAAAGCCTTGTCTGGGGAAGCAGTCAACCACAACAGTGAAAAAAGATGGAAGAATGGTTATTGAGCAGGAAACATCCTCATTCACTGTGCCTGCTCCTGAAGGGCCAGCTGGACCTGGCATGTGCAGCCAGCCATCCTTACTGAGAGTGCAGTGGCTTGTGAATGGGCAAAATAAATATTTAATAGTATTTATAGTCACTGCAGGCAGGTGAGGAGACTGAACCTGAGCCTGCAATTCGAAGAGGTGAATTTGGTTCCCAGCTGGGCCACCATAATTTCTGTGCAACCTCAGGTAAGTTGTTTACTCCCTGGATGTGCAACTGCAAATTCTTGGAGCTCTGTGAAAGGTTTCTCTGCTTCTGTGACCAGTTATACCAGCTGGAGGTCTTGACGCTGACACCTCTCACCCCTTGGTATTACCAGGTGGGTAGTGCTTTCCTAGATCCTGAGGATCCTGGACTAATGATAAAGTCACTAACGGGTCTCATGTGTGCCTATTGTGATGGGCTCCTAAGGACCAAAAAAACCACAATGAGTAAAACAAATAACATGGCAACACATTAACCAGCAATTTATTGTACACTAGTCAGTAATTAGCTGTGTACTATATCACACTGCTATTGTAGGCTTTTAAATCTTTAAAACACAGAATGTTTTCCTGTTCTTACTCCATGCTTCCTCCAAATGGGGAACTTCTGGTGTGTATGGCAGATCAGCCGTTCATGTATTCATTGTTCTGTGAAGTCGCATTTTGCGACTTTTTGCTTCAGAGGTGATTAAGAAGACAGCTAAACCCACACTGCTTAGCAAAACAATGTAGCTGGTTAAAATTTCTCACCATGTGAAATATACTTGAAAATTGAGATTTGAATTAAAAATCGGTGTTCTTACCTGACATCATTTGAGGGTCACTGAGCAACACAAGAATGCAAATGAGTTCTGGCCTGCTGGTTAACCAGTGGTTAACAAGACCAAAGAGATGAACAGAAAACACACAGTTTCCCTGCCTGCCAATAAGTAAAGACCATCAGATCTGCTTCTCTGCTTTTCTATTCCATGCTTGTATTTGCCTGGAAAAAAAAAATCTGGAAGGGATGAGCAGGCTCTCAGTCACTGTTTAAGTACCTTGCTTTTCATAAAATCATGAAACAGAAGTGTTTTGTTTGTCACTGCAGTTCACAGCTTCTGCACACTAAATGGCTTCGGATTCCTGCTGAGAGCTAAACCTGGTGTGCGGGCTGCAGCAGGTAAACAAGGTATATCGTAATAAACTTCCAAGTAACAACATGAGGGAACTTTTTAACACGGCTTTACTTTCATTACTCATGCTAAACTCCGTGAGTACTCTTACAGCCTCTAAGCCCTGAAAAAAACAGGGCTTGTCCCTGTGATTCCTGATGTAATATGACTAGGAGGCACAAACCTGAGCCTAATTTAGTGCAGCTGAGTCACATGCCTTTGCAAAAAGACTGGGTTAATTCTTTTTAGCAATTTTTTTTAAGGGAAAAGAGAAAATTGTTAGGATCTGCATTTAATTAGCAAAGATGTTTGATTTCAAGAATATGCCCAGCAGGGTGGCATTTAGTAACATCACTGTCTCTTCTCGCAGTAGCTGGTCAGACTAGAGGTGTCCAGTTCTACCTGCTGTTCAAACATGATCTGAGAAATAGATCCTTCCCAGAATATTTTAGGATCTCAAAATAAAATCTGACAAGTTGGGGCAAGCAAACAAAGAGCGCTTGAAAAGGAAAGAGGCCAGGGGAAAAGGAAGGTCATATGACAGAACGGTTTGGCTTATTCAAACTCCGCCCATGCTCTCTTAAGAAGAGAAACAAGAGATCCTAATAATGTCAGTGGGCACCTTCCATCGGCTAGTTCTTTGGCATGGACATTGTTGTAGTAAGGGGTCTTGAAAACCAGCCTAAAGGAAAGCACAATCATGGGATGGTTGGGGCTGGAAGGGACTTCTGGGAGTCATCTAGTCCAAGCCCACATGCACAGGCAGGGACACCTAGAGCAGGTTGCCCAGGAACACATCCAGATAGCTTTTGAATATCTCCAAAGATGGAGACTCCACAACCTTCCTGGGCAATCTGTGCCTGTGCTCAGTTGCTCTCACAGAGAAAAAGTGTTTTCTGTTGTTCACAGGAAACCTCCTGTGTTTCAGTTTGTGCCCATTGCCTCTGGTGCTGTCACCAGGCAACCAGGAATAAGTAGAATGTTCTCTAGGAAATGTTTTTCACTCATAGATTGCAAGACTCCAGATTTCTGTGCTCACAAAGCATGGAACGGATTATTTGATAAAATTCTTACCAAATTATTCACAAAGCACGGCATTTAAGAAAAAACAGGTCAGCTGCAGACACTTTAAGACATGGCTTGAAAAACAAATATACAAAACCTGGAAATTCTATATCTAGTATCTCACTTTGCAGTAAGCCAGGGGCTGCACGGTCCATTTGAAATTGCTTTGCTTCTTAAGATTTTCACTGGGGTTGTAATACCACACTATCACTTCATATGCTTCAACATAATTGTTCTCCTTTCTCAATCAGCATCTTATTCTTGCTCCAGAAATCTAAGCTTTCATTTTGAGCATATTAAAATCATTAACATAATTAACATTAAAGGAAAATGTCAGGTAGCAATATAAGTTCTCTGATGTTGCAAACACCATGAAAACAACAGCTTTGTTATGTGACCTGCACTCATTCATCTCAGTGCAATATTAACAATGGAATATTAATTACAAGCATAATGCTACTTCTTACATCAACATCTTAATCTGTTTCAGAGCTCTTTATTGTGAAAACATCACCAGCAGTAGCAGTTGTTATGGAAAGATGCAACAGGCAGCAGACAGCTTGTTGTTGTCACCGATGCTGTAGATCTCGAGCATTCTTTGCCAAAGTATAAATTACTTACCAGAAGGAGAATATTCTCCAGGTTTTGCACCGAATGAATCTGCTGCTCTCTATTCCCAAAAGTCACAACCAGGTTACAGATCTTTATGTCTCTCAACATACTGGTTCTCACAAGTCCATTTCCACAGTGCATCCACAGTACTAAATTGGCCAACTGACCAACAACTAATTTAGCACTGATGATACTGTTTCAAATGATGGTACAGAGCTGACTCCCATCCAGCTGCTTTCATCTGGCCCCGGCTTATTTGCTGACTCACAGTGATCTATTTTTTAATAGGCGACGTCAATGGTTGCTAGCAACGTATCAGTCAAGTAGACCTACACAGCAGAACATCTGTATTATGCTCTCAACACAGAAGCCAGATGTCTAATAGCACATACTAATGGAGAAAAGTGGGGTTGTGGTTTTTCTTCCCTAATATGAAGACCTAACTTAAAACAACAAACATCTAATGGAATTTGCACAGGAACCTTCTGGAGCTGGCAGGCTTTCGGGAGTACTGTTTAGGCAATACAAAGCCCACAAGTAGTATGTCTAAAGTTGCCTAAAAGGCTTTAAAGACCTGAAAACCTTTAAAGGCCTGAATCTCAACACTGGAAGGTACGTTTTTGAAGGGTGTATTTGTTGAGATGATTGTCATTCAATTGAAAGGGCTACAAACTGCAAAATTTTTAATGCTCTCAAGTCTTTGGGAGCAGGGAAGAAAGCAATCAGGGGACTGAAGGGTGAAGCAGCACCTTATCAATGTCTATGTGTCTAAAAAAACTATGTGTCTTCCAGCTTCAGAAATCCAGCTGTGAAGAGCCTCTGAGTAGGAAACAGAGAAGGAGCAGGAAGACTAGAGGTGAAAGAAAAATTACTGCTTGGCATGGTCCTCCATCACGTCAGAAATTGGACAACTGAATGTAGTGAATTATACCAGACATTTCTTTGAGGCTGCATCTTTGCCAAACACGGTGACTGTGCAAAGAGACCAGCCATGTTTTTGTGAGGTGTGGACTTACAAGGACTCGGGTGACACATCTGAATGACCAAGGCTGGCGCCTCTTACAAGTAAACCAAGACTTGTCTAGCTTAGAGGCTTTGTGTGAATCTGAGGATGTTAACCCCTCTCTAACCAAACCTAGATTTTACAAGTTAATTTCTCCCCTTCTCCCTATTCTTCCATGAGGGGAAAAGAGACCAGTTCCAAGCTAAACATTTTTTCTGGCTTTGCTCTTTCTTGACTAAGCTGAGCATAAATGAGTAAGGAGAGCATGATAAATCATATAACAGTTTACTCTCAATAACTGAAGCAGAAGTCATAAAATTAATAAATAAATAAGAAAATACAGAAGGATCCATCAATAAAAGCATGTCTCCTTTGTGTTGTTCATCTTTCACTTCCATACATAAATTGCACAGTATTTCCACACCTATTTATCTTATGATATTTTTATGGATCTAACCTCTTTTTTCCTCTCTAAGACATTCTAGCACTGTGGTTGGAGAGCACAGCTGGGATACAGCTGTATACTGTCCAGCTTTGATGAGCTATAAATGTTTGCCCTTGTGCTAACATAGTGACATTGCCCACTGTTTTGGTTTCTTTAATGCTGGTGGTTAAAAGGCAGATCTGAAATCTCCAAAACTGCTCTTTTTAGCCAGCCGCTGCTCTCCTTTTGTATCAGCAGTTTCTAATTAAACAGCACCATACTAGAAGACCTAAAGATCATTAAAGGTGCGCTTGGGGTGTCCAAGAATAGAAACACAATGCAGGTGTTGTTCCCGCAGTTCAAAACAGACTGGTCAGTTTCCTCATTGATTAGCAATTGTGCTAAATGCCTTATAAAAGTCTGACCCTAACATTGCTAATAACTTTGGTCAGCCAAATAAATTCTTCCAACTTTTCACAGTGGAAAAAGCTTTCTATTTTATGATTTTATACCCCTATCATTAGCAATCTTTGAAACAGCATTCCACCCCCAGGTTGCTTTCTGTGGTTACGAACTTCATTTGATCACTGCCCCATCAATTTGACATTAACTGCTACAATTTACAACTGCTCTGGCTTTCTATCTATTATTGTCGTACGTCTGCAAGTGCAAAAAACTGCTGCCCAGGGGAAGTCTGAAAGAATGCGATGTCTTGTTAAAACCTGAAAGGGCAACAGGGGTGGGGGGAACAACCTCCCAGAAGAGAAAACCAAAGGTTTGATAATGAATAATGCTTCATTCTCTGCTTGAACACGGGTGACCTGGCATGTAGACCACAGCAAAGTAGTGAATAATTCACTGAGAGAGTCATAGACCTCCTGGTAGACCACAGCATTGCTTTGTCTCACAAATATGTTCTCCCACAGAACAGGGCTCAACAGGATGTTTTAGTCTACAAATGTTTAAACAAAAGGTGGGTGTGATGGGGTATGCAAGGGGAGAACCATGCATAGAGAAGGCCAGCCTGCATGGTTGTTTTTTCCATTAGCAGCTGATTGATAATTCTATAGGCACTGAACAAAAGGGTGACAGAGAGTAAAATGTCTTTGATGGAGATGAGGCACCAAGCTCATGTCCAGTTTCTAACCCAGACAAGAAACCAATTGCACCCTCAGGCAGGGACATTTAAGCAATATTAATTGTCTGAGCTGAAGCAATGGGAGCATGGACATTTTGAGCAGCAGCTGGAATCCAGGCTGATTTCCTGATGTTTGTGCTCATAAAAGGAAAACATCCAAAGGAACCGTTGGGGCTGGAATATGGTCCCAAGTTTCCATTTGAGTTCCTTTCTTTGCTTTTGAGGGTTTCTCAGCCTGAGAGACAAATCTGAGGCCACATTGTTTCTGGTTTAGTTTGCAAAATGTTCATGTCACTGAACACTATTCAGGCTTCATGTCCTTCAGTCTCTGAGCCCAGGGCTGTGAATATGGGCCTAGGTCCTGGGGGCTATGCTGGGAGCCGAAGAGTGGTGCAAAACCCCTAAATCCCATCTCTGCTCTGGGTTGCAGTTGTGTTTGGGAACAAAGCTAGCAGGCACTTTTTGTTAACTTGGATATCAAACTGTTTATAGAAACTAACATTTTAACAGTTCTTGCCATTTCTCTAGCTTTTCCATCTTTGTAGCCAGAAATATTCGGAGGCTAGTCTTGCAGTATATCTGAAGTTTAAATTGTCTGATCTGATGGGGCTTCTGAGTGAGTCACTTCTATATCCAGACCCTCTCATGTTACCTTACTCACACTAAAAAAGATCTTTTGATTAAATTGTGGTCATTTCCTGCTTATAAGATAGTTAATGTCTAGCCTGTGCTTTTCTTCTCTTATCCAGACAGACTGAGCTATTCTCAGGCTCTGTAACTGTCCAAAGTATCAAGCAGAGTATCCTCAGTTCTTCCTCCTAATTATCCTCCCATGTTGCACAACCTCCTATAGATCTTTTTTCAAACATACCAAGCAGCACCTCTCACACGGTGAAGGATATATCTGATCTGTCAGCCCATGTGACAGGAGGAGGATGTCCAGATGCTAAAACTTTAGTTTGGAACTATGTCCCTTTAGCATGGGGCAATGAGGAGGACATGAGTGCCCATGTCCCCATTGGTGACTGCTGTGCCTGGCTCAGGAGGTCACCAGACAAAAGAAATACTTTAGGTTGGCACCATCCTTCAAAAGTGAGCAGGGTATAATCATCAGCACATGGGAAGGGGACACAGGGACCAAATGCAGGACTCTTATGCTGTGCATGGAGCCTCCAAAGGAAAGAAAACATGTCTTGCATGTGGTGATGTCTTTCAGTCTCCTTCCCCTTTGTCACTTTATCCTCATCCCCACAGGTACTGACTGATGCTCAGTATGACTCAGTTTCACTCAGCATCACACCACAGAGAAAAAGAGACACTGCTGTTCTGATTCCATGTCAAAAAGCTTTTAGACTTTTCCATTTATAGATCACAGTCTGGTAAGAGTGCAACAACTCTTTCTGAAAAGGACCTTTGCAGTCCATGCAGTTCTGCACATGCCTGCAGAGTCTCTTTACCGGAACATTCACAAAAACTCAGTATTACAACTAACCAGAGAAATATTTCAACTGTTTTCCAAATGTTGTTGATTTGTCCTGTATCCTGCAAATCTGTATAAAAATTTCATTTTTAAATATGAAGCCATTTTGGTGTAAGTGACTGCAGAAAGGTACCTATTCCACCTTTTTCTTTTTGGTGCTTTTAACACTCAGATCAGACTGGTTCTTCTCCTACTTAGCAAAGCCACAAATGCTCTGTAATAGCTGATATTTTTATTTCAAATGATTTAGTCATCATTTTGACTGGTTCAAAGGTATTTAAGAAGTTACACCTAGTATTTACAAGCTTCCACTGTAATCTTTTCAACCATCAAAGTCATATGGTCTCCTACAAAGTGGCTCATGAAACACCACTTTCTTAGTGTCTTTTTCATTATTTCCATAATACTCTCAAGCTGAGAAGAAACCTTAAAGGTACACAACTAAAGAATCTTTGTTTATTGTTTGTAGAATTTTGGATTTATTTCCTTTGGCCAGATTTTACTGACTATGACTGGAGAGCTAGATGTTCCTGTTTTTTTCCAGTAAATAACTTTTAAAATACAATTTTCTAACTTGGAGTGGATAATTGCAAATAACACTGCTATTGGTATCAAATTAAGCCTCATATTCTCCCCATTGATGGATGCCTGGCAACTTCTATGAGAATTTTATCTGAGAACAGACGTGCTTATTGTTCGGTTGCCAATAGGAAAAGTCTGAGCAGAACTCACAGGCGGGATCCTGCCACTCTCTGTCTCTGCTTTTCCTGCTTTCTGGAGGGGCCGGCTTTTGATCCCAGCTACCACTGGCATCCAGGAGAGCCAGGAGCACTCAGCCTCTCAAAAGTCACTCAGGGCCTTCATGGGGCTGAGTCCATTATCTTCAAGGACAATTTGAACATACCACAGAGAGCTGCAATCTCATTTCAAGCAGGGATGCTCTGAGAGTCACTGCACAACACCTCCTGCAGATTTTAATAGGTGCCCCACCTCCTTCAAGAGAGACCATTACAACACAGTACAACTCCAGTGGTTACTACACTACTATTTCAATCTGCTTCTTTATCAAGGTGTTGCCCCTGCCGTGTGGGCATCACTCTCTATCACTGACCTGTTAATAAGATTTTATCTACAGTAAAGGTCAGGCCTTGTTCCCATGGTGCACACAGAACAGGGCTTTCCTTCTCGGGTTACTCCTCAGAAACAGGGCAGACAGAATCTAACCCTTTACCCTATAAAATTTGCATGTTGTTCTGAAAGTCAAATGCGAATAATTCATGAATTTTGTAACCACCTCTAAGGGGAGAGAAAAATGGTAGGCAGAATTGGAGTCTGCTATTTTTACCCATGTGTCTAGTTGATTACATGTCATTCTTCTCACACAGAACTAAATATCTTAAATGCAAATAGCCAGAGGTTGTTGTACACTTTTTTGCCCTTTCCACAGCTGTTCATTACAGAGCTCAACAGCAGCTGACAGCAGGTGAATATGTGGATGATGGGCCATGGATATATTCTGTTAAATAGAATGAATAAACCATTAAATGATCTTGTTTCTTGATATGCCTGAATGCAAGCTGCATCTACAAGCAAAACAACATTACATTCTGTGTAGCAAAACCCTCTTTTATTTTGCAGCACATCAGTCATGAAAATTTTATGCTATAATCTTTTAAGCAATTATAACCTCCATTTATTTTTAATTATATAGAGTATCCTTTTGCTTTTAGTTCTCGACAATTGAAATAAGAATGCATGAACCTGGAGTATAAGACTGCTTATATTTGGTTCCTTTTTTAAACTGTATTTGGTGTTTTATGTAACTTGTTTGACCCGAGTAGGAATGAGTGACAATGTATTGTCAATTTTTGAGAATCAGTATCTTCAAAATTCCCTCATATGCTAATTTAGCTGTATGTCTACATGCCACTTCTATCATAGGAATTGAGAATGATTTAGAAATATCTTTTCAGAGTGAATGCATATTGCATGTATGCAACATATATGCATGTATACAATGTAGACATAAATCGCACATTTTAGGTAAAAGGAATTAAAATACAAAAGGAATTATAAAACTAGTCCTAAAGCATATCTCCAAAACATAACTACAATATTTTAACAACTTTTGCTTTAGAAATATGATGCTGGATTTGAAAGTGTCTCTCTTCAATGACAGGTTTATATTTTCGATAGAAATATTACTTCAGATGTAGCTTTGCTCTTCATTTGCTCAAAAAGGAATTTATATTCCTGAAGCTCTGGCAATGAAGGGCCTCCAACTCTTTCTATGACACACAGTCCACACAGACATGACCCTCTGCTATTTGATGTGGTCCAGGAGAGCATGGATTTTTGGAAGGTCAAGCATATCAGAGCATTCCTCTGTATGAGGAGAAATTAAGAGGGAGAAATGTAGGACCAGGCTGGGTTGGTGACTCCATCTGAAGGATGGTATGTATCGTTGCACAGCTCTTGCTCTACCTCCAAATGTGAAGTTGGGAAAACAAAGTGGCCATAGACCATTAAAAAGTTAACCATCCTTGCCTTCAGGTCTCATTGCTTACTCTCCCCATCTTGCTTACACATAAGAGCTTTTGTCTAGATTTCAAAAGCGGGGAAGAAGCCTTACAACCTTCAGAGACCAACACTGCTTTACCCACTCTGGGAAACTCAGGAGAAGACATTTGTCTTGGATTAGTAACACCTCCGTCTGTAAGACTTACATGAGTGGTGTGAAAAACAAGATGAACTGCAGAAGTGAGGAGTTCTAATAGTACTAAAGGTCAGGCATTCTTCAATTCAGAAAAGCTCAGGGAGAGCAAGATTTACTAAAATCCAAACTTCAGGGTCTATATATGATTCATGAGCTTTAGTAAACCAGAGCTATCCTATCCCACTGGCCCACAAGAAAGTCAGACTCAAATTCTCCATAGCCTGATGCTATTGTATTTTATGTGGAATTAGGTTGCATTGTACAGCTGGTGTAATTCTGTTTCTTTGCAGCCAACTGTGGACTAAAAGCAGGAGAGAGATTTAGTAAAGTTTAATCCTTTTTTTCTGCCAGCTTCTGGAAACGTGTTGTGTGCTCTATATTCAGAGTTGTTTTCTTTAGAAAATTCTTCTGGAACAAGCTTCCAGGGAGCCCTTTTTTCCAGTCATACTGCTGCCATTTGGCCACAATTTTGACCTGCTGTGCTTTCAAGGCATCTGTATAATTTTTCTTATACATTTTAAATCCATGGAAAAATGTCATACAGTTATCTGAGGATTGTCACAGGTTAAAAGGAGTGGGCTTTGCCATTAGCAGAACTAAAGAAGCCTGGCAGCAGAAGCATATAAAATATGCTAATAAGATCTGAAGACCAAGAGCACAAATAAAAAGTAATATGTAGGCTACAAAAACATAAAATAAAGATTTATATATTAATACATATTTTAGCAATGTTTAGAGAAGTTGAGTAATAATGAAAAGCAGATACAAAACTGTCCAGCTATACAACGCTACAGATTTTTGCATGTAAAGACTATCATAAATAATGACCATTGAACTAAACCCAGTTGAACAGACCAGAAAACAAAGAGCAGTGCTGTCAGCATACCAAGTTTCAGTAAGATTAATATGTGTTGCAAGTGTTGTTCCTGATGTATCTCTCTGCACTCATCCATCATCTCCTTCCATGAAGCCAACATGAGCTTGCGGCCTTTTTGCTGCCTAAGGCAACCTGGTGTCTGTGTGCTTGTGTGTAAATATAGTTTATTTGTCCAGTCCCCAAAACAACGGTCCTCACACAGTTAATAGCCAGTAGGACATTTTTCTGTCCCCTCACTGGGAATATCCAGGCCTTTTCCTGCTCTCACATTCATCCCAACTAACTTGAGCTGTTAAAAAAATGGTCTTTCAGAGTCCCACAGTAAAATTGGTGTGAAAAGCTGGGCACTTCTAAAGGATTGAAGTATTTTAGACACTTACATTAAAACTACGAAAGACTCTGTGTTAACTACAGAGGAAGCCTAAATGTATAACTCGACCTAGACACCCATTTGTACATGTTTAACATTAACTGAGGGAGTTAGGTGCTTAGAAAGATGCATCCATAAGTAGCTGCTACAGTCCACCAGAACCTGCCTATAGCCTGAGTGCTCATTGAACCAATGCCTGAAAACAACCACTTCTGGCTCACCAGATATTTGTCCTTTCTCTCTGGTGTGTTGAAATTACCTTAGACTAACTCACTCCCTTTTTAATAAGAACAGTAACTCATAGTGATACTTTTACAAGCCCTTGCATACAGCATTAGCCTCAACTCCCAATTCCCCTGTCTATATATACAGAATCCATAGTATGTCTATGTTCACAGGAGAGATGAGGGAGAAATGGGAATTCTCTGAGCCTTGTCCCTATGTGGTGCCATCTTCTTCCTCCCTCCCCAGATTTCCACTGGTGTCATCTCTGATGTCATTACTAGCACAGAGCGGGGATAACACATTTCTCACAGGAATGTTGTTAGTGTTAATTAATAAAGGCTCGTAAAATGCTTGGAAACCTTCAGGCTGAAAAAATGTATAAAAACTTTCCTGGAAATATTGTTCTTATTTTCTGTATCCAGATACTATGTCTCCCGAGGTCTCTGCAATCTGAAAGTAGGTCAAAATTCAGCTCTTAATAAGTTGAGTTCGGAAATCTGAAATTTTCCTCCAGACACAATTTTGTACTGCTTAAATTAAGAAGCATGAGGCCCTCTTCCCTGTACCCAAACACTGCTGTGCAACAGCTGAGGGCAGCAATGAAGAGACCAGATGTGCTTTTTTACACCCAGCCAAGGTGCATTTGCAAAACAAATGTTGACCTCAAAGTGCCAGCCCACTCCATGCTAACATTCTACCTGGTTTCCATGGGCTTCTACAGTTTTATCTTTTGGCTCCCAAACAAAAGGCATCCACACAATATATTATTTAGAGCATTACATGCTTCCTTTTGGAGGAGCCACAATAAGCCAAGTGGATGCACACATTTGATTCATGCCATCTAACCAGGTAGAACATGGGCTGTTAAAATTCTCTGTATGCACCAAGTGGAATGGCGTTAACTCCTACAAGAAATACATGACATTACGCTTTTCATTTCCATTCTGTAGGAGCAGACACAGCTGAGACATACGGTGTTTCCTGAGGTTAATGATAACCTGAGGTTAATGGTTTCTGGCTGAACTTTAGGCCCTTGGCTCCCCCTAACCTGTCATTAATCTCCAGGAAATGCCTGAAACCAAGCATATTATTTAAATCTGGCAGCAATTAATTTATCTCTGGACCTTACACATGCTCATATTAAATTAAAAAGAGGATGATTTATGGAGAGTGCCAATAATGTCCAGATCTAGGCAAAGATAGATGTTATCCTTAATATTTAAAATTCAGGTTTCCTTTTTCACTGAGTCATTGACTATCAGCTCTATTAAAGGTTTTTATTTAATTATTCTATCAAATAAGATCTTTTCCCTAATTACTCCCTTTCAAAAACACTTTATCTTATGTATCCTGCCAGCTGCATCAAGATTTTACCTCTTTTCGTCTTTGGGAGTGTTTCATGAACATTGTTCACTGTTGCTTCTGAATCAGAAAATAAGTGTATTTTTAGCAACTTACTTAAAAAGAAGCAATCAGAACAAACGCAGTGGCATGTGTAAGAAGTAAGAATTATCCTCCTGCTCAGCAGTAAATCTGTACGTCTCAGACAAAATAACAGCTGTGGTTTTATTTCTACATATTAAGAAGATAGGCCAAAAATACTGTATAAAGTAGTCAGTTTCTAGAGAGCCAGAAGGTAAAGTTGTTTATTGGTTTCTATTCTCAGTTTATCTCTGACTTTTAGGCTGGTGGTCACAACAGTGTGCATACTTTTTATTAAGGCCTCTGAAGCCTTGCCGGAGCTCTCAGTGATGTGCTTTGGCAATAGGTACCACTGAATCAGAGAAATAGGCATCAGTGCAGTTAGCTCCATAATTGCAAACAGCAGCCGTAAATCCATTGAAACTAATCCATGTACCAACTGAAAGAAAATACTTAATCCCACCTCCTTTCTGTTGTTTAGCTTTCAAATCTTATCACAGCATAGTATCTTTAGCTGTACTGATAAAATGGAGTCTTCCAGACTCCTTAAAATCTGAAATTCTGCTGTGCAAACAGCACAGAAAAATATTCTGGACCTTCTGAGTAAATGATCTGTAAGGGGACAAAAATCAGACTTGTGTATTTTTTCCTTCTTTGAAGAGAATTCCTCCTGTAATATGTCTCATGATAAAATTGTTACTGAAAAAACTCACTTTATGCTTTAATATTTCTGTAAACTGATTAAACCAATTCCCTGCAGAAAAATTACTGCCTGCCTTGCAATAAGAGCTCTACTGATACGCTGGATTATTCCACTCTTAGAGAATAAGAGGAAAAATTTCACATGTGTATATGTGGTCACACATCTGGCTTTGTGCAGCATTAGCACTCCCTTTCCTGAAATCAATCTCTCTTGAATATTTCTTTCCTTAACAGCCTCTTCTCACATGCTGGTTCTGCTGCCTCTCAGCAGTTTTATGTATAACCCACCCATGGAGGAGAAGACAGGGCAGGTGCAGTGGTTGTGCTATTCTGGTGAGGCTAAGGTGGGTCTCAGCCCCAGCACTGCCTTCTCTGGAGTCATTCCTACTGCTGGTAACACCAGTCTGTACGTGTCGGGAGTACATCTACACTGCTGTACACATGTGACTATGAATACTGCTATGAATATTTTGTATGATGGCAGACAGACATCAGCCTCCTCCACTAACAAGCTCCTTTGTGCTTGAAGAAAATGATCTTTCCTAAGGTTCTGTTCAGAAATGCTTTTTTAACCCGCTCCTTTTTTTTTTACAAGGTTAGCTTCATTCAGCTTCAGCATCTCTTTTTACTACAATATATTGTCTCCATTTTGAAAATATCACTGTATGTGTTTCAGCTACAGGTGTTGCCCTCTTCCATAATAACTAATTAAAATACATATACTGCAGGATCATTTTCTAATAGCTAAAAAGGGGTTACAGAAATATGCCTATAAAATGCCAGCAAGGGAAGGTAAGGGCAGTTTCTGCCACAGCTGTACCTTCCTCTTTCCTGCAGTCATGTACAGTGCCCATTTCTTCCAGGATGCAATCGAGCAGCCAATGAACTTCATTGGACCCTCCTGTTTCAGCTGATGCAAGCAATTTTGGGAGGTTTGCCTTGGGGTAGTAAAAGTGTTTTAAACATGACAAAATAACTGAAATGCCTACAAATTGTAATGACCCAAAGAAAATATATTTCTAGTGTTCCCCTAAACACTTAAGATCCGGTCTGTACCCTTCATAGTTTAGGAATGATTTGCTGTGCACTTTACTAAACCTTGGTGTGAAAGATACAGAATGTACTATCATGTGTGTTTGTGGAGATCTTTATGGCAAGAGTCAAATCCAGTGATGTTTACATGCTGTTTGGCAAATGAATACTCTTCCAAGGGAAAAGAAGTCAACTATCATTATACAACCACATTTCTTATGGTTTCCTGATTCTCTGCCTTCTGGTATACCTAAATCCTCTAAATATGAGCTACTGAATCAGCATTTTGTATGCTCTGATGTGATTAAAGCTGTTCAGAGGACATGGATTCCATTTTGCTGTAAATTTTGAGGTTTCAGAATTAGTTTTCACTTTTCAGAGGAATGAAAATAAACCCCTCAAACATTTTTGCAAATGGAAATTGTTATGAAAAGTCCATTTCTGAATATAAAACCTGATCTTTTCAGCTCATGTTCTGTCTCTTCTAGCTGTAAGTGACAAGGGAACCCCAGGCAAAAACTTTCTCAAGAAATGTTTGTCAAAACTGATATGCTGATACAACATTTTGGCTTTGATGAAGTGACATATTTCATTTCACTAAAAATATTCTGACCAGCTCCAGATGGGATTGACTTATTTAAGCTAAGAAAATGATTCATTGTGATAGTCTGAATAACCCAATAAAATAATAGAGTAATTCACTGGACAGTCTAAATAAGCCAATAAAATCATAGAATAAAGCAATGTTCTTCAAATCAATATCATTGGATTTGATCTCTTGTCTTTATGTGTGAGATAAACTCATAAAATATAAACAAAGTTAAATAATAGGAAGCATGTTTATGTCCATCCCATATAGACTCCTGGATAATATTGGCCATTTCTTTTAGAATCTTGGAGTCTTAGGAAAGCAAGGTCTGAATCCAACTTTCTCCTGTGCTGAAGAACTAATACACATAGAACACATCTGAGAAAAATTTGTGAAACATGTTTTTAAAGTTTTCTATTAGAAGAGAGTCTAAAACTTACTCAGATAGCTGTTCCTTTATTATTAGGGTATGCTGATCACTAAAAATATTTTACTACAACCTAACCTGTATTCTCTTGATGAAACCTCAGATAATTATTTTAAGCCAACGTTTAGAGGGTAATCAATCATTGCCTTTAATTGAAGTAGTTCCAGGTGTATTTCAAATATAGTAAAACTTTTCAAGGTCCGCACTTGTAAATCATTTTTCTTAACTAAATGAAACATATCTTGAAGAGTTTCCCAACTTACCTGTGTTTTTTAATCCTGTCTTTTTGAAGACAAGACCAAATGAATAAATTTTATGGAACAATTTCTGAATCCCATTAATGTTACCTGATCAGTCATTTCAATATTTAATCATATATTATAGTATTTGGGCTACATTTTCTACATCAAGTTCAGTTACTACATCATGTTTAGTAAGGGACCTCAACCTCCATTTCAGTAAGAGAAAGGTAGGCAAACTACCCACCAGTTCACCATCTCAGACCGTCATAATGATGTCTGGATTTAAGTGGAGCTCTGAACAACAGCCTATGTCACGAAAGCCTTGACACGGCCACCAGATGCAGAAAATGTAGGGTGGCTGACTTCTTGTGAACTTCACACTTATCAGGGATTGGAAATCCCTGCCTGAACTACAGTTTTGAGTATCAGCTGTGGAATTTCCTGAGCCATCTGACAAAGTGCAGGCACTACAGCAATAGCTCCTGCCAAGCCATAGCTGTGATCCAAACACCATTTCCTTCTTAGTCTGTCAAGAAGATTGGTGTGCTATCAGCCCAAGCTAGAATTAAATCACAGAGATGATTTTGCTGAACAGAAAAGAGGGGATGAATAATCATTTGTTTTGGTTTAAAATCCTGGGAAGACCAAGACTTGCTGCACTGATTTTATCTCAAAATCTATGAACGGAAAATGTGACTGTGCCTGAACAAGGCTCTACCACAGTCGATCAAAGAAGATAACTTTCAAAATTAATTTGAGATGTTTGCCCAATCAATATAATTACAGTATCTATTCAATCCAGAATTGATGTAATTTGGGTGGGGTTCAATCACCAATAGGAAATAAAGCCCGATTCCTAGTCTTGTCTCTTGGGAACAGGCTGTCCAAGCCCACGTGGATCAGAAAATCTAATTCGCACTGTTTTCTTTTTAAGAAGACTCCTGGGGCCAATGGAAACATATGAGGTTTTCTATCAGGTCATTAAATTGTCATGCTTTGTCCTTTGATTTAATTAAAATCTTCTTAGTTATTCAGACTTCTGTGCTGCAAGCTGAAATGTAAATGAATGATAAGATGAATGGTTTAATATAACATCTGCAACTCTATATTTCTTCTGACCTGAGAAGTTAAAATTTGATAACATATTTTTTAGCTCCACAAAGCCATCACTTCTCAGTGTTCAGAATTATTGCTTGAGTTAGAAAACTAGAAAATATATTTTATAGTTTCCATACTACAAATACGCTCTAGAAAAATTACCTTCTCTTTTTCTATCCAACAGATCTTTAAAATTCTATGAAGTTTAAGGGACTGAACAACATCATATAGAACATTTTGATCTTTTCATATTTTGATTAATTAAGCACACAATTGGATTGATACTGTTCATAATTCAGTTTCTTCCTTTCTTATTCCTTTGTTGAATAGGAAAAACACTTAGTCCCATAGCTATAATCTATTTTTTAGTATACTACTAATGATTTATTATAGATGTCTCTCAGGAAGAAGAATAAGGTTCTTTTGCATTCCTATTCTGCTGACTTCAGCAATATAATTAGACATTTTATTTTATTTTTGCTGATACCACTAAGCTCTAAAATCTAAGAAAAACGTGTATTCCTTGATTCCACTGGAAACTAATATTCACTTCATATTGTGAAAAGGACATTTTGAAATTCTTTAAAACAACACAATACTTGAGAAATGAGAAGAAAACAGAGTGTTTTGACTTAGGAAAAGTTACTATGGGATCAGATCAGTGATTGCTTCATAATCACAGCTTTTCCCTGGCAGGCAATTAGAGAAGATCATATATGCTGAATTTCTCCAAGGGCACTGAAATGCTTCTGTTCCAACTTCAGTTATGGAAAGAATTAACAGTTTTACAGCTTAAAATTCCATGAACAGTCTCTGGTTTTCACCTACTTTTTAGATAATTTGGTAATAATTTCTGCTGCAAGAAAAAGTTGTAACTTTCAAACAGGGTATTTGCAGCAAGAGATCTCACATAGATTGCTGTGGAGGAGCACATCAGACAACCTGCAAAAATAGCTGACATTTCTACAGATAGGCTAAGAAATGCCTACTTGTCTCACATAAACGCTTTTGCAGACTATTCTACATGGCACTGACTTTTGTAAGACCTTGTCATTATAGCATCTGAGCACATCCAGGCGTGATTAGGTGAGAGCATTAGTAATTATTGAGTTTTCTTTCACTCTCTGTCATTTCTTCTTTGTAAGGACAGTAGAGGACATTTGTCCTTCTAGGTCCATTTGCTTAATGTGTGTCCAGCTCTTGTAAGAGCCCAGTTACTTTGTAAAGTCAATCCACTGTCTCCAAGGAGGTCTCCCTGCTCCTGGAGGTTGTACTTGCCTGTTGGACCAGGAGGTGCATGGCTGCTGCTCACAGCTACCCCTGGGTACATCCCTTGGGTGTCATCCCCAGGCTGATGAGTGCACTCAGCGCACTCAAGGCAGCGAGTGCAGGGGCGAGCAGGGGCAGAGGTGGCAACCTTGAGGCGTCTCCTGCGGGAGTTTTTCCAGTGCTTTTCTGGTCACCAGCTTTGTGCTGCTGCTTGCTGCCTTCCATGGGACCCTCATCCAGTTCCTTGCTTCAAAGGCTGGCTCTAAAAACTGGGCTTCACCTTATATCAAGAAGACTAAATTTTGGAACTCAAGGTCTGTACAGCTGCCCAGACCCAGACTCCCTCTCCAAGCTAACTTTAAACACAGAGTGGTTTAGAAACGAGTTCTGCACCTCAAAATTGTCTGTGTCCCTTGTTTGGAGTACATGCTCCCTTCCCAGCCTTATCTTTTTCCTTCTCCTCATTTGCATCATGCTTTTAGCTTGCTAGACTGATGTGCTTTATGCCCAGTCTACAAAAGACAAATTACTCAACCAAACAGCACAGAGAGGAGACGGCTTGTGACAATACCACCAAGTGTTGATAACCAGGGATTATTATTTTATAATAGAAGCTAGAACAAATTGTTTTTTGTGAAAGAAAGTCTGCTTTCTCAAATGCATAAAGTTTATATAATGGTCAGAAATTGGCCAGTTCAGCAGATTTTATACACATAAATACTAAATGTAATATTTTATGTATAAATGTTCCAAGTCTACTCTAGTGTAAAGCTTTCCTTTAAAGAGTAATTCTCACCCCATAATTCACTTTTATGATTTTCTTAGGGCTTTAAGTGTAAAAGTTCAATCTGGTTTTGTTTTACCCTTTTTTTCAAAAAAAAATAAAAGGCACAGAGCAAGTTAATTTTTATATCTAATCTGCCAAAGGCACATTGTCAGATATGAAGCTAAATGTGTCACTTTTGCAGACACATGCACACACACATGTGCATATCCAGATACACAACAACTTTTTAAGACTTAATGACAATAGAAATAGTTTCATGCAAGTGGAAAAAGGGAGGCCCCGACCGGAGCCGATGACTGCAGCAGGCTGCGCTCATTCTTGGGCTTCTCTCCAACCCTCCCTCCAGCCCTCCTGTTGCACATCTAGTGTAAAGATATTTCTCTCCCCCAGACAGTTTCTCACAAATCTGAAACGTGTGCTTTCTGCCAGATGCTGGAACTTAGGCTGAGTCCTTTGCCTGACCATGACCCTCTCCATGTCGTGTCGCTTTCCTTTGGTGTCAGACAGCAACAGTCAGGTTCTTTGCTTCTTCTTCCTCTTTCTCTCCTGCCCTGTATGCACAGAGAAGAGCACTGACTCCTGCTCAGCCATGGGCACACATTCTCATGTGTTTCAATATGACCTCAAAGGAGAGGATTTGATGAGGCTGAGGAAATCACACATGTTTGGGCTGGAATGTAATCAGACCAAAACACAAGTTCTGAGCCCTTCCTGGATTCATCAAAGTCAAGGATGAGGCTGCAGGGATGCCTGCTTATTCAATCTCCTTTCTTTGCCAGCTGTCCAACTTTCAGACATACAATGCAACCACTCACTTTTTGCCCCCCAATATTGTACTTTAGACAGAAATTATTCCCAGTATATTGTAGTATCTAAACAATACCTGTTGCCAGAACTGCAAAACCAAAGCATGGTTTGCATTACCAGAACTGACTTCACTAGAATCTGAAGTTCTAATACATTTTCTCCCCATGTAGACTGTGCTATTCTTCAGAGCTGCAAGGATTCCCTCTGCATTCCACTTCGTATTTTAGTACTTTTTAACTCATGTACATGCTGCAAAATGGAAATGCTTTTACCATCAGTATGCCACATAAAAATGTTTAAATCCCCTACTCATCCATGCAGGCGTTACAGCACGAATAACGGCAGCAGACGCTCCGCTGCCACTACCTTCCAAGTCACTACCATCTTACTGCTGTCACAAGTTCACAGGGATGATGTTTAGTAAAGTAACACTTTGGGATCAGACACTAATGTATTCCCAAGGTTTATGGCATCGCACATGGAGCAACTTACAGGATTCTTGCTGCTCTTGAGCAGCTTACAGTTTCTGGTGTGAATATTCCTCAGTTATTTTACTATTTTCTTGACAACGACAAGAGATTTTTCCAGTCAAAGGAGATATGTCCAACTCACCAGGGGCAGTCATTCAGACTGACTACCAGAAATGAGAAATAAGCACTGGTCTCACAGGATTGAAAAAGATTCCTCGAATCACTTACACTCATGATTATCCATGGTGCTCATATGTTGGTTTACTTTTCAAGTAAAAAACAACTATGCTCCCCAAGGCAAAAGCTGGGTGCAATTTCAGAGATAGTTTAGTCCAGGAACTGCTGCTTACTGTAACAAGCTTGGTTCCCAGAAAGCCATATAATACATGTTCACACGTAGGCATACATCTGATACTCTCAGTATTTTCTCATAAAAAACACCAGTTTCCAACATTGCCTTCAGGCACCTTACATTGAAAAATCACTAGCAAAAATAGGCATTTATGTATACGCACCTACACACACATACACATATCTTATGGTCACAGAGATGCCACTGGTGCCTCTACACACTCAGAAGCTCTGCTATAGAGAAACTTCCCCAAAAGACTGTGAGGGAGATTGCTCTATCTGTATTGTTTAGGCAGTGTTTGGTACCAACCTGCACTATTCTTGCTGAACTGGAAGGGACACATTTCCTTGGAGCACTCCAATCACTCATTCAGCAATTTTTGCATAACTGCTAAATGAAGTGTGTGATCCTTTAGAAGAAAACCTACAAAGAGCACAGCAAACCAAGGGGACTAAGGTTGGACTAGCATCTTAAATTTGTCATTTCCTATCCTATGAGTGACACCAATGTAGATTTTGTATTTTATTTTACTATGAGAATTCCTGTCCTCATTGTAAGGATATTTCTCTGCTAGAGCTCACAGAAAGTTTGATTTGAAGTGCTCCAAAATGGAAGCACACCATCCCTACCTTGTTTCTGGATCCAAACCAGAACTGACTAGTTTAATATATCACCATAACAACAGCTGAGCACTTCAATTTAAGTATATTTTCTCTACTCTTTTGTTCAAAGAACCAGTAGCTGAGTCATAGATTTCACAAGCTTATTTTGAAACAGGCTTAAGCAGACCAAGACAACCATTTTTGACTGTCCTTGGCACACAATACAGGCTAAATGTTTCCTTGGTCCCAAGGGGTAAAGCCATTAAAGAAAACACTTTATAGGCATTATAATTGTTTTGTGATCAGACAGAATTCATACTTCTGACAAGATGCTGGTAACTTTTGATTTAGTTACCATTTTTTAAATATTTCATTTCCATTCCTAGCAAATCTTGAATCAACATAAATAAATATAAGTATGCAACAGATTTCATATATCCGAATTTTCAGGGAGATTTTTTTTTTTTTTTGTGAGCACATCCACATAGATTTTCAGATGAGCTTTAAAATTTCTTTACTGGAGTCAAATACTGGAAAATGTTTGATAACAAAAACGTTACCTAAAGGAGCTCATACTATCTAAAGGAACAGTTAGACAGGGTTCCTCTCTGAAAGGTTTAAACCAAGCAGGATTCTTAGTTTTAGAAGTATTAAAATACAATTTTATCTCTTTAATAACCAAGACTTTTTCATATTAAAAGTAGGAAAATAATCGTAAACCTACACAACCAATTCCCTAGAGAACCCTCTTTGCTTTACTCATTTATTGGGGCTGCAGACAACAGACACTAAGACACATGTGGAGACCAAGCTTCTACTTGCTTCTGCAATTCAGGTATTGAACTATACAAATAATTTTGAAACACTGTGAAGAAAAAAAATCTCAAATATACATGATTGTCATGGTTTAGTTCATTTTTCTCAGTTTT
The DNA here is from genome assembly GCA_013399855.1 of Oxyruncus cristatus. NCBI lineage: Eukaryota > Metazoa > Chordata > Aves > Passeriformes > Cotingidae > Oxyruncus > Oxyruncus cristatus. The sequence goes on along the minus strand of VXAY01004337.1, from coordinate 1,165,616 downwards.
AGGGTAGAAGATGGTTAGTTCTAGGTGAAATTCCGGCTAGGTAGCCAATTAGAGACTTCTGTGACGTCTCTACGAATTACATAATTTAACTCAAACCGGAAAAGAAGGGTTGTTGTCGTTGTTGTAGTGGTGTGTGNAAACCCCCCTGAAACTCCTCGTGGAAGAAACCTCCATAGAGCCCTGAATCTTGTAGTGACGACATGATAAAAAACCCTCAGCAGCTGTAAGCAAGCAGCAAGGTGGGAGTAAACTTCTCTGCATTCCAGTAAAGAGAGAGAGGTTCGAGCTACAGAGATATAGAACTGTTACCTTAAAAACTTTTTTTTTTCCTCCCTTCTCATTCTTCCTCTGGACTGTTTTTGAAGAAGAGAGGGGGGGGCATTTGTACATATATAAGTGTGCTATTATAAGAAACTAGTTAGAGTTGTATGTATATATGTATATATATGTAAGTATTCCCCTTAGTGTCTGTAGTGTAGCAATAAATCTTAGTATTACCCCCATTTCAAAGTGATCTGTTTTGTCTGTGCAAACTCTTCCTAATTAATAACAAAATTTATAAGTTAATAATACTGTGCAAAAAGCACAGAAACTAAACCTATAACAATGATACAATATAATTTGGAAGAGGCTTCCAGCTTTTTCAGATGCAAACATCAGCATTAGTTTAATGAAGGAGGCAGTCCTGCCATACTCCATGAATAGCTATATGTGTCAGAAGGCTGGGATGCCAAAAAAAAACATTGGCCAATATCAAGCGAAAGGAAATGCGTATCACGCCCTTGTTTTTTTACACTGCTTCTTTTGATTGGCTGCATAACACGAATACTTTTTAGTTTGCATGTTAGTGATGTCCCTGGTGATATAAAAAGCCAAAATAACATCCTGAATGCTGGAATCTTAAAGCATTGCAGATGCCTTTGAAAGCTCATTTACACTAGTTCAAATATCAGCTGTAGGTATCAGTCAGCAAACTTCTTAGAGATGTTTTCTAACACACTGTAAACGGATAAGATGTAGAACAGCTCAACACAAATCCTCCTTTGGTCTTTCTACAGATGAGACCACAGCTGAACACCTGTAGAAAAGATTATGTACAGATGTCTTCAAAGATTCAAACAAAGAAGAACATTAAGGAAAACAAGGTGCTGTGAATTCAGGAAACTATATTTGGATCACTAGTCACCAAAGCACTGCAAAAGTCAGACTAATTTGTCATCTAAAAAGCCAAAAAAGCTAGATCTGTCAAATAAATGTGAACTTCCACCAGCCCCTATTCTGTTCCATGGTAAGAAATAGCCATGATTAATTTGATTATGTAGCTGAGAAGATAATTAAAAACTAATAAAGCAGCTTGCAATATCATAGCAATGTTCTATCCCAAAACTATGTAGATCTAGGAGTGATTTACACACATATGGATCATTCACAGTCATCTTTTAGGGGTAAGACCCAAATTTTTAAACAACACCCAGTGACATGTATTCACAAGCATTTTCTCAGACAGACCAATTTTCTCAAAAGTCTTTATTCTGAAAGAGCAAGTGGATCTCTAGAGTATTTGAGGTTGGACCTAAACCCACTTTCAATATCAATGTTACCTTGTGCCCACATTGCTCCAACATAGGTTTCTTGTTGTGCCAGTAGCAATCCTTTTATCTCCACAGCTTGATATGATTAACTACTGACTCATTGAGAAGAAAAGCCACAAGTTATTATTTTGAAATATATAGATTTAGTGGCAATTCAATTAAAATTATTTTATCTCAAATACTGTTGTCATGCAAAGTAGTTGAAAATATAGGACAAGCTTGTCTGGCTGAGGCAGAGATTAAATCATTGGGAACATAGTGAAGTATGCTGTGTGCATCTTTAGAAATGCTGGCAAGATTTCCATGGAGTTAATAGATTCTTATCTTCCCTAAAACTAAAAAGGATGAACCAATGCGTGGAAAAGTGACCCAATTTCAAGAGGATGCTCCAGATATTCTTCTCTGACAATCTAACCACAAATTTCTGCTCTGCATCCAATTCTGTATTCATAAAGAAACATTCATAGTTTCCCTTATTGCACAGGATGTTATGAGCCTGTCCACACTAAACAGTGTGAGTGACTTAGTAGTACAATAATGGAGTCATCCAAAGTCCTAAAATAAAAACAAAAAGAAAAGAAAAACAAACCCAAAAAAGATTAAGTCAATGAACTCCGTTCTTCCTTAGGAAATCCTTTGGAGTATGCTATGCAACAGCTTTCCATGAAAAACTTCAGCAAATCTCTCAAATTTGAGACCCATTATATGGTCTCAGTTTTTACTGATGTATGCTAGTAAGTTCAACAGGACCAGGCTGAAATTCTGTATGTTCTCCTTTAGCCATTAGCAAGCTCCCTGTGATCTCTGTCAATTACAGCTTATACTCTTCTCACCTGGACAAGGGTTCTTAGGAAGGATTGCTACTAATTGGCAATGGAGAGAAAACCACCCTGTTTTGAGGGGAAAAACACTATGGCTAGAGCTGTGATGCATTGTTTGCCCTCAGAGTGCCAAGGGCCACTCACTATCAATGCCCTCAGGCCATGGCCCATACTATTCACCAGAATAGCCATAAATCGCAATCCCAGATGAAACACCTTCCACAGCTCCCGAAAGACAAATTCAGCATCTTTTATGGTATTGTTGACATTGTTAGTATGTGGTGAAGCACAAGGCATAATAGGGAAATTTTTCCTACTATGCCCTATTCGCATAACCTTCTTTGCATTTTCCTTAAAACCCAGGCATGCATTTCTCTTCATTATGGAAAATTTATACTTAATTTAAGGCCAAAAGCAGAAATGCTGCTTACAGCTTTCTTGAGTCTTATTAACTTATGAACTCATGGTGGGTTGCCGAGCACTCACAGCAGCTTTTCAGTTATTTTCCAAGCTACATCAAAGTATTTGTCTCAAGGGCCTGAAGTTTTTTGATAATTTTCAGTGAGGGAAAGTCTCAAGAATAGTTTTCTAATGTTAGTCATGTGTGCTATAACCGCACTTCTCTCTTTATGCTAAGCTTAGCAGTGCCTCTACACTTACAGCAGAAGGGAAGTATTACTCCAGTGCTCGGCAAGTGATGTGCAGGTTATCTGATGTGTTATTCCTTCTAGTAACCTTGCGAGTCAGAAGAGAGCCTTAGCCACATAGTGTGAATCTACACCCAAAGCTGCTTCTGTTTCAATGACTCAGGACATTACACAAAGGTCACAGCAGACTCCAGGTGAACTAAAGGGCACTGCAACAAGTACGACACGAGCTTTTGCTTACAATAGCCCCTATCATTCCCATATACACTAGATCCTCATTCATGAAAAGTATGTATAAATTCAAATAATGATCTCTAGCTAGCAGCATTCACACCTGAAGATGAATCATGGACAATATGGATTATTCAGGTATGAATGCTTGGAACAATGACAGGCCTTCCTTCTTTTCCTATAAAGCCTATTTGTACAAACAGTCCTTTTCCCCCTTAATTATATGAACCCAGAGCTGCAAAGTAAACATAGTGCTGATGGGATGTGGATGGCTTAGAGCAGAATATCTGACAGACTACAGCCTCCACCTCAGCATGTATTAGAAAATATTTAGGTGATTATTATCCACACCTTTCAGGAACCGTGAGGGGCAAAATTCATTTAATAACAGTCACTGACCTGTGGAAAGACTCATAAGCTTCCCCTGATGCCTGAAGAAGCAGATGCAGTGTCGCTCAGTCAGAGATGCATGAGCACCAGAAACCCCTCCTGCCTCCATGCAGCTGAAGTAGGACCTCTATGCACACCACAACGTAACATGCTGGTCTCTGCTCAGGTTCAGCTCCTGCTCACACCCAGAGCTACTGTGTATTTTGCCCCAGCAGTTTCCGGAAAACTTGAGAGCAGGTAAGCAAATTTTAGTTCTTTCTCCTATTTATCTTTTTCCTTCCTGGAAACAAAGCTCTTTTTTTGTTAGCCTTTCCAGATGCCTTGCATGGCTACTGAAACAGTGAAAACTTTGAGCTGCAGCAGCACATAATAGTGCCAGCAATTGTGAACATTTATTGCCTCAGCAGGAGACTGCAAATCAAACACGGCAAAACAGCAGCTCTCCTTTCAGCAAAAAAATGTCCTGCCTTCACTTCTCAAGGTATCAGAGCTTCTTGGCCTCTGGCCTCTACTTCTTATAGAAGAAAACTACTTACATCTATCTATAAGCTCCAGAGATCTGTTTGACTAGAATTGGTCCTTAAAAGCAACCTGGAGCAGACCTAAGTCCACAGCGGTGTTGCTTTATGTTGCTATGTGAGATAAAGAAGTGACAGTGACCTTCTAATGCAACTCTAAGATTAAGGGCAAATAAGCACTATGGACATGGATCTGCAAACACCAGCCAGGCTTGCTCTTTAATACATACCACAAAATAGACACCTGAGCGGAGTCTGGAAAGAAAAACGGTATCATGTCTTGCTTGGTTTTTTCCTGTGGAGCAGGGAATGTGGGGATTAATCAATACATCTGCAGTGTGGATGATAAGACTTTGGCTCACATGGAACAGGAAGAGATCCAGCCAGAGTGCGCAGCCCCATGCTGGGGCTGCATGCCACTGCTCTGTGCTGACCCAGAGACCTGCAAAAGAAAATCCAAGGATGTCACCACATGGGCCTCTCTTGTGTACCAGGAGATTTGCTAAAGGAAAGAGGAGTTCAGGTTAGCTATTCCTGACTTCCCTCCACGTTGAACCTCCTGCACAACACTCCACAGCAATATAACACCAAATTAGCCCTTTCAGCTCTGACATTACCTGGATTGGGTAAACTTTAAGTCTCAGGCTGAGCTTTGCAGATTAGAGACAGCTCTTTTAGTATGTGCTGGGTGATTTTATGCTATGTGTACTGTATTGTAATTCGCCATGTATCCCCTTTCTCATTGCAGCTTCAAAGAAACATACTTCTGATTTAAAAGTAATTCATTCATTTGGAGCTACAGGCAACCTTGAGTGACCCCAAAGGCAGACAGGTAACAAAGACAAGACCTAATCCTGAAGTATGTTAGTGCTGAGTTTTGTTGGGAATTTTGTCAGAGCTGGGGTAAGAGGAACTGGCCACAAAGAATTTGTGGAGGTACAACTCTCTCAGAAAATGTAACCTATTGAACTCTACCCAATTAGTAATCAGGCTCCTTTCATTCATCCAAATTACAAACACCAGCAAGAGAGGGAGGGAAAAATCCACACTGATGCTTTACATCAATAAATTCCAACAGAACGTCAGAGTTTATGTATTATTAAACCTGCTATATAATTATACCTCTTGCAGTGGTTTGTTATATATCTTATCACTTTTTTCCCTTCATCACTCATTCATTTCTTTCAAAATTTTATCTGTCATTAAATAGTTCTTTTATTGATGAGGAAATGCGGACAGGGGGATGATGTACCATGTCTAAGCCTTGCTTCACAGGTATTTTAGAAATAAGATGGAAAGTGACTGCAGCAGTCAGTACTGCAGCTCACAGGCCGTAAGACAGATTGTCAGAAGACCACTATCTGCAGCTCCTGGGTTCATGCCTTCTGAGGCCAGGATGAAATCCAGACCTAAGTTGTTCCTCTCAATTATTTGTGTATTTATGGGGTGTCAGTCACTGAAGTACTGAAATGCCAGACTAGCCCAAGGCCACAGACTCAGCATCCAACTGGAGCTCATATCTCAGGAATTTCTCCCTCCCATTCCCATGCTCTGTCACCTCCTCTGTACTACATGAAAACAAAAATAAATCTCAGACCACCTTTATCTCTAGGACTTTTTGATTTCATGTAAGAGATACAAGTACACCATCACTGCTGCCAGAAAGTATTGAACCGTTTTGTCCACCTTTCTGTAGGAATTCTATGATGCAAAAGGGCAGTGCTGGAATCACATATATCAGGATACTTGTTTCAGGATTGCCAGAATAAGACAACTGCATTTCACTTGCTTGGCCTGGACATGAAGGAGTAGGAGAAACAGTGGTGATAGAAAATAGATGTTAACATTCAGCTGTGTCTCCAACTTGCTCAGCAAAGTGCTTGATCATTGTCTTAATTTACCCTCACACTTTTTTGTCCTGTCCAAGACAAAGAAAAAAAAAATGCAGCTTGGGAAAAGAGTGAGGCAGTGCAAGAAGAGAATAGCTGGACTTTATTTTATTTTTATTTTTGTATTCTTTTGTTAGCCTAAGCGATTACCTTTTTCTAGCAATAAAAATCATGCTGTGAGCAGTGAAGGTGACCTTTTATACAGCTCTTACAAACTACAGGGACTTGGGAACCTCAAATATAAATCTTCTGAGGAATCTAGAGAAGTTAACTCTTGTCTAAACCACAGTTAAAACCAAAGAGAAAAAGGCTCACCTAATGAAACAGATCTGACTGTGTTTGATTTAGTTATCAATGTTCCTTCTACTGTTAACAGAAAGAAATAGGCAAGACAGCTAAGGAAAGCCAAGTAAATCTTACTCTATTTCTTTCTTTTCAGTAGTTACATAGGGAGTTTGTTGGCTACCTTAAACATGGTTATCTATACTAAACTCCTATGAGACAAATCCCAGTCTGAGTCACCACAGTTTAATCAGTTTTATCCTTATAGTTTTTGGATGATGAACAGTTTGACACAAGGTGTGAAGTGTATAATCCTTTATTTTATCTGATTGAAATAAATATCATAGCTTAGCATTTCCCTGTTCTCTCTGAATGACTTAACCCTAAGGGTCCAATTTAGTAGGTATCATTCAACCACAATTTCTCTTTAATGAGTAAACAAGGGCCAAATTCTTCTCTCTCACCTAAGCTCTCATCACCATCTCCAGCTTTTAGCAGCTGGTGGCCATGATAAAGCAGGCCAGCTGCTGAAATTCTTCAGAGAACTTTTGACAGTCAATTTGGATCAACAATCTACAGGAATAGTGCATTTCTGAAAGCCATACTCACTTTATACCCCAGTGCAAATGGCTAATGTTCAGATACGTCAAACAGCTCAGGATTAAGTGTACTAGAAAGTATGAATTTAATTTCCTCTGTTTAAGAATTAGAAGAGAACCTTATTTTTAAATTTCACAGTTGCAGAATAGTCATTTCATTTGACTTCAGGATTGTTTTCTGTGAGATGGGGTGGTTGGTACCATGTACAGCATTAATTCAACAACACACTTAAACACGCAGAGTTCTAAGAAAGCAAGTAGCCCTAATGAAATAAAAAAATCAATATTGCACCATCCTTCAGTAGTGAAGACCTGAAAGTCTGAAAAATCATTTTTATCTCCACAGAAAAAGCAATGGAAAAACATTTATTTTTTAAAAAAACCTACTCGTGCAGTAGCTAATGGTTTGACTTTGGACTGTGACATTATGTTGATAAACTTTCTTTCCAAGGTACTGCTTAGTTTCCTCCAAACCAGGGAGAAAGCGAGCGAGCGAGAAAGATTGACATGGGGTTGTGTTTGAGGCCAAATTACCCAGAGGCAGAAAGTGGAGGGCAGCCTTCCTTGAGACCCTGTTCCAGTGACATAGTATGTCTTTTGATTACAGAAAAACTGCTTTCAAAGGCATCATAGCAACTCCTGAAGGACGCTCTGACTTTCAAAATGGGACAGTTACTGTTTAACACTGAAATACTGTTTATTAGAAAAACATTACATTTAATTAGCAAGAAAACACATGAAACCACTGTTAAAGTTAATGTACTTTCTTTGCTGTAGCTTTGTTCTTCATGTTATTTTTCTTGAAGAAAGAGTTTAATATTGGAGCAAAGGTTAAAAAATCACCAGTAATATAAACTGAAGTTTACTTGTTCAGTAATACTGTGTGTTTCTATGCTGTTCCATCACTGGTTTCAATGTTTACTCCTGAATAATTGCTTTCTTTTTCACAACTCAAGGATCTTCCCCTTGGTGCAGGAAGAAAGTAAAAACTTCTGTATGTGACGTCAGTCTGCTGCCACAGCAATGCGTGTAATCTTACATGCAACCTTTCAGTCCAAATTCTGCTCTTAATTACACTTGATTCATGCTGTTGGCTTGCATATTTTTGAAGAAATTTAAAAGAGGAGATCATTTGCAAGACTGAGTACAGCTCTGCTCCCATGCTAATCTTACTTCACTGTTTTCAACCAAGTTGCTCCTGATTTATATTAGTTTACCAGAGATCAGGTTCAAGCATGAAAATGATCAGTAAGTTATAGACCTTTATTCAAAACAAAAATATGTTTTCTCATTAATCAGGAAAGGCTATGGAAAAAGTAAGTGACTTTACATTTGGCTGATATGTGGGAACATTTGCTCAAGGTCTAAATCCCCCTTTAGAGAAAAATAACATGTGCTAAAGCTTTAAAAGGAGTCCAAATAGAGGATTAATTGAGGAGATTGATTTCAGTTCTCCCCACCCTAATTTAATAGGCTTTTTCCCAACTGGGTTTTGGGGAGTTTGGTCTTTTAGAACACTTATTCTTAAAGCAGTAAGGAAGAAATTTAGAAATTGATTTATCATGAGGATTTACCATTGTACTCAATGGACATTCTGTACTGCTTTTTTTTTTTTTTTTCCTACTTTCTAGCTAATATGAATCTGTTAGAGTTTATGCTTTGCATCTACTAGTACCATGTATCTTCCTTTGACATTGAGCACAAAAGAGCTGGAGCCTGTAATTTTTAAAAAAAAAAAAAAATCATTTCATGACGGTATTTTACTACAAAATATAGCTCTAATTTTCAGGTTGCTTCAACTGCTGTGTGTTAGCTGAGGAGCATAGAGTTAGGTCAAGCCTGAGAACTAAAAATCTCCCGTAACAAATACAGCATTTGACCAAAGACCAAATCCTAGTTTGGTTCTGTGTCATAAAGGTGCAAGCCCCTCATCAATCAAGTTCTTTTCTGAACTGTTCCAATTCCAGGATGTTAACTGAGGACAGAGAGGAAATAACTCCTTTTAATAGAGGATGCTCTTGTAACTGCAGCACCATGACACACTGACAAGGACAGCTGTGTCCCATGCTGCAGGAGCCAGGGCTCAGGGAAGCTCTGCCCAGGGACCTACAGCGACTCGTGGTCATATTACAGGTGAGGACATGCTGTTGGAGGCAGCTATTTCTCCACATTGCTCTTACCTCCTGCTGTTTAAAGCTCTGGCACAGGTCAGTCTCCCCTGCCTTTACTGCAGCTCTGCCAGCGGATTTGGTCCTGCTCCACATACACTGCTGTAACTCGGAGCAGAGTCAGACACGCCAGGCCAGATCCTTGGCTGCATTCACAGACCACACACCAGCAGGCTTAGCCTTACCTTGGCTAGTAACACCTCAAGCTGCTCAGAAACCAGAAGGGGAATGCTTCTGGATTTTTAACAGCATACTTTTTAATTGCAAAAATGTTCTTCCAGGTTTATTTAAGCCACAGGAGATCAGAATGGCAGAAAGGGGACCAGCTCCCCAGAAGGGTATTCAAGACCATGTCGGATGGGGCTTTGAGCAACCTAGTCTGGTGCAAGGTATCCCTGACCATAGCAGAGAACGTTGGAACTAAATGATCTTTAAGGTCCTTTCCAACCCAAACCATTCTGTGATTCCATAAAGAGTACCCCAAGCAAACCCCTTTATCTCTAGGAACAGATATGCCCATACCATGGCCCGAAACTGCCAATTCTGTGATGCAAAGCATGTGGTCTGGCCCCTGTACTACATTTCCTGTCAAAGCTGCACCTAGAATTTATGAAACTTGGTGATCTTTTTTCCCCTGTTCTGTTTTAGATCAGGCTGAGAATTCATCTGAGCATTCAGAGATTTTTAATACCGTCTTTTTCTGGCTAAGCAGTTGTAAAGTTTTATTATTTTCCCACACGGCAGGCTTTCCAAAATGTACTGCTTTTATAAATGTAGGAAGAGGGAGAGAAAATGGGTAATTATATCTCCTATCCCTTCTTATCAAAGCTGTGTGTTGGAAGAGAGGGACAAATTGAGAAAAAATGAGAAAAGAATTTATTCTAGACATTTCTCAGCTGAATGTCTTCCAGCTAAGCTTCCTCTCACAAACCTTGTGATTTCAAAGACTGTGTGAGATACATCTTATACACAAGGATTTAAATGTGGGTTTTTTTGCAATGTAAGAAAATAATGTTTCCAGTCTAACTTAAATACCAAGGAAAAAAGTGTGTTCAGTGATATCTCCCAGAACTACAGCTGCACTGTGATCGTGTAGAGATTTTATAATGCCTGGCCTGTCTATAGAAACCAGCTGTGAAAAAAAACCCCAAACCTATTCCTACAGGAACCTGAAGGAAAGCACAATTAATGGATGTTCTCACTTACTCTCCAAACACTACAGCATGTGCTCCTTTCTCCAGAACATGTATATGAGTGATCTCAAAGGGGCATTTGCTTGTCCAATTACACCCTGGGCTTTGAATCAATATTTGCCTACTCCTGTCAACATCAAGCACTTAAAAGTCACGACTCCTACCCTAGGCCAGTGTGTGATGAGCTCCCAAACACTTAGATGCTTTTTTCTGACTATTTTATTTTGCATTAGAAAGTTGAGATCATATTTTTAGATCATATCTTTCCTTCCCAGATATCCATACAGTATTTAGAGTACTGCCAGATCCAAAATATTTAAAATATTGAGAAGTACTTTTTGGAATTTCTTTACGAGAGTCCCACTTGGGAGCCTCACCTGCAGTCAGCTCACTGTGGCTTTGTTTGGGCATTATGTGTCCCTCAGCTCCATGCAAATTCAGGGATGTTCATCTCCACATTTATAACTTAACTTTGCAAGCAGCTCAACCCAGAAACCAAAAATAAGCACACTTTCTCCAGCTATAGATCAGTTCAGCCCCCAGACTCACATCTGTTTCTTGACCTAGCATCACCCCCGCTCCTTTGGCAGCACTGGAGGATCCACATCTCATGGGTCAGTATAGGGAGGCTTCAGGCCTTTCCCATCCTCCTTTAGGATGCCTGAAGAGGAAGATGCCCTCTTCTGAGACAGCAATATGAGAAGAGGAAGGAGTGGGCAGCAAGCTCACAGTCCTTCTGAACTGTTGTGTCTTTTCATGACACCCTCTTCTCTCCTATGGGGTTAATTTTGGGTCCTCAGTCTTCCACATTCCTACAGGAAATGTTGCCTTCTCATGCACAAATGGGAAGGAGACATGTGGGCTACCCCGAGCAGCCCTGCTGTCTTTCCTGTGGCTGCTGGGGACAAAGCAGAGGCAGCTACTGGGGACTGCAACCTGTTACCCCACTGGGACCTCAGTGTTTGTTGCACATGCTCATAATACCAAGTCCTAAAATGAGACATGACTATTTCTTCCCACCTCTCCCAGACAGCCCCACTCAGGCTGGTCATATTCAACCACACCGGCAAGAGAGATGATATGCTGTGTCTAGAGCCGTTTTCCAGTGACTTCTTTTATTTCTTCAGCTAGAAAATCCCTGGCACTCTCTTTCATCAAATATCCTGTTTATCACTGTTTCTCATTACTTTTAGTGACCAAGCTGTATGTAAACATGTAGCTATCGTTACACTCACAGTTCAACACTCAAGTAGGAAAATTGTTTAATCACTCACTCACCTGAGAGGCAAGCTTCAAGTTTAGCCTCGGTTTCTGAGGCAGATTTTTGTAGTTCTTAGTTTAATACTTATAACCTAGTTTATACTTCTTTGTTGAACCAGCTATTTATATGTTTAAAATGTGGTTATACTACTTTGTTAAACCAGTAGTATAACAAAGTTATACTACTTTGTTACCCCAGCACCAGTGAGAAAATAAGGAAATCCTAATGAAAACCAATGGGGTTTTGCCCATTCATTTAGGCATAGAGCATGCATCCAATTCCTTGAATGAAAACTGTACAGGATGACAAGGGTGTTATGAGTTAAGACAAACCTGGGGATTCATATGAAAGATTATGTACATCATGGAAATTTAATTTTGACGTGAATGTGGGCTTCGGATTTGAACTTCATGTGGGATAGACTTTTCACATTTTCCAATGCACCCTGCTTCTTCATATTTATTTTATGGTGATCTATTTGCTTTCTGAAACTACAGCATTTCATATGTAAGAAAGAAGAACAATGGTTACCTGTTTATGAGTATAAATTCTGCCTAGTCTGTGTGATGAAGCTCAATGAATACTTCCACACAACAGTATCTTTAAAACCAGGTCCAGCCTACCAAGTAAGACTGAAAAGCAAAGAGCTGGGGAAGAGTGTTGCTGCATCCCAAATCCCTATACTACAGTATCAGGGAAGTTACAAAAAACATGTAGGCAGGGGAGGTTCCCATAAGATTTAGAGCAAAGAATAAGAAAATCATACATGAAATCAGGTTGAAACATTCAACAGTTAGGAAACCTACCAATCTAGAGGCATCTGCCTGGAAAATGGCAAGGAGAGATAGCGGTGAAACAGGTTTTCTGTGAAATACCAGTAAGTTATGAAGTTTGCTACCAATGAATCCAGTAGCAATAGGACAAGATAGGATGGTGATGAGAAACTCAGTAGGCTCTGGTTATTCTTTTTATGTTGGAGGTTAATTTTTATATACTTTCTTCAATCACTTGGGACTGGATTAGCAGCCTTACATCTTTCATTATTATTGTACTTGTCAAAGAAATTGTACTTAAGTTATTTACATCTTTCTATATCTGGAACTCCTTTTTAAAGGACCCCTCTTGGGGTGACTTGGATCTTGCATGTGGGACATGAAGACTTGCAAGCATCTCACAGATTCAGAGGAAGAGTCGTGGAAAGCAGAGCTCTCCACCACATTGATATAAAACAGGGAACCAGTCAAAGGAGTCAAGTGAAATACAACAGCTCCAACAATATCCACAATGGGAATGATTTTGATAATTGCATCAAGATTTATCTCATTGTTTGACCTGTCCCACCTTGAATGTATTTACTAGCCCACTGTCTCACCCTCCACCACACCTTCTGCTAGCCTGCTGCATCAAAGAAGTATAATTTAGCACACTGATAGTAACTCAGTATCTCAAAGGTACAAGGTCAGCATTTTCCATTTGAACTGGGAGGGGAGGCAGGTAAAGAAAGCAATGTCAGCAAATTTCTAGCAGTGAGGAGAGAGCATAGGCTCTCCTAAATTCTGTTTTCCAGGCAAAAGGATCATAGCCACTTCTCACTGATCTCAGCAGAAGTCATGGGTTAGTTTGTCCTCTTGATACATTTGTGAATCAAAGAGAGAGAAACTAATGAAACAAACATACCCATTACTTCCTATACATTTCATACATATTTACATATTACCTTGCACCCTGTATTTCACTTTTGTTTCTGAAACAAAACAAAACAAAAAAGGAGCATGTTTGTCTTGCATTCCATTTCTGTGAACAATAAATCAGGCTCCAGAGAGCTCATAAATTTTGCTTATAGGAGTCAGATTGATAAAAACCATCTTTTGTAGACACAGCGCTGCACCCCTCATTTTTGAATGCTCTCTTCCTGGAACGGAAACAAGTACCCTGGCCCCCAACAAGGGAATAAGGGAGGGAAAAGCTCCTCACTGCTGCTGTCAAATCTGTATCACCATCCAGGAACCCTGTGTCTTGTTTCTCCAGTATGGTTTTCAAATCATTCCTCTGCAAGGTAGGAGATATTAACTTTAGCCCTTAAGCTGTGAATGGAAGAGTAACAATGTAGTGAAGCCTCAGGTTACTATTCTGGTGACCAAACTGATGTAAGAAAGATGGGAATCACGCTCTCCACCATCACCTATGTGAACCTGAGCCTGAACTTCTTCCAATTGCCATGCACTCCCTTGATTTTCCAAGGCAGGAGCACCTTTTAGGAAGTACCAATGCAGGTACAAATTTTCAAAAGAGACTGCTCTCCTCACTGTCTTGGTATTGTCTGCCGTGTCTTTGACCAAGTCTTAATTTCAAAACTACATACATTAGAAAAGAAAATGCTTTCACTTAATGAGTCTCTCTTTTCCCCCTTTTAAAATCTGTTTTCATTTTGCTTGTGTGTTAGCTGCATTTGATAAATCACAAGCTATGGGTCAGTGAGATTTTGCCATGGTTTGACACAGATTTGACAGGAACTGCCTAATCCTGACAAATTTCCCACTGATTGCATTTCAAGATAGATATTTGCCACTGCATCAAAGAATAGAGACTTCGTAAGATACTTTTGTGGGTGACCAAATTTCTTAAATTAGTACAATGAGAAGAATGAAAGCGATCCCTGCTAACATAAGCACATGAAAATACTGTTTTCTAAGTATCAAGGAAATTGCTGAAAGATTTTTATGAAAGGTTGTGATTCTGTATTTTTTGTACCCAATTTTAAGCACATTGGGTCAGGTGCTTCCCTTTGATGCAAATAAACAATGTACAGCATAGAATCTTTCTGTACTACAGAGAATCTCGGAACAGTTGTTTGGGTTCAAACTGAAAGAGGGAAAATTTAGGTAGATAGATGGAAGAACTTCTTTACATTGAGGATGGTAAGGCACTGGCACAGGTTGCCCAGAGAAGTTGGTGGATGCTCCATCCCTGTAAGTGTTCAAGGACAGATTGGATGGGGCATTGAGCAACCTGATTTACTGGGAGGTGTACCTGCCCATGGCAGAGGGGTGGAACTAGATACCTTCGGTGTCCCTTCCAACCCAAACCATTCTATGATTCTACAATCTGAACACCAAAATGAGTCCCCAGACTTTTCTTCTCAATTAGCATAAGCTGACCAAATAATTCAGTGTGAGTTCGACAAATCCTGTTTTGCTGACTCCTTTGTTTTGACTTTCTGGAGTTTCCATTATATCATGTTCAACTACATAAAATGCAAGCAAAGAAATATAAGGCCTATTTAACTGATAAATCAGCTGGTTTGACACATTTTCATGTCAACCTTGACAGATAGATAGGCAGAGTTTGAGAAAATGACAGGCCCAAATGAATAAGCATGCCTTCTTATATCCAGTACCTCAGCTTACTTAACTGTTGACACCTCAGAGAAGCAACTAATATACAATAAACCTTACAGGGTGGAGAATGAAAAGTACAAAAACTTGGCAACACTCCCCTCTGACTAGGTCTAGAGAGAGACTTAGTGCTAAACGGAGATGTCAGGGCTATAGCAAATTGTGATGTGACACTGCGTGGAAGAGAAGAAACCTGAAACACAGATGAGTGCTTAATTATCAACTGTTCAGGTAGCATCACTACTGAAGAGGCTTGATATTTGAACCTGGCAAAAACTGTGGGGAAAAAAAAGAACAAGCATCCAAATTCTGTAAACATTCCTGATTTTCAGAAATGCTGCCCACTCATTATCCCCTTTCTCTTCTGTTGGATTTCTGGCTCTTAAACATTTCCAAAGAGCATCCTTTGATTTATTTTCTTGTGGCTTTTATGTTTCCGTAAACTCCCATGTTACCAAGTTTTGGAACTCAAATGTTTTCTGAAAATGCATTTCAAAGTAATTTCGAACTGCTAAAGGAAGTAGAATGTTAAATTTGTCAATGTATACACTAGCAGCATAGTGTTTTCAGCCAATATGATAATAGAAACAATGTAATGCTGCCTAACATATGGCAATACCAGTAATTTGAATAATGAACATCAAATACTGAAAATAAGATATGCATTTAAAACACAGAAAGAAAATTTATTGCATTCTTTCAGTACTGTAAATCTGACGATTTTTTTATTTTGTTTGGGGTTTGTTTTTTTCACAATTATTTTCCGAAGTTACTTTCAACAAATATTGGAAATCATTTGTTGACACTTAATATAAAGACACAATAAAATGCATTTTGTCTAGCTGAGAGGAGAGAGAATGGAAATACTTCTGATGACATTACTGTTTCTGCCTCACTGCAGAGGTCTAGCTAAAATGCTATTTAAATTTGATTGAATTCTGTTTAGCTTTTTCATTTTTCAAACCAATGGCTATTGAGGCAATGTGCATTTATCCGTGTGCATGTGTGTTACCTGCAAACTTTGCATTTATGGCTTCTGAACTGGTTGTTACAATGCATGTTGTTGAGGCAAAAAGACATTAAAAACTGTGAAACAACTCATATCTAAATCACAGTCCTAATCATAACTGAAAGCATATTCCCAGTACATGAATTTCAAATCTACCAAATACTTGTGCTCTGTGTATTACTGCACTCGTCCTATCAGCATCAAAACAATATCATGTGAGGTTATTGTTTGCAACGAATAGATACATTCAGCTACATAGCTTGAATAATGATTACTTCTAAAAAACAGTTAATCCCTGGTGTTAAAAAATCCCCTAACTTTATCAATCCTTCTGAGATACTTCTTTTTGAATTTGAAAAAGAAACATAATTTGCTGCATTAGTGACCTTCCAGTTTAATTCTTCAGGTGGAAGAAAATTTAGTTCTTTTCACTTTCGGCATGATTGTAAAAAAATGCTGAATACTTGAAGAAAGCTCTTACATATGCTGGGGACTGCTGTCAAGATCACGCTTCACTTTTACCTGAGTCCAACTAACTGGAAAGATATTTCATTAAGAGCGTTTATGATTAAAATTAATGTTGTTGTTTTTATTGTTTCTTAGAGAATCTTTTTCTAGCTATGTGGCATGACTGAAGACAAAATGATACTTTCCATTGATTTAAGTGTCCAGCAAGTCAGGTCCTGTATTCATGAAAATAATAAATCAACTAGTAAATTCAAAAATCCATAAGACTTGCAAAACCCAATTCTTATAGCAATGCAAATTTATCCATGTTCATTTTTGGCAGTTTGTATGAAAAAACACAAATTAGGGTAAAACTAAATTTAGCAGAGGAGTTAAATGTTTAATTTGTTTTTAAGAATTTGCTTTAATTTTTGTAACTGGTGCATCAGTCACATAATAATGGAGGAGACTAAAATCTATAATAATAACAGCATCCTTGCATTAGGCAAAAGTAACTCATGGGAAAAAATAAAAACAACCCAAGGCTACAGATGTCATCTGTGTCCCCATACATGAATAAGCCCTTTCAGATTACACTTTTGTACAATCATTACTCAGTGTCTCAATCAAGCAACTCACATTTTAATTTCATTTTGATTTAATTGCCAGAATTGTAATTTCAAAGGAAATTATCAGTACAGAATCCAATAGTGTTTTATCTTAATTACATCTTATTCTTCATGTCTCCTATTCTTCTCTGAGGATGATGAATAATTGATTACATGATTTGCCACAATTATTTGATGAAAAATCAATGGTATTCAATCAATTTGTTTAGCGATTGTACTTTGCAATTTACATTTAGGTAAAAGATTAAGATCTTCTGCATAGTTAAATAACGAACTATGTTTAAATAATGTTAAAACTGTAACATAGTGAAAAAAAAGTTAATCAAGTTAGGGTTGTGATTTGCACTTGTGCCATCATGGAGAAGGAAAAGGACAAATGGTGTGGCATATTATCCTTAACTTCTAACACCCTGACTTCCCAAAGTGTAATTTTTAAGCAAATTGAATTCAAAAAGCACAAAAGATACTTACAACCATTATAGATACTTACATAAAATAATATTCATTGCCTTCTATCAAGGCTGGGTTTTGTTGGGGTTTTTTTCTGTGTAGTACTTACAAATCTGGGTTGATCTTATGAGAGGGCTAATCATCAAGTGTCTTAGTGGATGTGGGATCAGACATATGCTCTCAAAGCTGTTTCATCTCTCAAAATGGGGACAACAGAGGGTTGTTCAATCTCAGTGTCTCTTGTTCAAACAGAAACACCTCCAGGCAATGAAATGGCCACACTCCTGGGGAAAATGCTGTGAAAAATCCATTGCAGTCTCATAGGCATACAGTAGAAGACTGGTAGGACTGGGAAATAAATATGCAAAGAATGACTGGGTTTCTGAGGATTCATCTGGAACTAGAGAAATGCAGAAAGTTTTTCCATTGTTTCTTTAATACAACCAGATTCATCTGAGGCAACTCGGAAGGCAAAGTACAATCATCCATGGCCAGAACAGTTACAAAAATGTTGGGTTGTTTTCCAGGAGTTGCTGCAAATGTCACTACAGCTCACAGGACTGACTCCAGCTCTGGTAGAAGGGAGCACAAGGCACTGGATCAGATCTTGGAACCAGGACTGGGATTACTTAAATAGATTGTAAACTAAATGTTGATATTTTTTTCATCTCAGTCAAGTTGCTCATTTTATCCTAGTCCATAGAAGATAACTAGTCTTGAAGAACGAATGGAGCACTTTGATCAAAGGCAGGGCAAGAAGCCTTCCTATAAGGATAACATTTCAGCAGAGATAGGTAGGACTTAGATAGTTAAACAACCAGTGAAGGTGCCTGGGAAAGAAATCCATAAGAAACATTTTTTTAGCTGGCCATGCAAGGATTCAGCTGACTTCTAAACAGAGATTAGGAGCAACCATACAGCTGAAAAAGTTATGGAGCCATAGGACAAGGCCAAAACAAACAAAACAGGCAAAATCAGCAGGCGAGACCTTATATAAAAATAAAGGACCATTGCAAAAATAAATCAGAAAAGGAGATACTGTAAACTGGAACAATACTTGAACAGGAAAGCCTGAGAAGCCATCCCCTCTCCAAAATGCAAGCATGGACTCCAGCTTTTTCCTGACTCTGTAGCCGGATGCAATTCCCTCCCTCCATACATGCTACACTCAGGTTTACATGGTAAAAGAAATCAAACCTGGATGCTGTGATTGGACTCTAGTACTTCTCAGTCTGTCCCTTCTTTGACTGACCAGTGACCAGGTTTCCAACTAACCTGCAAAACCATCCAGCACTCAGCGTATGTCTGATGTAGACTGTTGACTCTCATGTGGACACAGAACAGGAAAGCAGTACACCTGCTAAGGTTTAGGGGAAAACAACCCTCTTAACCAATGACATTTTGAAAACTCATTGTTAAGACTGCGGGGGGTTTAAGCCAAATCTATACAACTGATAAAGAACTGGTATTGCTTTGAGTACAAGCCAAAGGAAAAAAAGGGGGTTATAACAATTAGCATTTGAAAACTTGTGCCTAATTGCTTCAGCCAGTCCACGTGACTCCATTCCGAGTAACTTGGTACTTGGTAACTTGGACAGGCTTTATTTCTGTCCCCGTGTTTCTGTGAAGCAGCCCAGAAACACCCAACACAGAACTTGAACAAGGTGCTCTCTATTAATAATTTATGTGCTTCTATACAGATTTTTGTCTGAAAAACTCAAGTGCTGCATAAAGACGAACTAAGCCTTTGCTTAGTCTTTGCATGCAAACAGGGAAACTGAAGCATTCCTACTGCTACTTCAAGGTACAAATAGGAAAAGAATGGCCATTGCGGGATCCCTTCCTGAAGAAAGACTAAGGAATAAAAAGAGAAAGTAAAAATCCAATGTACAGCATTATAGAAAGTGAGCAGCAGAAATTAAAGCACTGTTCCTCTCCCAAAATCCCCAAATGAAGCTTGCTTGTGCTTCATACCTTAGAGAAAAGCTAAACCAAAACCTTGTAAAAAATTCAAATTGTGCCCCTAATCCAACGCAAATTTTGTTTTAATACACAGTAAAACCACCACAGACACCCATGGGGTAGCCTAATATCAGTATCAAGACTGCTATGCTTCACTCAAACTCTCCATATCCAGACATGGCCTTTTTCTATTCCCCGTACTTAGACTGCTTTAGTAATTAGACAACGTAGTCTGACCTGTATCTTCTGTACTGGCTGAATCCAAAAGCTCTGGATGACAGGATCAGGGTAGGAAAGGACCTTTGAGGGCCACCTGGTTCAGCCATCACTTCCAAGCTAGGCTAGACTCAAAGCTACATCACTGCTAGACTATAGTTATGCTACCAAGCTAAGGAGCTATTTTTGTTCACTTACCTGAAGTTACAGTTGTAACTCTGTATGTATGATTTCAGTACAAAAACATGTGACACTTTAAAGATAATAAGAAAAATTTAAAGTATTCGCTGGAAGAGGTAGGTGGAAAAGAAGGTCTGATGGATTGCTCTAGGCATTTCCTTCCAGGGGTGTCTGTATGGCTCTATGTGGATGCTTTCCTCCTGCTTCAAAATCACACAAAAACTTCTCATACTTCACATTTTTAAATTTTAACCTTCTGCAACATGTGCCAAAAATTGCATTCCTCACATGAAATTAATGATAACTGTCAGCACTACTTTCTGGAGAAAAATCCTAAATATAGAACATGTTTTAGAAAACATTTTTCACAAAAGGGGCAATAGTCTCATGGATTTTGGGGGTTTTACTATGTTACAGTAACAAAGCTGTGACTCAAGCCCCTTTTAAACTTGCTTATCAGTAGTTTATATTTTTTCTTGCATAAATTTTTTTTATATATTCAACAGAAGTTTAAGATATACAAATAGATAATGCAACTCTTGGCCTTTTTTAATATTCAAATTTTCCTTATGCCATCTCACAACCTACTCCAGTGGCAGAGTAGACCCCCTCCTCAAATTATCCAGATTTCAAGTGAATGAAAAGTGCATGCAACTAAAAACTGTGAACAGTACCTGAGGATAGAATGCAACAAAATCACAGGGCAGCCAAGTAGCTCCTATAGAAAATGCAAAAAAAAATGGATGGAGAATATTATATTCCTTTCCTCAGCAATTGCATTTGCAGGTTGTATTTTTTTATCTCATTTCCTGAGACTTGCAGTAGGTGTGTTTTCTCTTGGACACAAACAAAGCCCTGTAGGTCCAAGGAGAAAACTGTCTGTGCTGTTTCCTCAGGACTACAGTTGGTAACCTGGACAGGCTTTATTTTTGTCCATGTTGTGAAAAACAGAGAAGGTTATAACACTATTAAAGCAGTTCTGCTGGATTTGCATTGCAGACATGTCTGTAGAATGGGTAAATTACATTACTGTAGCAAACTTCCAAGGCTACCCATATCGTTTAGTAGAAACTGAGAGTTTATAGCTTAATTAGAGGTATTTGTAAATGAGGATCAGATAAACAGATATACAACTTAAAAGAGTGCATTGGCCATAAATTCTTTCATTCCAGATTCAAATCTGCTAATATATGACTTCAAACACCTTTGACAAGGTTATTGAAAAGCCAAGCTTCTTATTTCCTATGCCTTTGGAACCTGAAGGGGGAAGAAGTAAATGACAGAAATCATGTAATGCTGCCAGCAGAGCCTAAACGTATTTAGATCTTTGTGATAAGTGTTACAGAAATGCTTGAATAGGTGGCAGGGAAGAACACAGGACAAGGAACAAACAACTCTAAGGAGAGAGATGGCCCTTTTGCCACCTTTGTCACCTTTTCTTCACATTCCCTTTATATTTTTCACAATATTATTATATAATTTATTTTTATTATATATTTTACAACACTTTTTTTTCACAGTCTTCCTTCATCCTCTGTGTTTTTTCTTAAATTACAAATGAAATCCAAACTCATTCTGAGGGAAAGGGTGATAGAGGCTGAGTCTCCTGAGGTTTCACCTGTCTGTACAAGCATCTATTCTTTCTCTCTGAAAACTTCCACATAGATGCAATCTGGAAGTGTTTATTTTCAGACTTGTTTAGGATTTAAAAGGAATTGTTCAGCAATGTGATGGTGATACTACATCCAGGCTGCAAGGAAACGACAGAGCAGAGCACCCGTGTTGAAACTTTTGCAGTTGAAACTTCTAAGCCGATAAGTAAGTTTAACACTCTTGTTGTAGTAAAGTTGTAGCTTTGGGTTGTAGCCTGAAGTGGTTTCCTGTGAGTTACATTTTTATTTTTTCAGATGCAGAAAGATGATTTTGACCAGATTGGAATACAGATAACAAACTTACTCAGCTAACAGAGGAAACCCAAATATGCTTCAAAACAAGATGGGAAAATTGTCATTTCCATTTCCTCATGTAATTCCTTGTTTAGAAAATCAAGAGAGACACTGTCACACAACAGACCAGGCTTTATATAAAACTACTTTTGAGGTTCCAAACACATTTGTTTCACTAAGTAGGGAGAGTTTGTGACTTAGAAGTCACTTTGGCAAAATTATCTCATCTTCCAATTTGCATCTTTAGAAAAAATACAAGGTTGAGTTAAACGCCTTCATTGTTACTCATCCTTTGATGTTTCTACAGGGGGTTTAAACACTGCGACACCACTAGAGAACCAGGAGCTCAGTCCACGATGCTTAAAGTGAGTTAAGTGCAAGCCGCTGAAACAAGGGCTGCAGACTCCGGCCGCTGAAATAGACACCGTAAGTGCCGGTAACAACATAGCAAAGGCTTCGCTACTTCAGTGTCCCTTTAATGCCTGCCGCCTTCGTTTTGCGACCCTCTCGGTGTTAACACCAGGACTGCTTTGCTTTGGGAAGTGTCCACCGCTACCAGCCCCCTCCGGGAGGTTCCCTAAGCCTGGCGGCTGCCAGACCCAAATATCCTTCTCTCCAGCAGTGCCGCAGCTGCCATCGGTGGGTATGCGCAGCCCACCGACAGCACGGTGGGCCTCGAATCCCACCGGAACGGGCTCCGTCGCCCACCTCTGCACAGATCAACGGGAAAAATGTTTCATTAACTTTCCCCCTCCCGGTCCCTCGGTGGAAGCCGGCGTCTCCAGAGTTCTGTCTGAGCGGGGGAAGCAGAGCGGGGAGGCTGCCCGTCCTCCGCCTGCTCCCCGGCCATGTCAAACCGGGAGGAAAAGGGGTTCCCCCAAGTTTTCCCGAGCCCACTCCAGCTCCACACGGCAGCGCCTCCTCCGCGCGCCGCCGGGCCCTGGGGCGGGGTCTGCCCGGGCCCCGCCCCTCACCCCGCCCCCCGGGCCCCGC
>VXAY01004337.1:1128942-1142693 GCA_013399855.1 Oxyruncus cristatus | reverse complement strand
GGCCGAGCCCCATTAGGGCGGGGAGCGCGCGCGGGCCGGGCAGTCGCGGCGGAGGCGGCAGCGGGCGGTCCCTGCGCGGCGCGGCCGGAGATGCGCGTCCCCCGCCGGCGCTGACTCTGTGCGGCAGAGCCGCGTATCCGCCTACCCCGCCGTCTATGTGACGGACCCCACCACCGCTCTCCACCCGGGAATACGTCGCCGTGGTCCGGCCGCGCTGCGGAGAGGGTAAGTGGCGGCTCCCCGGGTTGAGGAGTGACGGGCAGCCTGCGGCGGGATGCCCGGCGGGTTTGACGGGGCTCCGTCCGCAGCCAGCACTGTGCTCCTGGTGGCGCGGCGCTTCCCGCGGTGCGGTGGGGGTCCTGCGCCCTGCGCGGGGCTTCGATCTACAGGGCGTGCCCGTCAGGAGCCGCCGGACCCCGGAGCCGGCGCTCAGAGCGCCGCTGGAGCGGCGCCGTCCTGCGCGGAGTTGTCGGACGGGGCTGCGGGCTTGGCAGAGCGAGGGAGGACTGGGGGGCGCGAGGAGTCCCGCCGAGCCCCGCGGCGGCTCCCGGGGGAAGCTGTCGTGGCGCCGCCGCGGTGCCGGCTCAGTGCGCCCGACGGAGCGAGGGGCGCGCCGGGGCCGCCGGGCTGAGTGAGGGTTCAGATGCGGGAGCTCAGCTGTTGCCTGTCAGTGGGTGACAACTGGCTCCTGCAAGGCAGCCTCCGCCTCCTCCCTTATCCTGAGCGAAGTGTCCGCCTCTAGGTCCTCTCCCGATCGGGGACCCTGGCCGGGGGGGAAATCTCGGTCTGCCATCCCGGCAGTATCTTCCGCACTATTCGCTGTTACTTGGGGTACCCCGTCCCCCGCACCTCCCCGCCGCTGCAGTATGGACCTCGCCGAAATATGTGGTTTTTTCCTTCCTCGGTGAAGAGAGCTCTGGAAGGGCGATGGACCCTCCCCGAGCCCCTTCTCCCAGAATATTGACGCTCACCGCGGGATTTCAAACTCCGCCAGCCACCATTTATCAACAGACCGGGCTGGGCTGAGTCCGGGTGCCTTCGCTACGGTCCGAGCCCGCGGCTGCCGGGTCTGGCCTTGGGCAGGAATTTGTAACTGTCCCCCAGGAGGGTGGCCGAGAAAGGCAAAATAGAGCACCCGCCAATACCAGTGTTTCCGAATGCCATCAGCTGGAGAGTGAGGAAACGCAGCGGGGGGTATTTTACAAGCACGCTGAGAAACGTTTATACAGCGGACTTAAAGGTTAACAATGCACATTCCCTACATGCTAAAACCTAAAAGGTGGCAAAATTATATGACTAGCGTTATTTCAGCGAAGTTCCCTGAGATCATTGTTTAACTGGAACTGAGGTCTTTAAACTGCATGTTTTGCATGACACTGAGAGCGAGTACTGAGATTTTCTAGCAGGAAGGGGTTTTCCCCCTTTAGTTCTAGTTATTGTTATTATTTCTAGGAGGAATTAATGTGACTTGTACTACTCCTTTACAATACAGGTATATCACAGTGGCCAGCTTTTCATCTCAAGATGTGAGTAAGTCAGAGTGGGCTTGGACAGAGAGCGAAAAGGAAGGGAGAAGGAGAGAGCAGTTACTCTGATGCAGTGACAGATTCTCTCATTTCTCCCTGCAGAGCCCCGGATGAGCCGGGCTGGTGCGGTTCTGCCAACAGCACGGTTAATTGTGTCCTGTAAATCAAGGTCCACGGAGCTGCTCTCTGTGTAACAAAAGGTTTTGTAATGAGTAAGCCCAGATCAGTAATACAACAATTTTAACATAACTGGGCAAGGGGTGTGCATGTGTGTGGATCTTACAGGGTTAATAGCTAAACTATTAAGATTGGAGTCAGATGTGGGTAAAAGCAACAGGAGAGTCTGGTTTTTCCTAATATCCTGTAGTATGATAACTCTGAAGAAGGTAATTGTTAAAAAAAAATCTGTTTCAATTTAAGATTTATTAAGCAAGAAGAACCTTATGTAAACATCAGAATCCCTTTCGTGTTTCAAAAGGCAAGAAATGGCTGGAAATGTCATTTGAACTTAAAAACTACAAACTATGTGTGGATTTTCATGTGTATGTGCAAGAATGTTATTAATCTCATTTTTCAACTCAATTGTTCTACTTCTTAGGGGGACTGGGGTGTTTAACTCAGGCTTTTGGCAAAATGGCTTCTGCGCTTCTAGGTTTTGTTCCCTAGTAAATGAGTTTTTCATAGCATTTAATAAGACTTCTAGAATACAGAAGTAAGAGATAGCAAATGCCTTCCAAAGAAGGAGAAATGGAGGGGGTGGGAGGGGGAAGCAGAGTTTTACTTATATGTGTTGTAAGTTGGGAATGTATATTTGTATATAAGGAGAGGATCTGAGAAATGACTTGGCACACTAATGACCTGGCTTTGCAGAACTTCAAGAGTTTGGTCTGTCTCCCCCTATGGTTATAATAAGAGATTAAATGCATCTGGAATATTTAATTAATTAGCATATGAAAATGACTTTTACTTTGTCATTGTTTTCCTGTGAAACTTTTCTGTGCTAATGAATGTCTACATTTTGCAGAGTAATTTAAATGGTTTTGCTTTGCATTATCTTTTTGCAGATCGCTTTGACCCTTCCTAATGCTTCAAGCCTTTGTATCATAGCCTAAAAGTCCTTTTGCTTTGTCGCATTAATCTATGAATAAATATGTTATCAATGACTGCTCTGTTGGAAGCTGTGTATAGCAGACTGAGAGTTGCTCTTAAATTTAAGGCCTCTATTTGCTTGGGTGCTATATCTTGTGCATTCCAGTGTTAATTGGATGTGCAGTGATGAAGTCCATTTAAAATAAACAAACAAGCTGGGTTGTGTTTCTGTTTTCTACCACTACCTTACCCTAAAGTAAAGAGATCCCTGCTGTCGGGGTATAAAACCATGCTCTGAAACATTACTCTTTCTAATAATTGCAAAGCATCATTCGTGCTTTTGGGGAAATTGTTGATGATACAATACTGCGTTAAGAATGCTTGATTGAGATGGGTGCACAGTCACCAGATGATTATATCAATATATCAATATTCACTTTACCCCCTTGTATTAAGGCTTAAGCTTCAGTTTGGCCAGCTCTGGTTTTTACTTACATTGTTTAAATA
Source organism: Oxyruncus cristatus (assembly GCA_013399855.1). NCBI lineage: Eukaryota > Metazoa > Chordata > Aves > Passeriformes > Cotingidae > Oxyruncus > Oxyruncus cristatus. The sequence continues at coordinate 1,139,571 of VXAY01004337.1, read as the reverse complement.
GAGGTAAACTTGAGGTTAGCTCTAGCCATTAGTATATGCTTGGTGTAAGCCATGCGTGCTTAGGTCCTGCGCCTGGAAATGTTTACAGAAATGAGTAACTTTTACTTGAGTGCTTAAATTGTTTGGATTAGGAGTTGTATAATGGGAAGAACCAGCTTGGAAGGATACAGCACAGCAATTACTCATCTTTTCCCCCTCCCACCTTATGGCTGAAGAATGATGGGAAGAAACATGTTTTGCAAGTAATAGCACACTGAAGTCGTGGCACTTCTGGCAGAAATTCCCAGATAGACTATCAGATCAGTTTGCCAAAATTACATGTTTTTTTCAGATGTAAAAAACATCTGAAAAATGGCGGTTTTGGGCTGCTGGTTCATTGACAAAGGATATTTCCAGCTACTGAAGAAAATTTCATAGGTGGTCTGCTATAACTCTTCCTCTTTGTATTTTACTTTTTTGTAATATGTACAGTTATACTTTTTTTAGCACAATTAAATGAGCAAATGAGTTTTCAACACAAAGTAACAATACTTCTTAAGCATGTATTTGTGCAAGGAGGTTTTCCTAAATGCACAAATGAGTGAAGTGCTCATATACAAGAGGTATGAGCCAATACAAATATTTTCAGTATTTTTAAAGTATCTGTAAGTGACAGCTTTTTGCAAGTTTACCTTTTCTTGGAACTCTGCCTGGAAGGCTAACTCCTTAAAAGTTCTTAAATATAGCCATAAGCTTGGTGAGTTGCTTTTCAAGATGATTTTGAACCTATCAAGCTCAGTGTTTTGCTAGCTAGTAAACCCGCAGTAGACAGTTGCTCAGGCAGGCCTTTCATTTCCAGTGGATTACGCATCAACGAAAGCTGGAACTGTGTTATTTCAGTTGTTCTGTACCAAAGTCATGTACTCCTGTCTAAGGTCTGTGTTTGAGACAAGAATTTATAGCACCTGATAGCTCTTGCTGTTCTGCCTTCTGTACTTTTCTCCTTCATTTTCCTTTTCCTCCCCTCTCTCGCCTCCTTAAGATGTGAGAGTATTATGGAGTGTGCTTGTAAGTTTGTATCTCTAACACTTTTATTCAGTTGTCCCCCTTTTATCTAAGCACAGATCCCACAGCTTGCAATTACTCCTTTTGACTTTAGGAACAATTCTTTTTTTTTTTTTTTTTTAAATGGTTCCAGTTACATACAATATTGGCATTGTGGAAGAGTTGCGTGCCAAAAAAGCATTTTCAACTGCCATCCAAATATTGAAATATAATTGCTTACTTTTATATAAACTAAATTTTGCTTCCTGTGATGTTTTTTTAACCCCCTTTTTGAGCTTGTTGCTTTCTAATCTTGGATGAAGTAACCTCAGTTTTAATACTACATGATTCCAGAACCAGGCTTCTCTGTCGGCAGCATGCCAAATCCTGTCTAATGTCTGTCTTAATGTGGTGTATATGAAAACTGGCTTCTCTGTGGATTTGATCACTGATTTGTATAATTGCAACCAGCGTGATTAAAAATCTGCATGTCAATATCATGATGCTTATAGTAAAACTTGGTTTGTTTGTTTTTTAAGCAGGGTGATATTACTCCTTTAAATTTTCTTTGAGAGAGTCTTCATTGTCCAAACATCTTCATTTCTGAATGTTTGAGTGTTTTAAAAAGAAAATAGCAACACAGATGCAGTTATGAATATAACAACATAGGCCTTGGATCGTGCTGCGTGGTAGGACTCTTGCATCCTCTTGTTCTGTAGGAAACCTGCATCTTCTCTCACCAATCTTAAAAGGACTGACATGAGAGACTTGTATCTGAATCCTTAAACATATCTAGACAGACACTGCTACACCATTTCTCAAAACACACATCCCTTCTGCATATTCCTATGCTCCCTGCTGGAGCCATGTAAGCAACCCCTGACACAGGCCCTGTAATTGTTCAGCTTTTCCCGTTTTGCCCTTCCCTAATCTCTTCATCAACAGTGCTCCTGTGACTGAGTAGTGCTAGCTCAGCAAGAGGCTCAGCCCAGGCACTCTTGCTCAACCTGTCCAGCACATGGGCTGGTCGGACACTGCCCTCACCCATGGCCAATTTCTGTGGCAACACAGACACAAAACAACCATGGCACAAATTGAAAGCCACCTTGCACTTTCAGGTGTGGATCAAGTTGTCTAAGAGCAGTAAAACCTGACTTGTTTTCAAGTATGTTAAAAATTAGTGCATGATTAGTGAAGATGTTTTTTAAGGATCTCTTTTTGTAATCAAGTGTTAATCACCCAGAAGTTCGTGTTTATGTAAAGAAATTGCATGTGTTTGTGTGCATACTTTAGAACTAATACCCTTTCACTTTATTTCAGACTCTTTGCAGGAATGGGTATTTTCATATAAAAATAAAAGCTTCACATGCTGAGATGACTATTCAAAGTATGAATATTTATGTATTTTAAAATGAATTTTATGAAGGTGCTGAAGAAACATATGAACCTAGCATATTTGCATCTCTATATACAGACTGCCAAATGAGTTATGCTAGGTCTAGAACCTCACTAGTGAATTGCAGATGTCTTTTGTAAAAGTATACATATGGCTTTCTCAGAGCTTTGAACTGTTTTCTCATGCTTTGCTCTTCAGAAAGATTGTATGGATAACTTGTGAAAGGGCTTTTTTCTTCCAGTCTGGTTTGCAAAGCATGGTGGATCTATGTGATAAATACTGAATTCTTATTCATCCTAGGACTGAAATGAGTTCATTCTGTGCCTATGGAATATGAGAAAAATATATACAAAGGATATGCTTATATTTAATAAAATTAATAGCATAAAGCAAGTGCAAAGAAACTTATAAGCCTAAACAGCTTGGCAGGCCAATAGCCAGCAAATGTCTTAGAGTACTGCCGAACACGTAGAAAGCAGACCAGGCTCTCATCTGTTCTGAGGTACCAACAAACTATGTAACTTCCAGCCTCTAAAGGATGTTGTTTACCTAGGATGCAGCTTTGTTCTGTCCTCTCAGCAGCTCAGTGTGGGTTTGGATTGCAGCAGGTATCTGCTAGGAGGTGCCCTTGACATTCAGGAGAAATGTGACTGTCTGAAAAAGCAACCAGTTGTGCTACGGCAGCTCTTCACAGCCAGATCCCAAAGTGCATGTCCCCTTTTACAGGGCATTGGCATCCCCTTAGAAGGCTCTGGGGAAGGAAGTTGTGTTACCAGGGTAAAGCTGGAGAGAATATCCACGTGGTAGGAGTCCTATGTAGTGCTGTTGTGCTCAACTATGAGCTGCCAAAAGCTGTGGGAGCGCTCTCAGCAGAGGATGCTGCCGAGTAGGTTGGTGAGCTCAATGGCTTCTTTAGGTGTTTGCAAATGCAATAAATGTCAAGCTTTACCCCAATCTTTCAGACAGCCCATCTGCTTGGACAATCTTTACAGGGGATTTTGGGTGGTGTGAAGCTGTAGTTCAGTGGTCCAGGCTAATACTCCATTTTGTTCTCAATGTATGGTTTTCTGGTTATATAAAATTCCTGATTTCATGCAAGAACAGCATGTATAGTTTTAGAGTAGTTGTTAATATACTGAAACTGAGCAGTGCAGGTATTTGATTGAACTGAAGTGACCACAGTGACAAGGAGGCATCTGTTTCATTGCAGATTTATTGCTTTTCTCATTTCCTTGCAAAATGTCCCCTGACACTTGGAGCTCTACTGTCTAGTTCTCAATCTGCTACTTTTTAGACTGTAATTTTGGAAGGTTAATTTTTTAATGTCTCCCTGTCTGTCTTGTACTGTGACTATTCATAAACATTTTTAACCTATTAGTGGATGTCTTATTAGCCTGGAGCTGGTGCTGTAAGGAGGTACTGATATGATGAGGACTCTTTCACAGTGGTATACTACTTGGCAGCCTTATTTTAGGAATTGAAGTGATACCAACCTCCTTTTTTTTTTTTTTTTTACTTTGATGCCTAAGTCAGTGTTTAACATCTAAATGCTCACTACGAAACACTCAAAGTTGGATATTCAAGGGCATGTGCTTGCTCTTGTATCTCTTTCCATATTCCCATGGACTGTAGAAGGAGACATGCTTTGAAAGAACAGGTCTCATGAAAATCAGGAGGTACATCTTGAATTATGCAACATTTTTTCTGCAGGTGGAAGTCATCCTCCTTTGTGCAATTCTGTGCATTTACCTTCATCCTGCTTTGTTGTGTATTAAATAAGCTGGTATCTAATGCAGTTGGGAGAAGATAATCTAGACTTGTTTTTAAAAGTAAACTGATGGCATGTTGTCCTGCTGGAGTGCAGGGGGAAACTTAAAAACCAGTATGTGGGGCTGTGACGCCGGTCATGCAGATGAGTGAGAGTGGGGGCGAAAACGCTTCCAAACAGGCAGTTACAGTAATATTCTGCCAGAGTTGGACTCTGAATGACTGTGAATTACTTCAATCTTGCATTACTCTTATAAATAAAACCTGATAAAACAATGAATTAAGACTGTATTCCCTCTGTAAAGTATTCAAGCTATTTACCTTACACTTGCATAGTTTAAATGGGGATGTAGAGATACTTTGGAAATATTTGGGGGTTTTCTTACTCTTTATTTTAAGTGGGCTTCCCAAATCAGTCTGAACAGTACAATGACTATTCATGCACACTGGGGTGTGGTGAAAGAGGAGCTTCCTAACCACATGCTGCTACCAAAAAAAAAAAACCAAACCCCAACCAAACAAAAAAACATAGACCATAAAGCTGTAGCTTCTGTTCTGCTGTAGATCCAAACTGTGAAGTGACTCTGTCACTTATGTCACATCTAGTACTTTGTCTGACTGGAGTTCCAGTTTCAAGTGTTGCTCTTTCTAACCACTGTAATATTAGTTGTTCAGATGATCCTGAAGGGTTTTGGAAGATCATCTGCTTGGACTTGAATACGAATGATGGTTAGGCACTATTTCTAACGATGCAAATAGCTCAGATCTCTGCTCTCACTTCCCAGTTGCTGGGAATGGAAAGTCTATGTCCTTCACAAAGAAAATGGCCTGCTCCTCATTTTATAGAATAACTGTAGAAAAGTATAAATCAATGAAGTCTGTCTGAAAAAATAAAAAAAGCAATATTTATTTCTAAACTTTTATTTTAGAAGCCATTGCCTGGGCTTCTGACTTCCTAACACCAGTCCCAAATCTTTAAAAAAAAAAAAAAAAGGGGGGGGGGGGGCAAACCATAGGTAAGCTGTAAGTTCTCTTCACCCCCACCCCAGCTAGAGCCTCTTTGCCTGCCTTTGCTTGTGTACTCTATCGGTTTCACAGTTCATATACTTGTGTTTTTTTTAAATCTCCCCCTGCACTCTGGTGGGAAACATGTCTGCTGTTTCCTTTCAAACACACAAGGCTTGATTCTCCTCTCACAATGGCATAAATTGTGAAGAACTCCACTTGAAATCAATGGAAGTAAAGACATGTGAAATGGGGTGAGAGAAGAGCCTAGCCTCTGGTTTCTATTTTTAAGTGAGTCTGGTTAACCTAAAATTGTTCAATGTGCCACTGTGACTTTAGTTTGTCAATATCAGTTGCTATGCTTGTTTCTTTTCATACATAATGTATCATTTTCATATATAATACATCACAGCTGGTACCCCTAATCATGATGCACATGTCTTTGACTTAATACCTTGGTACTACTACGTCAGTTTTGATAGTTAATAAGTAATATGTATGGTAAAGTACTTAACTTTCACTAGAGTCAGATCCTACAAAAAGGCTGAGTTATAGTTGTATTCCTGTGCAGCTCCCAAAGGCAAGAAGGCTGGCTTGGCTCTATCGCTCCAACCTAAACTTTCTTTGTGGTTTTCTACTGCTTTAGTGGTTCTAATCTGTGAATCTTGTTCCTCATTATCCAGGTTCAAGATATTAATTCTACATAAACAAAACTTTCTCGGTTTTTGTTGTTTTTCTGTGCTTGTAAAGTATTTGGCTCTGTTCTTATGTTTTGTACATGCTTAAGAACTTGCTACAACTTCAGGTTTTCTCTCAACAGTGAAGTACTTTGTAATAAACCTGGAATATCTGCACACAGTTTTTGCCACTGCCCAAGTTTTGGAGGTTGTACACACTTGTTTATTTTTTGGCAATGGCTTTAAGTCCTTAATTACCATCAGTAGTCAAATAACAGAATGAAATTATACAGCAATGCTGTAAAAGCTGTTCATGCTAGCTATGATCTGTATATGTGTGGATATCTTTGAGAACAGTCACCTCATTCATTAACCAGTGCCACAGACTCCAACTTTACCACTATTTAGTTTTTGAAATTAATGCAACGTTCTCTACCTAACTGAAACATTGCTTTGACTGCCTCTTTCTGTAATTTAAAAACCTCCCATGAAATAGTTGCCTCCTGTAATGTATTTTAACTTGAAGTAAATCTATTGGTGCATTTGAATTTTTGTTTTCTTTTAGAGTAGCAAATCACAGGTGTCCACAAGGGAGTCTCCTTAAACTTGAATACTATGGTAGGCTTAACATATCATTCTCATCATAATAAAATTAGGGGTAAATTTTAAGTGAAAATCCTCTGGTGTATAGCTGTTGGGTCCTTGAGCTTTCCCCTTCCATTTCAGTCCACTAGCCCCCCAAAAAGTCAAAGGTTCCCTAGCTACTATGTGGCGGTCTTTGTCATCAGGGACAGATGCCACAGAAGCTTGCTGTGCTGCACTAGGTTGTAAGTGATGAAGATCTCAATGTTCAGCGTGGCTTCCCAGCCACAGAGGTGATGCACAACTGGCTTCTGACTTCTTGACTACAGCTGAGAATTCCAAGAGCAAATCCTTCCTTGTCCCTGCTAGGTTTTGCATTACTTACCATGGGGAAAATGCTTTAGCATAGTCAATTCACTCTAGCTTTAACCATGGCTTTTTTTGAAGTATAGCTGTCTGACAGGTAGCGTGGTGGAGACTAAACTAAGATGTGGCGTTTGCTGCTGCTGTGAGCTGCCGTGGCCGCATGCAGCAGTGCTTGCCTACAACTGACGTGAGAGTGGTGGGAGCAGAGCAGGGTGTATGATAGGGATATGCTTGTGGGTCAAATAAGCTTTTCCCACCTGGAAGCTGGACACTTCTCAGCTTTGTTCAGGTGGAGCAGCCCTTGTTGTGGGGTAGGGAACTGACTGCCTTTCAAGTGCAGAGATGTGAAGATGGTCTTCCTGATGTCAGGCCTTACTCATTTTTCATCTCATGGCTTTGAGACTCATTCTGTCATATAAGTTTTGGAGCACTTTTAAGCTCTTCTGAGAGTTATTATTGTGGAGGCTGCAATACTTGTCTGGAAGAGAAACTACTTTTGGTAGTATTTTTAAAGCCTGAGGTCTAGTGTACAAGTCGTTTTTGGGTATAAGAGAAACAAGGTTCTGTGGTTAGAGTACCACAATCTATGGGAAAATTAGTCTCTAATGCAAATTGGTACATACAGCAAGCTTGAAGAAAGTCTGAAACCTTTGCCAAGCAATATGAAGTACCTTATCGCTTTCATAGATGAAGCAGCTTCTATTGAAAAAGATACGGGAATAGAAGAGCATGCTTCTGGCTCTTTATTAGTTGTAGTGGTTAAGAACAAATCCAAGATAATAGTGTGTAATAAGGTTGATGACTTAAAGGCTCTGAACAAACTTAAGTAACTTTCTGCCTGTTGTGAAACTCATGATGTAAGACTTGACTTCAGAAAATGGAGATGGGTTTGGAGATCTAGAGCTTAAACTTGTTTATGGGTAATGTTGAGGAGTTGTCACCACAAAATACAGAGCTGATGGTGCTATGCTTCTGCAAGACACAAATCTGTTTTGGAAGTAGCAATAAGGCCAATGTAAATTTTAGAAAGCAGTCCTTCTAGTAAATCATTCCAGAGCCATTTGCTTTCAGTCTTGATTTGTATGTAGGCATCCTGAAAGCTCTGACTACTGAACGGTTCACTGTGTACCTACTCCAACTCTCTTTAAAAGCTACCTTTTTTCACACACATGCTTTCTGACAAGAGACCTCAGACAGATGCTTGGCACTCATGTCTTTTGTGTCAGAAAGCAAAAATGTATGGGATCAGAGGTGTGAATAGATTACTCCTGAATAATCCTTCTATTCAGTTACAGGTCCGTGTCATGGCATACACTGTAAGAAAGTGTTTAAAACTCTTTTAAAAGGTGCATGTGTTAAGGACAAAACTGTGTGTGGTGAGAAAGTTAACCCGTGCTTTATGTAACACCAGCAGGCTCTAAGGTTTTATCTGACTGTCCTGTTTAAGGAAGGTAAAAATGATTTAAAATTAGTATGCCGTGGAAGGGTGCGTAGAAAATATGTATTTCTTGGCATCCTTCCAGAATTACTATTTAGACAATTTTGTGACGTTGATGTCTAACAGCATTCTGGTAGCCTCAGTTTTCTCTTCCATGGAACAGTTCCAGCCCTCACTTGTGAATTAGCTTGCTCTGTGATACCATATGGAATAAAATAAATATCAGGAGGACACACTGCAAAACATTTATACCTAAATTTCTGACCAAAGTATGCACATAATTTGCTGTAGCTATGAATTTGGCCTTTTAAGAAAAACACTTTGGAAGACACCTGATCATGTGTGTACATCCTGCACCTGTACCACAATAGATGCATTCCAAGCACACTTCTGTAAGGAAGCCTGGGATCGACTCCTCTACAGCTGAAGCATTTCTGTAGCTATTGGGCCAACACTGTAAGGCACACTGTCAGCACAGAGGGCAGAGCGTACGGGTCTGAGAATGTGTAGATCCTTATCAAGTCTGTGCTGTGACAGCTGTCTGCAGGAGAAATGCTTGAGAATCATCATCATCATGGCTAGGCTCCACGAACGAAGATTTGGGAAGGGCTCTACCCACGTTTGTTGCAAGCACGTTGGTGGCTAAAAAGGCCAATACGAGATAGGCAAGTCCGGTTGCAGAAGGCACAGCAGAAAGACTCCTTAGATGGTATGTTCTGCAAGGCACGATTCTTTCTGCGTTGTCTTTTCTCCTCAAGGATGATCCTGCCTGCTTTCTCAAAAGCATCAGCAGGTTGTAGATGGTGTGTCTCCAGGACTCCCAATTGGAGGCCAGAGTAGACCAGTGATGGTGGTCAATATGGCCAAGGCTGAGATGTTGTTTCAGGGAGTCCTTGTATCTTTTCTTCAGGGCTCCTCTCTTGCGGCAGCCGGTGGCAAGTTCACCATAGAGCAGGATCTTAGGGAGGCGGTGGTCCTTCATCCTGGAGACGTGCCCTGCCCAACGCAGCTGTGTTCTCAGTAACATGGCCTCAATGCTTGTGACTGCTGCCTGGTCCAGAACAGACACATTGGTCACATAATCTGGCCAGTGGATGTTAAGGATCGTACGGAGGCAGCGTTGATGGAAGCGTTCTAGGAGACGCAGGTGGTGGTGGCAGATGACCCATGATTCAGATCCGTATAAGAGAGTAGATAGCTTGAGAATAGTCACCTTGAAACTGCACAGATGAAAAATATGCAGAATTAATGATAGTCGTTGACACTTCCACTAAAATACTAAAATATGGGACTTGAACTCCAACTACACTTCTGGGTTTGCAAAGTAAACCAGACTATTGTGATAGGGCCTGGCTCGGCTCTTTTGCAGCTGGTGACTCCAGGGAAGGGCTGAAGGGTAGGGTCTTGCAACAAGGAGGGTAACAGCCAAGTCTCGTCAGGCAAACACCAAGCACAGATTCAAAGATGACAAATGTAGTAGCTAACTGGTGGGGTATGGAAAGCTTGTGATGTTAGGGCTCTGGCTGCTACTGTCCAGTGCAGGCCTCGCAGTCCTGGTGGAAAAAGACAATATACTCATCTCTTCACTGGGGAGAGGTGCAATGGCGTTGTAACCATGGAGTCAGTGTGACTTGTGATGGTGGCTTAAGGTATAGCTGAACAAAAGATTGATGAATTGTCATAAAAAAATTTTGAGTTGGAAGGGACCTTAAAGATCATCTAGTTCCAACTGCCCTGGCATAAGCAAGGATACCTTCCTCTGGACCAGGTTGCTCAAAGCCCCATCCAACCTGACCTTCAGCACTTCCACAGATGAGGAATCCGCAGCTTCTCTGGGCAGCCTGTTCTGATGCCTCACCACCTTCACAATAAAAGATTTCTTCCTAATATTTAATCTAAATGTACCTTGTTTCAGTTCAAAGCCAATACCCTTTGTCCTATCACTACATGCCCTTGAGGAAAGTCCCCCTCCAGCTTTTTGTGGGTGTTGGAAGGCTGCTCTAAAAGTCTCTTTGGAGCTTTCTTTTTTCCAGGCTGAACAACCCCAGCTCTCTCAGCCTGCCTTCATAAGAGAGGTGCTCCAGCCCTCTCATCTTCTTCCTAGCCCTCCTCTGGACTTGCTCCAGCAACTTCATGTGCTTGTTGTGTTAGGGGCCCCAGAGCTGGATGCAGTATTCCAGGTGGGTCTAATGAGAGCAGAGGGGCAGAATCGCCCCTCTTGCCCTGCTGGCCACACTGCTTTCCCTGCAGCCTTGGACACATTTGGCTTTCTGGGTTGCAAGTGCACCTTGATGGGTTGTGTTGAGCTTCTTGTCCACCAACACCTCCAAGTCCTTCTCCTCGGGACTGCTCTCAATCCATTCTCCTCCCAGCCC
>VXAY01004337.1:1092033-1128573 GCA_013399855.1 Oxyruncus cristatus | reverse complement strand
CGGGATCGGGATCGGGATCAGCCCTGCGGGAGGGGATGTCAAACGGAGCGAGGCCGGGCGCGGGGGAAGGACAACGCTCGTGCTTTTCGCAGGGCGCTCGTGGCACTCGGAACGCTTCTGCCTGGCCGTGTTTTCAAGGCTAAAATTATTTCAGGGACGAGTTTGCAGTGGCACCAAGAGCAAAGCGAAGTGTGCTTTTTCATTCCCCTCAATTTGCCATCATCCTGCTTTAAATGAGTAAAATTAAACGGATTTGAAGGACAGATGACAACCTGCCAATGCAAAAAACCCCCCAAACAAACAAAAAAAACAAAAAACAACAACGAAAAAACACAACCCCCCAAAAAACAACACCAAAACCAAACCAAACAAACAAAAACAAAACAAAATACCAAACAACGCCCCTCTGACCATTTTTTCTGAGGACTGACTATTTTTTCTGTTCCTCTGCATGCTTAATCTCTGTTTATTTGCCACTGTTCCAAATTATACTGAAACCCAAAGGAAAAGGGAACAAGCTTAAAGGTCCCAGCCCATCTACTCAAAGATCTGTGTAGGTGTTCATCTTTTGGGGTGACATCTTGCTTCATTTTTTCTGTCAGAAGAGGATGGACGTGACTTTGCAGGTAGAGCTGGAGAAGTGAGGTAGAACATAGCCCTTGGCCTCTGGTTGCCCTAGCTGGCCAGAGGGTATGACAGGAGCATGGCAGGCTGTGGCATTCCCAGTTGGAGACTAAGCTCTTCCCAACCCCAGAAGACCCCAAATGTGTGTGTTGCCTGTTGTGGTGGCAGCTCCGTGAGGGTGCAAGTGGTCCAAGTACGTAGGTGGAGGCAGGAGCCGTCTCACAGCCACTCCACAAACACGGAAGACAACAGAAGTCCATGCACTTTGATGTGGTTCTCTAGGGCCCTGGTAAGCTGCCCCAACTAGTTTAACCAGGCCCAGAGGCAGCAGAGCGAGGAAGAAACGGGCTCTGCTGAATAGCCAAAGGAGCGCTTCCATATCACCCTCATTCCTGGGGAGCTTTTGCCCAGAAGTGAGCCTATCCCACAGATACAGGAGCAAGATAGTCCTGCCTGAGACTGAAGGAGAAACATGTTTTGTTAATAATTGCAAGGAGGCCATATGGGGTTAGTAACTGTTGGTTCTCATTTTCAAGGAGGGATAGGCAGGTGCTAAATTCAGGCCTGCAGAGTAATCCTGCTTGGGATGCAGGCTGTGACTGCCACTGCTTCACTCTAATGGCCTTGGAAGGAGAAGGGGCACCTCAGGAGGTTGCTGAGACTTCAGGTGGATTGTGCCTTCAAACAGCAGTGTCCATATCTTTCGATGGATGCAGGGTGACTGTGAAATAGGGAGGGGCGTGACTCACCTGGCAAACAGGAAAGGTTGACAGCCTGCGCAGCCTGCAGCCAGATTTGTAGATCAAAGCCTTCAAGCGCTGCACCCTGAGCTGCATGGTGAGCTCCTCCACATGGATTAAACTAGTCTAGCTGCAGAATGAACGGAATACTCAGTATTCACAAAATTTTCTGCAGAAAAGAAATGCGGAGGAATTGCTGGCCCTGCAGAACTCAGGCATCTGGCCAACTTGACCAAAATATTGTTTAAAAATAAGATGGTGGTTTCTCAGAATTTTAGGCATGTGGTTTGAGAGTTTTTAGCCAAATCCTTGTAAGTGTTTTCCTGTTAACATGAAAAATGTTACTAGTTTTATAGACTTTCTGATGGGGCTGTTAGACAGAGGTGCTAATAATGAATCACGTGAGTGGCAGGTATTGTAACCATTCTCAAATAAGACTCGTCTCCTTTTGTACAGGAGAAAGAAAACATTCTTTTGGGAGTGAGTTTTTTATTTTTGTTTTTTTTGGGGGGAGGGAGGTGTTCCTTGATTTCAATCTTGGGAAAGGAAACCCTCAGTGGTAAATAATTGGGTAAGGATCTAGCAGGATGAGCTTAAATGAAAGTGCCTCATTCAGCGACTCCTCTCCCTTCTTAATTGTACAATGGACTTTCTCAACACTGCTTCCTGGTATTCATCCTAGACCTTCAGCTCTGATACCTGTAAACAATTAGCATTCTCCCACAGGGCACACAAGCACTTGGGTTTAACAGTGTATTTGTGTGTGGCAGCAGTTTAACCTTCTCAAGGAATTTTTCTGTCCTCCTTGTGTCTTTCTCTTCTGTGTCCTTTCCTTGGAGTTGTTTGTTGCTGATTTATTCAGTTTATATGCAGATTCTAAAAACAGCTGTTTCTATGTGATGCTACTGTCTTCTCTCCCCTAAGAAGCTATAATTGCACAAAAATGTCAGTTTTTAATTGTATATATCTAGCAGTCCCTATCTAATGTTCACACCTGCTTTTCAGTTTGTTATAGCAATAAGCTGCTGATGGGAACATGATGTTCCACTCTCTAATACTGCAATAATAAGGCAGTTCTGTGAGGTTTTTTTATTGCTGTCCTCATCCTCTTCTACGTTTGAACAGAGCACATTATTAGTTGCCTCTTCACTGGTCAAAAGCACAATACCGGGACATGGAAGCAAGAACTCTTATGAAATGTACATTGCCTACTATTATATAGCTTGGCCATTGGGTGACAGGGAGTTAGACCTGTGATGCAGAATTTCTTATATAAGGTGTTAAAATGGGTTGAAAATCAACATCTAATGAGAGACTCTTAAAAGTACTTTTCTGAATCACAGGACTCACTGGTGTGGAATATGCACAAATGAGCACAGTCTGGGAACTCCTTCTCAGCCAACTGAAAAGTAAAAATGGTTGACTCCTATGTGCTTCCAGAGAGTGGAAGATATCCTAAACAACAGCTTTGTTTGAGTGAAGCATTTCTCATCCCTGGTGCTAGTTTTATTGTGCAGTCATGAGGCATGAAAATTCCCATGTGAAAGTGGTCAGTGCTGCAGTACTACTTTTAAAGAGGAAAGCAAGCCTCAAATTTTTGAATGTTGTTGTATTAGCTTCCATTTTTCATCAGATAATGCATAACTTCAATGAAAAGTTTACAAAAAATAATTTTTTCAAGTGTGATGAGGTAATAGAAACAGCGTGGTAGCATCTGCATGCCAGTCCTTTGAATATCAGCCACAGTTAAAGCACTTCAGGACTCAGTGTGTAACGCCTGTGATCATCTTGATCTTCAGCAGCCTGTGCAAGAAATTGACTTCAAGGATCAAAGTTTTCTATATTTCACACCAGAAAAGTGTGAATAACAGCTGGAAATTTACCCTTCAATGATTATTTATCTGTCAATAAAGACCTTTAGAACAAGGGAGAAATGGAACTGGCCCTTACTTTTTAAACAGTTTTTTTCTTGTAATGACTAAGGATTCTTAACCAATACACTTTGCATTTAAAAGTGGAAATACTTTTATGTGGAACTTGGAATGTGTAAGTCTTACTGCAAGTACTAACTGAATGTTTTGTCTGACTGACCATTTCTTATTAATTACAAAGCTAGAAGTAGATTGGGTTGATAAGGCATAACCCTGAAGCTGCTTCCTGTACATGATCTTTAGTGTTTTTAAAATTCTTTTCTTATCACATTCTCATCATATCTGGGATCATGACACAGGCCTTTAGGGGATGACAGGCTGTGTTCCTGTGGGATTTTTGTTTAAGTCTTCTAGCATAAGTCTTAGGAAACTTCTATTGAGTGGGTAACACTTTCAACTTGTCGATAGCATGCTGTCTGTACTCTGGCATGCAAAGACTAGTACAGGAATACAAAACATTGACATCACAGGCAACAGTCTTAATTTGATATTCCATAGTTCAGTGTTTGTGCTGTGACTAGAGCAAGCTAAGATTTGGCAGGATTGTTAGCTCAAGAAAAGCCTAGTGAAGTAAATAAAACTCTCAGTGTTGCTTCGATCTTAAAAAGTATCTTTTAAATGTAGACAGCTCTTGCCCTTCACTGAAGCTTGAACTAAATGTTGAAGGCTAAATGTCAAATTCCTTGAAATAAGACAATATGCGTTCAAAAACCAGAACAGGGTGTTTTGGTTTGTTCTGGAAGTTCAACTAAGTTCACTGAAGGGCTGACATTACATCAATGACTACTGCTGATTGCTGTCTTCACACGTCACCTTTTAGCATCATAAAACCATTTTTTAAATGAAAACCTAAAATATCTCCTTTCCTGTCCCTTTCTGTAGAACGTATAGCTCTGGTGCCACCAGCTGTCATTTTTTTTTTTTTTTGGAGGGGGGGGGTTAGGACAGAATCCATTTGATGGACCTGGTTAGTGAGCTTCTTCTGTAAAGCCCAAAAGCATATGTTGCATCTGCGCAGCATCTGAACAAAATGTTTCACAGAAGTATGTAGTATCACTGGGGAACCTAGCTCATAAAACAAAATGCAGATCTAAAACACTGAAAAAGACCATACTCTGTATCATGTCCAGCTTGCAATTTCTTAACTCTAAACTGATGTTTCATGAAGGCAATTCCTTACACAAATAAGGCAAAAAATATACCTTTAAAGAAATCGATTGTTGTTCTTGAAGTGTTTGTACTTAGTTTATAGTTGATGCTTAAGCCATATCTGTTCATTTGACTTGCTTTTGGTTTGTTAAAATATTGCTGCACTGTTGCTGTGAAACACCCTCAATTATTGGAATAGAGTGCCATCTGGCAAGTATTGATTACTTTTATTCCATCAATAGCACATTTTTCCATCAGTACTTTAAATAAAAATGAAAAATTGAAGAATGTCAAGTGTGAATGTGCATTTTTTCCCAGTTCTTCTTCTGATCAGTAGAGTCTGTCAGGGGATGTTTAGAAAAATAAACTTATTAAGTAACAAGTCTCATTTCCATTTAAAGTATTGCATATATTCTTCCCTACTACTGATTAACATGGTCCATACTCAGGTCTACTCTTCTCCCACTCAATGACTTGAGTCCTTGATGATTACACTGGTGAATACAGAAGGAAAATGATACTCATCACTCTTCACGCCTATGGATCACCGGAAAACTGAGTTTTGGACCCTTAGATTTACTTTATCATTCACGTTTATTTGTGTCAGGTCAAACCCAATACAAATCCTATATGAGAGCTGGCACAGTTACTCCCTGTGTTACCCACAGGAAAAATTACAGGTGCTTTTGCAGAACCGTTCTGTTCGGAAACAACCTCTGGAGGTCAGTTGATCAAACCTACAGAGCACGATCAACTGAATTCAGACCACCCTGTATCAATGTAGCATTTGGATTTGTGCAGCATGCAGCAGGTCTCTTAATAAATAAGCCAGTGTTTCTATGAATTGTATCTTCATAAATTAGAATGCCCTTTGTAAATCATGTGTTCCCACTGGAAGAATGGGGATAATAGAAAAATCCCAGTTTCTTTCCTTGTGTGTCCAGTTACTCTTTGCGTGTGCAGCACAGCATCATGATCAGTTACAAGAGTATGTTGACCTGTTTGTCCGACTTCCTTCTTTCTTGGATGCCTGGTTGCTAAAGTAGCTGGCTGCATGGTCGACGAAGTGGCACTCGAGTAACAGTATCTTCCAGTGCTAAAGCAACTTGGTCATTATGTAGGACAGCAGACCCAATCATTCACAACCCATGAATGGTCAGGGATTTGTTCTCAAAACATTTACAAGATCATGAAATTCTTCAGAAACAACTGCTTGTGAGTACCAGTTTAGAGTACTTCCAGAGGAATACATAAATAAAAGGCAATAAAGATTGTCATCTTCTAAATCTACAGGTTGAGAAACTGGTCATTCTGGATGAGTAGCAATCTTGCAGCTCAACTTGAACCTCCAAGTTTGGTTTGGTTTTCATATTAAGCATATTTGCATTATGCTCCCTTGCAAGTAGCTGAAGTTACATGTTTGTACCTTTCAGACAAAATTTTTATGAGTGTGGATTCCTTCCAAGTAATTTGGTAGTAAAGGGGAAGTTTGATTAAGTCATAGTTATGCTTTAAAGAACAACTCGGAAGTTTTGGATGCCCAAAGATACCTACAGCAATTTAGTGGAAATCGGATTTGAGTGGGGATTATCATGGAGACTGTAATTTGATTCCTATTGCTTTTCTGGGCATCTGAAGATAGTTAGGGAACTGTGAGCATAACAGGCCTATCTATTGCCAGTGAGTGCTGGTGACACTGGTAGGTAATTCGGCCATGCAGAGAAAGCGTGTCCTTCCAAGGAATTTCACTGTTCTGCACTGATGCTTTTTTTTGTTGGGTTTGGGGGTTTTTTGTTGCCATGTTTTGGTTTGGTTTTTTGTGTTACTGTCTAGCACGTCAGAGTCTATTACTGTTCCATCAGTTTACAGTGTTCTATATAGGTAAGTAAAACTTTTTTATTCTTTCTGTAAGTTGTTAATTGCTTTTTAATTCTGTTTGTATGGAGTAAGTATTCAGATACTTCAGTCATAGAAGTTCATATATTATACTTTAAGCCTCCAGAACTCTTCACTAGCACAAACAGCTAATTCCTACCCACAGTAAATCTATCTCATGTTCTTCCTCGCCTACCCCAAAATGCAAATGCAAAAGAAAAGAGAGGTCCAGGGTATCACTCTGAATGTAAAAGTGGAATCACTCAACATGGATACTGCAATACTAGTTTGAGAACAGTAAAGGGAAAAGTGGTCACAGAGGGCCTGGTTCCACTGGCTTAGAGCACTGTTCAGATAAAGACTGCTGTGATTTGCCTCTCCCTTGTAGTGGCATTCCTGCTTGTCTAAACTCATGGTGAACTGGTTTAAAAAAATCAAATCTATGGGAATTTTCACTTCTTTTCTCTTTTTCTTTTGGCAGAGTTAGCTTTTTGCTTGTTTAAATTCCTCTGCAGTTCCACCATGCAATCAGCTGAGTGCCAGTGCTGGCACAGTGCCTGTCGTCTGCATGAAGGAAGAATGCAGAGTCCATGCAGTATCCCAAACATAAATGGGTCTCAGCTGTGTCTTAGAAGTCCCCAGTTATGCAGTCTGTGTGCCTCTTTCTTTGTCTTGTTCTTCAGTTACACCTATTTCTCTCCTTCAGGTCTATTTACACTTTTATGACTTCACTAATAGTGAAATGTTCCTCAGAAATGGTAACACCTACTAAAATAGTTGGGAATGCTACTGCCTGTGATTACTGCTCTTGGTGGTGCAAAGATTATTAGAAATTGGAACCCTTTGCCTGCCATTTCTTCATCAGCATGGCTGTCACCCTTGGCCTCTTTGCCAAAACTTATTGCCCCTCCCCAGCAGAGGTGATGGAGTGTAGGGTGGGTTGATGAGGTTTCAGTCTAAACCAGGGATAGAATCATGGGTCTAAATCCAAATGGTAGGTAAAGCTCTGGGGGAAAAAAAATGTATCCCTAGGTCTAGGATGGGGGAAGTAATTACAAAAGCTGAGGATTCCTATATGACAGATTTTTAAAAAGCATTTTTCCTGTAGATAAAATAAGAGAAGGTTTGTCCCTAGTGCCTTTTTTTTGTTGTTGTTGTGTGATAGGCTGTGAGACGGAATTAATTCCAAATAAAAACAAACAAACAAACATTTGTATGTAGCTAATTGTGTTTGGTTTTTAGTTTACCACCCAATCTTCTGGGTCTTTTTCTAGGATACTATAATTTATTTTGGTTTGTGGTTTTTTGGTTGGTGTTTTGATGTGGGGTTGTTTTGCTTTGTTTGATTTGGTTTGGTTTAGTTTTGGTTTTAAGTGCCAGGAAAAGACTTCAAAAGCTGAGTTCACGTTTTTCAAATGAAGGATTTTGTATGTCTCACTTGTGCCATAATGATCTTGTTGCAGATAAGGACAGTAGTGGTAAGAGATTTAAGAATGCTTTACAATAATTGTCAACCTCTAAAAATTTCTGGAACTTGCTAGATCATGAATTTGTGCTGCATGGTTTTGTAAGTATCTCCTGTGTTTTTAGTTCTTAGTTTGATTGTTTATCTGCATTGCATGCAGAAATGCAAACTCAGGTCTGGTGTTTATAAACAGTTGCTTGTATACATCAGGTGTACAAAAGCAGCAAAACGAGAATAAAAAACACCTCTGTTTAATGCATTCCTACTGGATGTTCACTACTGTGCTCTGAATGAGGACTTCAGAAGTCCCATATATGAGGGCTTGTAGAGAAGTGCTGTGCCAAATTCTCTGTTGCTTCCTCATTTAGCTTTACTAAGTACTGGGGTGTGCTGTTGTCAGAGATTAGTTCCTTGAGGAAGGGAAATGCTATACAGTATTAAAGGTTATTTAAAGATGGTGCTCTGACAGTCGACAGCAGCAGAGGTGGTAGCGGCAACCGAGGTAAGCCCGGGGGTTACAGCTGTAGATTCAAGCAGCGCAGGGAGGTTCCCGAGCCCAAGGACACCTGAGCATCGGCCCCGCCCGGAGCCGGCAGGTCTCGGAAGCCAATTCGGCGAGCAAGGGACGTTGCCAAGACCGTCTGTGGGAGATTTAAAGGGCTCCAGGGAGCGTGAGTGACACGGCGAGGGCAAAGGGGAGCGTGGTGCGGCCGTTCGTGCAGGAAGGGCGCAGCTGCCCTCCCGGCTCTGACTGTGTGTTAGGTGTAGGTATGGCGGGTTTTGTTTTGGGTTTGTTTTTTTTTTTTCCTCTTCAACTTGACTAGATCCAGCAATGGTTTACAAACGACCAAAAGCCGTCACTGCTGCTGCCAGCAGGAGTGTGGTGACCCAGACAGAACCCTCCCAAGGACACAGTTGTGTCTGAGCTTGGTGTTAGTACTGCAGGACAGTGCAAAAGATACCTGTGAGCGGTGTGAACAGGTGAATGATCTGCTCTGTCTAGTGGCAGAGGATAAGGAAGAAGTGAAAAGGCTAAGCAGTATTAAGGAGAGAAAAAAAAATAGACTGGTAAGTTTCACCCTTCTGAGCCTGAGAGAAGCTCAGCAGGAGTCAGAAATGCCCCGTCCCTCTTGCCATCAGGCAGAAAGAGGAGAACCTAGTGGATGGGGGGAATGGAAGGGAGTCCCTGCTCAAGGAGATAGAAGAGTCCCCTCCCAACCCCCATCACCTTCTCAGGTGCCCTTACAGAATATGTATGAGGCCCTGGATCTAGAGGGTAGGCTGATGACAGTAGTGAAAAAAATCTGGAGGGTCTCCCAATTGCACTCTGTCTATCAGACAGATCATGACCTCAAGTATTAAGAAGAAAACAAGGGTAGTTGTAGTAGGTGACTCCCTTCTGAGGGGAACTGAGTGCCCTGTATGTTGCCCACACCCATGCCACAGGGAACTCTGCTGCTTCCCTGGGGCCTGAATAAGGGATATTACCAGGAGACTCCCAGAACTAATTCAGCCGTCTGATTATTACCGACTGCTGGTTGTCCAGCTTGCAGTGATGACGTTGACAAGAGGGGTGCCAATTAATTTAAAAAGACTTCAAGGCTCTGGATCGATTGTTGATGGGACAGGAGAGCAGGTGGGGTTCTGTTCAATTCCTTCAGTAGCAGGGATGAATGATGGAAGGAACATGTTACCAATAAGTGGCTTAAGGACTGGTGTCATCACTGAAATTTTGGTTTATTTGATCATGGGGCAATTTTTTCGGCTCCAGGCCTGCTAGAGTCAGATGGGCTTTATCTGTCTAGCAAGGGCAGAAGGACTGTAGCCCATGAGTTGGCAGGGCTGGCTGAGAGGGCTTTAAACTAGGTTTGAAGAGGGAAGGGGATGAAACCAGGCTCTCCAAAGATTTCTTGATTGAAGTACATTATTGTGAGTCTCAAAAAACTGGTGATGATAAACTTCATAAATGTTTGAACTAAAGAGTGATTAAGCTTGATTTAGGCAAGTTGTGGCTATGAAGTACTTGCCAAAATTGTTACTTCATTATCTCCTGCTCCTAGGGAAGAGAGATCCTGCTTGCAGCTGTGTAATAAGTAGGCCACACCATGCTTTAGCAAAGAAGCCAAGAATATAATGTATAGAAGTAAGTTCATTTGAGGTGATACCTATAGTTATGTGATGAACTGATGTTGAAACTCTTTATTGCCAGCAATCTGTGCTGTTCTTACTGTGTTTAAATTCTCCTGTGTATTCTTGTAAATACAGATCTTAAGAAGAAAAAAAAAAAGGCATCAGATTTATTAATGTGGCTAAAAATATGCAAAACAGGCCATGCATCTTCATGTGGCCCATTGGACTGCTACATGTCTTCTACTGTTACACTGTGTAGAAAGACTGGATATTTTAAAAAAAATTGTGAGCAGGCAAGGACTGGAAAATAAAGTTGTCAGATTCTCCAGCTGCAGTAAAAAGCAAACTCAGATACTTGTTGCTGAGGTTTCTACAGTGCTTGGCTAATAATGAGTTATCTTGCTGTATTCTTGACTTAGAGCAGCTATTGTGCTGAAATGTGGGTCCTGGCTGTCAGAGTCTTTCCCACTTTCCGCATCCAGGGACGGCTGGAGCTCTGAGAGAACAGATTGTCTGGCTCTTTTTTCCTTTCTTTTTAGCCAACCTTGTTTCCAATCTGGTCTGTAGATAGCAACCAGGGACTGGTTATGAATAATGTCTGTGTTGCTTAAAAGTGACATCTGTGACTTGCCAGACTGCCTACGTGAAATGCTTCCAATGATATAGCTGTTGCTCATGCACCCCTGTAGGAGGGGGACAGCAGCCTTAGGGCAGAACCAGAGTGCTCTACCTCACTTTGTTGACCTTGGGCATGCACTGCTCTATCCCAAGATCCCAAATCCTGGTGTATGTGATCCACTTTGAAATGGTGCAGAGGCTGGAGCGGAGCCACACGCCGCTCCTGTTGCTGATGGCTGTGCCTACTCTTGCTGTCATACAAGTGGTAGTCTGCAGGAAAACCAGGAATTCAGAAACCCTGTGTTCTGATACATTTCCTTTTCTTGAAGAGCTTCTGTATCAAGGTTGACTCATGAGGATTTCACAGAGAAAGCTGAACTTTCATTTCAAGGGTTAAAACACAGATCTTTTGAAAGTGATAATACGGACAGTAGATCATCCTGGTGATGGCTGAGAAGTATAATTTAAGAGACTTCTGAGCTTCATCTGCCTCTAAGAAGGGAACAGGATAGTTGCTAAGCTGCAATTAAAACCAGTATCTAAAAGGCTCTCATTTCTGAGGTGCGGGCTTACATAGTGCAATATAAAATAAATTTTGATTCGAAGGGCTGCAGTTGCTTGCTTCTTGCACCCATAGTCTGGAGAAGATACTGATGACAGACTGCTCTCACTGCCACAGCAAGTTCTTTATTCCACTATATTTCATGATGCTTCCAGGCTTCAGCCTAGTGATTGTGGCATCTTTCCCTACCTGCCCTAAAGTCTGTGTAGTGTTTGTACTCTGTATGTTTACAGGCAGGTCAGTGTTTGCAACCATTCAGAAGAGATGGAAAGACCTTTTTTTAGGAGGGAGGAAAACTAACAAAGACAGTTAATTGAACAAAATCCACTCATTTATTTGTAACCTTTCACATCTGTTAGCTGTCCTGAGTGTTGATTTAACAAGGAATCTAGAGATACACCTAAGTACTGGAGAAGGCTTGTTTGCCATGCTGACGTCTTTCTTCTTGGTTGGTAAAAACAGGAAAATAACTCTCACACGTGGGTTGTAGTTTGTTGTGCAGAGAAGTGGTTTTAGAAAGAGTTCTCGTAGTGAATTCTGTCTAAGAAGCACTAATTACAGCTTTGAAATCTATTGAAGCAAATGACTGAATGCTGTCTAAGAATACTATTACTTTGAGTTGAACTTGATGATCCTTGTGGGTCATTACCAACAGAGTATTCTATGATTTTTTTAAAAGCAAATCCACAACATGAGATACTTAGGAAGTTATATAGGTTAAACTTGTCAACACCCAATTAAGTTATTTTTTGGCCTTTTTATCTCAGTTTCTGTTGAGACTGTGTAATTAAAATACCTTATAGCTTGGGTCGTATTAACTTAATAGCAAAGCCTGAAAAAGATTCCCAAAACATAACTATTACTTATTTTTACCAATTGATCATGAAAAGTCAAGGTACTGAGTTTAGTTGTGCCTGAGGAAATCAGACTGGGTTGTGGGGTAGGATGCCTTTGCACAAACTGACCAAGTTTATGTGCAGTTTGTCTCCTGGATGTTCTTCTGGGACTTCTACTACAGACAAAGGAATAAAGCTTTACTGTAGTGTCAGTACTTTTTAAGCCAGCAGGAGAGGTTTAGGGCCTGGGGTTTTTGCTCCAGAGTTGCTTTTAACTTCACATCTATACTCTCCAAAAACCTAGCAGCCAACAGGATGGGTTATTCTCCATCATCCATGTAGTTACTGATTGGTTGTTTTGAGGAACTGTTGTATGCAGATATGAAGACAATCCTTTGAAACCAACCCTTGCATCTGCACACAGGGTTTCTCTTGCAATGGATGAATAACTTGATCACAGATGTTAAGGTGGGTATTTACGGCAGTTCTGTTTCCTGTCTAGCCAGGAGATGGCTCTCTCTAGCCATTCCCAAAGGACATCAAGATTTCTGAAACTAGAGATAATTGGTATTCCTTGGGAGACCTAAATTTGGTGTTTTATGCATCTGTTTCATGAATTTTGGGATACCTGTAGGAAAAAGCTTGAATGGGAAGGAATTCTTAACAGAATTACAGTAAGAAAAATGGATGCATACGGACATGATTGCCTGTAATTGGAGATCTGTTTGCAGAAGGTCGAGGTAAAGGCCTTACAATAACCAGAACCTGGCTAAAAAAGCCTGGCAAGCACTCAAAGAGTTGTCTTGCTGCTGGAAACACAGCCTTTGAGCTGAAGCATAAGCAGCTGCGAAGCATGGTTTTCTTATTTCTCTACAAGTCTTGTTACACCTAGTATCTGCTTCCACTGATCTTAAAATAAAATAATAATGCTGCATGCTGAGTGGCCTCATGCTGTTAAGCCACTGATATTTGATCCCGTGTCAGTCATAGGAAGAGGGAAAGGAGAGCTACTGATCCACTGTTTGGTACTTAGTGGTCTGCTACAAGACTGGGGGACCCAAGGGTAGAAGTAAATGCAGACTGTTTTACTAAGTTGAAGCACCAAGACAAATACTTGAGAAAACCCATTAAGAGCAGTTGACCCGTCAGCTTAATATTCTGCAAGAAGTGAGGAGAGCACATGTTGAGAGTCTTACGTGCTGCACAGAGTGAACTATCATGTGAAGAAAGTGTTATGTGTACATAGATTCTGTAGTTAAAGGACTCAGCTGAAATAACAGATACAATATGACTGTGAATTGTATTTTTGACCTATTAATGCAGGTGGTGATCACAGTTCTTGCAATTCATACTCTTGTATTCACCAAACATGGGCCTCTTTAAATAGAAGATTTCAGTCTAATTGTACACTTTACTGGTGACAAATGTTGTTTAGACTCTTCATAAGCAAACATGACTGAAAAAGGAGGAAACTGCAATTTCCAGCCCTGAAGGCTTCAAGTAAAGTCTTTGTCAGGATATTCAAGTTCCAGGCACAAAAAGGCCACATTTGAAAGTATTGTTGTAATATTGTCTTAAAATGGCCAATAAATGTTGGTTTAGTTCATAATATTTGGTGAAATTTTCATCAGTGTTTAATGCTGAGAGATCAGCCTTCAATTTGAAAATAAAAACCTAGACATTTAAACACAGGAAAGTTTCTACTGAAAAGAGAAAAGGAAAATATAAGCATTTTAAAGTTAGATCTTTAAAGTTGGTGACGTGACAGGTAGCATCTGTTTTCTGGAGATAGGACTCAATTTAGGACTTAAGGAAGTTGATTATGGAATATTTTGAGCATTTTATTTGCTGCTTCTTTTATAGACAAGTTGATTTGCATTTTTCTTGATACTAAGATGCCTGTCTGATCTTGAGGTAAGAATCTCAGATTAATTCAACACTTGTGAGAAACCCTGGTTAGTAAATATTAGTAAGTTTGACATTATTATTGTCCTGGCTTCTGAAAAACTAGACTTTTCCATGAGTTTTCAGTGTCGTTAGTTTTGTTTCAGTTGGGAGACATGTGAATTTAGTTGATTATTTTTTTTCCCAGTGGTTTCGTGGAACTGAGTAGCTTTTGGGCGCACAAAGCTGACTTGCTCGGATGTGGGGGTTTTTTGGTTTTTTTAAGGTTTTTTTACCTGACATTTAAAGATTTATATTATAACACTGAAGTATTTCTGACCAGTTATAAAATCTGTGTGGATGAATTATCTTCTGTAAATGTTTTGCAGTGTGACTAGGTATGAAGATCTAATCAGTAGAGGGAGCTGTGTGCAAGACCGGTGGTTTCTTCCTTTCTGTGGTCCAAGTTCTGCAAGGCAAGACAAGACCATTTAAAAAAGTTTTGAAAACTGGCTGACTTGCTGTAAAATACCACTGGCTGTTTACTTAGGTCACTGGTGTAAACTGATCTAAATGCTTTAGGGAAATGCATTTCTATACAAATAGATATAACTGCAATTATCCTTTTTCAGATGTTCATGAAATCATAGACTGATCAAAGAAAAACTAATTTTGAGATGCAGATCCCAACTTGGGCTGTACCTGTTTTGAGCAAAAGTTGCAAAAGAAAATGACAAGCAGCCATTTGAAAATCTCTTTAATGTCTGTGAGGCTCGTCAGTACAGGGGACATCTTTGTCTTAAATTTTCAGAGCTCATTTACAACTGTACAAACACCCACTAAGAAAAGTTAATGTACTTGATTTTTTTTTTCCCCCACCCTCATTAATCCTTGTATTTTTCATAGCTCTAAAGGTAGGATGGTTTAACAGCTGCCTCAAGAGCAACTGAGACATCCTTATTACTGCTCCTCTTAGAGAAGGGTGGGACAGGCAGGTGGGGAAAGAACATTTCGTTTAGAATCAAGGAGGATCTAAAAATCAGACTTTAGCTTTACTTCGTCTGAGTCTTCTAACTCTGTAAGAATTAATGTGTGACTTTTAGTGCAGTACTGTGAAATAGGTTTGCATTAGAAAGCTCTTAAGATGCACAACAGCTGGTTGCTGAACATGTAATTTTACCAAAGTTAAAATAAGTGATTTAAGAAAGAAGCTTTTCCTTGTAACTTGTGCATGCAAATAATTAGTAGGTTAAACTTTTCCATCTGCGTGATTGTTCTTTTGCATTACATAAGTCTCCAAGAACAGGTTTAATTACCTAATTAAGGCTATAGTTATTATTTCCTGTGGAACATTTTAATTACAAATAAAATCTGAGGTGAAGCATCCAATATTGAAGGAGAAGGTTTGTTCTGAGATTTTACAGCCATTTATGCTGGTATAATTTAGTAAATGTTTCCATATGAAACCCTAAGGAGCAAAAACTCTTATTTACATATACCCACCCACAGGAGCCATTCCTCTAAAGGTAGCCTGCAGAAGACATTTTTGAAGGTTCTCTCAAGCCACTTCGTACCTTGAAGTAGAAGGCCTGGAAATGGTTGCAGTTAAGTGGTATATATTCTTTAAATAATTGTTTCTTGTCTTAGGTACAAAGTGTGTTGGATGAGTTACCTAGATCTTGATGGAATGGTGGTCAGGTTCTCCAAAGCACGAGGTTTTGAAGGTGTGCAAGGTACAGGACAACAAATGGAATTTTCAAAATTCAAATCACTGAAGTATTAGAAGGTCTTAATTAGTTCTTTAATGACTAATAAAAAGAAATTCTCCATTTAACAGAGATTTTTCTTCATGATGAGAAGACAATAAATACATACTTAGACTTTCTCCGTCCTGGATTCTCAGGGAAGATGTTGATCTTTCAAATTAAATGTTGAAACCTGGGAGCAAACTGGCTGAGCTGCTTTTCTGGTTCTTCAGATTTTATACTTTTCAAGAAAGGGGCATTTTATACGGGAAGATGCTCTTCTCTCTATCCCTCAACCCTCAAGAAAATCCAAACCAAAACCTCTGTTTTTCCTGCTGTCTTGTCAACAACAGCAACAAAAAGCAGGTAATCCTATGTGTATGACAGTGGCACAAGAACTAGTGCTTGTACAATCACCTGAGCTTTCTGTTAGACAAGACCTGAAGCTTTGGTGTGAAAATAATTTGAAAGTAAGAAAAACTTACTCAGAAAAGGACACTATAAAGGTTGAGTCCACAGACTGCTTTTGTGAAGGAAGCCAAGTTCTCCCTTTTACAGTAA
This sequence comes from Oxyruncus cristatus, assembly GCA_013399855.1. Lineage (NCBI taxonomy): Eukaryota > Metazoa > Chordata > Aves > Passeriformes > Cotingidae > Oxyruncus > Oxyruncus cristatus. Next base: position 1,112,453 of record VXAY01004337.1, on the reverse strand, counting down.
AGAAAGTGAAACAGATGGACCAAGTGGTTTGGCAGAAGCAGAAAGTTTTATTGTTGGAAAGGATTAGAGTTTAGGAATTTTGGTTTAGTGGTTTGCACACACCCTTCTGACTATGTACTTATTAATTTTTTTAATAAGGATGTGGTTGAGATGCAGAATTTCTTGGGGGGTTTTTTGAGAGGTGGGGGAGGTAGTCTTTCTTGACAATTTAACTCATATGTGCTTAATACTGTGCACTGGAAATGCAGCACAGACAAAGCTCCGAAGATCAGCTTCAAAAATCTCTGTCTTGCTAGGAAGAAGAATATCCATGATTTGTTTGCCCTAGTGAAGCAAAATGTGGTCACAGATATGCGCTTGCATTCAGGCCTTCCAGTGACTGGAAGAGTTGTGGTGCAAACCAACCAGATTTTCATGCCACTCACCAGAACGCGTGTGAACCTGTTTTGGGACTGGAAATGGGAGAGGATAACCTATTTCTTCTCTGTTGGTGAAGCCTTATGAAATGTATGTTCTGTGGATGGTTCTTGGTCCTAGTGGATTTCTTTCTCCTTCAACAGTCCACATCTGGCTCAGGGCTGCAGAGTGCAGCAAATCAGGCAGGTGGAACACGTGTGTTACCTGGATACTAGGCTAGAACTTTTAGAGAGGCGGCCATGGCTTTACACAAACTACAGCTATAGCGATTCCAGCTCTAACCATAGAATGAGATGAAGGGGAAAAAAACCCAGCAATTTCAGGCTTGTTAAGCTTGGTGGGGATTTCAAGTTACCTTATTTTAGGTTAAATGCTACTTGTTCCTGCACAAATAATTAAGAAAGTTCTGAAGTCAGTTTGCATTAATTACTCTGGAAACAGATTTTACTGAATACAAAATGAATTATTCCACCATAAAGTAGATGGAGGTACTTCTTAGAATAAAGTACTTTGCATCTTTTAGCTGTCAGTGTGCTCTTTTAAATTGTACTATTACTTGTCTCAACCTGTCTACTATTGTGTCCTTAAGTACTCTGGAATAATCTTGCTTGCTTATAGTCTTACCTATATATATGTGTGTGTATACATACATATACACACATGTAATGTGTATCTTGTATGGACGTAGAGCGAGAGCCTGCAGCCAAGCGTGTCTGCGTTGTAGCTTACAGTCTGTGTGCTCTGCTTCCCTGTTGCATTGGTTCAAGATCTTTCCCTCCATGCACTTCAGAGTCCTGTCCTGAGAATAGCAACCAAACTGCTGGGAGAGAGGCAGTGTGTCTGGATCACTACTGCAGGAAAGTTGTAAAAACTGAGAAGGCCTTGAGGAGAGAAATCCCAAGGCCTGTATGTGTCACTTCAGATAGTAAGACAGATGATTGGGCAGGTCCTCCTTTTGCCAAACAGACTGCCAGAGATACTTTTGCCATCACAAAACAGTTGAGACCTGAAGCTCCATCAAGATCTTAAACAGAAAGAAATCTGATGCAAAATCCAGTGGTAGTGCTGGGCACCTGTAATTCCCGGGCACAGGAGTGAGCATGCAGCAGGTGCTGGGCTGCATGTAAAGCAGAGTACATTCTCCACTGAGCAGCTTATCCTCTAACCATGGCATACTGTGGCTGTCTGGCTTGCTCTTCTGAAAGCTGGGCCTTTTGAGGGAAGGTCTCTCTGCACCAGCCGTGTCTCCGCTGCAAGGGCAGCCTCTGGGAGTGCACGTGCTGTTACTACGCCTGCTACTGCTGTCACTTTTCCCTTCCCTGGGATCTCCTGGCACTGCTGGAGCCTCGTGGACCAGAGTCCAACCTCAAACAGCCTCCAGTGCATGGTCAGAACTCTCATCCCAGTACTTTTCCCTCCCTATAAGCAGTTCCAGTGATTTATGTGGCTTAATGGAAGTTGTCTTCTGTTACCTTTCCCTTCCCTTCTGTGCGCTGCACAGCAGTACCTTGTGTTTTGGCCTAGGGCTATGGGCCTCCCTGAGGAGCTTTTCCTCCTCTGAGTCGTGGCTCAATCTGCTGCATTGGTGTTGGCTGTATCCCAACATTGCCAGTGCTGACTGTGCTGTTTATTTATCCCACTGGACATCGTTAAAATAAAGTTTCAGTGTAATTTTTAGGCTATTCAGTGGATCAGTGCTGTTTGTACCTAAGCTGTTGTAGTCTCGCTGATACTCAGAGATTTAACTGAAAGCAGCTTTCCTGAGTTCTGTCAGGTAATGAAGTCCTATTTAAAACTTTTGCACTTTGAACATTTTCTTTTTTTCTTTGGTATCTTTTTTCCTTTGATGAGCATCTGTTTCCAGTCTCAGACTGTTGGTGTTAGCTCTCCTGTTCACCTGAATCACCCCTTCTGCTCCTGGGTATCACAGCTGCTTGTTAGGATGGGGCCTGGGGATGGGGAGGGATATTGGTTGTTAAATCTCTTGGTCCTTTCGATGGCAGGACGATGGTGATTCATCCTGTCAGCTTTCACTTGGAGTATTTCTAGACCCCCGATGTGTGTTCTGAGCATTCCCAGTGGCTCTACTGGGATTGGCTCTACTTCTTTGGAAGCAGAAGCTGTGGGGGAGTGCAATAGAGACATCCAGTTTTAGCAGCACAAGAGCTATGTAAATGCAGCTATATTCTTGCTGGCCCGGGCTGAATATCCAGCTGCACTGCATCATGTGGCTTTATGAGCCTGCGTGGCTGCAAGCTCATGAGTCTCTGTTTCTGATCTGTTTCTTGGTGTAGGCACGCACATCTTTGCAGATGTGTGCACTCAAGTGTTCAGTCTGAGATGGTTGTAATTCTTTATCTTACCATTTCAAGTACTGGCTCTTGAGCTGTGACTGGCAAGGAGCCCAGCAGCCATATGGCACAGGGCATACTGCCCAATGCTGTATTCTCTTCACTGATTCCATTTGAAGTCATATCGAAGTTTTGAGCCCTTCAAACTTTTGGATGGGCTAGCCTGCTCTTCCACTTTGAAGCCCTCTCTCAGGAAACCAGTGGGCAACCGTGATCCTTTAACTACAAAGCAGAGTGTAAAACCTTTTCCTTACTAACATCATGAAATGAACTCTCCAGAACGACTTTTCTATGGGAGACGTGCTTGGAATGTGATAAGCAAAATAAGCAAACCCAAATGGGTGATGATGGAGTGACTCAAGATAATAGCATTAATGAAGAGGTCAGCTCTTCTGAATTAGTCGTGACTATTTTAAAAAACCTAGTCCATCAGTTTCTGATAAACATTACCATATTGAATCTTGCTTTGTTTGGCTCCCAGGGTTGTCCTGGCTTGCTTGTACCTTATAGCTATAAAGTTGAGCGTGTGGTGTTTTTAATAAATGCTTATTCCTGTATCTTGGTCCAGTGAAGAGATGCTTCAGAATAAGCAGAACGTTGCAAAACCTTATTTCAGCGTTTTGTTTCTTTTTCCTCAAGTAATGTACAAAATGACAGGCCGCATAGTAGCTAAAGCAGTGTTGTCTAGGAAAGCATCTAGATATGAACTGGTGAGATCTTAACTAAGCTTTTCATGGTAGAGCTGTTTTGTCAGTCAGGTCCCTGCTTATTTATGTGTTGGAAGAGTGTCATTAAATTAACTGTTCTCCTTGAGTTAAAAATTACATATGCACCTTAGCCTGCTGTTTCATAGTTTTCTGCTATAAAATTTGCAAAAACCAGTGCAGAATAGCATGATTAAATCCACTGTAAATTACTTGTTTTAAACAAATGCGTGCAATATAGGTAGAAACTCATGCCTCTGGCATGCATGTAGTACCTGCTAACCTCGAAGTCTTAACTCTAGCTTTTTTCTTCCTGTAAAGCCTACTAAATACCGTTAGATACCTGAAGATCATGGATAATTTTTCAGTAATCCTGGCTTCAAATTTCTTCTAAAGGGAGAAATTAATATCCTGCATCTAAATGCTAATGGAGAGAAATGGCTGGATGGTCCCTGGCAACTACTGGAGTAATAAAACCCTTCCTTGGGCACAGGTTTAGAGCATCCTCTGTCAGAGTAATGTCATGAAAGTATGGCTAATGGGGTCAAGGTACATGACTTGATATTGAAATGCTTTCTATTTCAAAGTGTGTACACCTAAAGCATTGTGTTTACAGAGGCGAACTGTACAGACTTATCTATACAGTTGCCTCTGATGCTCAAGTTCTGAGGTCTAAAGAAACTGGGCAGCTCCAGGGAAGGGACTGCTGTACATGGTGTACATGCTGGTTGTGTAAGCATAGCAGTACTCATCTGGAAGAGTCAGGCATAACTGCTTGCTTTTAAGCTTTGAGAGAATCCTTCCTGAATGTATTTGATAGAAACAAGCAAAGTTTTTATTAGGCTTTGCTGTTTAAAACATCTCCTACTTAATTCCTCCAATTTAGTCTTCTCCAAAAAAGCAGGTTCTTTCTGAAAAGATTGCTCCTCCTAGAGGCAAGGCTAGGTGTAAACTAGATGTTTATAGATAAAAGATCACCCAAGATATCAGAAGAACTGTGTGTTTTGCTGTACTCCTGTGACTAACTGAAAGATAACGCAGTAGAAGGGAGGTGGGAGGGAGAGGACAAAAGGGAGGAAGAGAGAGACTACGTGTGTGCAAGTCACAATCACAAGCTGTACTACTTTGCTGCCAGGGGCATGGAAGGCGAGGGCAAATAAATATGCGTTAGCTGAGATGGAATACAGCCCTAAGACAAAACTGATGTGTTATCACACATCAGCCTGTCACCAGTGGAGATCAGGGTTTTATTTTGCCTTGGTCAGTTTTATTAAAACTACAGTGTGCCCTGTGTTATGGGTGTGCACTGCGAGGTGTCATATATTGGTGCAAACTAGTCGTGCAGCTTTGCTGCTGAGACAGGTGGAAAGTATGTGGGGCTCTGCTGGTATAGTGTAACTTGTGGGGATGTTACAATATGATAGCTTTCGTTTGCAGCCTGTGCTCTTTGTAATCGTGCTTGCAGACACTGATCATGGGAGGTCCAAGTGAAAGTTTCTTTTTCCCATCTGAAGGGAACTAGAAAAAGGATAATTCCTTCAGTGAAGATTGAATCTAACCCCTGAGTTTAAACTCATTTCTAGAATCAAAACTTAATTTGATTGTGGTCTGTTTGTGCTTTCAACAGACATGTTTTAGAGTAGATGACCTTGATTTGCTGTGGGTCACATGTTTACTCCTATGTGTAAACTGTGGCCTGTTGATCAGACAGGAAATGTTTTGGTTTGAAAAGCTTCCTGTCATGTCCTCATTCATGTGAAAATGAAGCTTCTTGCTGTCATAATCCTTTCTGGCACATCTTGTTACCGGTGTCCCAAGCTAACACATCGAAGGAACTGCACTGCAGACGTTCCAAAGAGATTGCAGTGCTCTTTGCAAAGGATGCTGCTCTATCCAAGCAGATGGTTGGCCTGAAAAAACAAGGCTGGGACTCTGGACTGTTGCTCCAAAGAAACTGGGGAGAGAGCTAAGTGAAATGGAATTTTAAAAGGCGAATGACATGCAAACTTGTTATGCTCAGTTTAGATCTTAAAAGATACGGTTTATGTGTGAAGGAAGGTCACAGATCAAATACTGGGTAAGGTCTGAGGCAAGTCATCTTAGATCTAGATAAAGGTACATGCATCCAGTGCTAATGTAAACTGGCAGATGTGGGATGACCACGTCTACACCTTAACAAGCATGATCTATATCACGTGATCCTGTAATCACTGGAGAACAGCCAGTCGTTCCATGCTGACTGTGCCCAGTCTCCTCACCTTGATTCCATATAGCAAGCTAACAAACCCCTTGTCTCTTTGATCATCCAAGGCAGTACCAGCTCCAAGGGAGTTCCTGCCTATGCAGCCAGCTTAAAATGAATCCAGGCTGGTGTGTCAGACAAGCAGCTAATCAACAGATCTGCTCTTCCAAATGTCCACTCCTGTAAGTTTTCTTCAGTAGTACTACTGTCTGCATGTTTTCTCCTGTCCAAAGGAGGGTTGCAGGTTTGTGGGATAAGAGCAAGTCCTACTTGGCCTGACTTCCTGATACAGCAGGTTTGTCAAACCTGATACTGTAGTAACCTTTTTCTCTCTTGTCCAGGTATGGGCTTCTCTGTACCTAGGAAAACAAGGGGACCTGCTTTGGAAGTAGAGGCATTTGCACATGGATTTGCTGCACTTCACACGACTTTTTTTTTTTTTTATCTGCTTTTCATTTGTCTAGTGAAGACAAATACCTCTGCATGAAAAAGTCTGTTGGATAGTGATGGCATAGAGAACTTGGCAAAACCAAAGCATTTACAACATCTGTATCTTTGAAGTGCCTGTTTAATAGTGCCATTGTCATGCCAGTTGGAGGCAACGCTTCTCTTTGCAATTGAAAGGCTCAGCAGAGCTAGCTGATAAGCACTGGTGCCCTGCTGGGAAATTGACCCTTTGAACTGCGAAGAATCTCTGCAGATAAGCAAGTAATGGAATGTTTATCAGGTCTTGCTTTTTATTGTAGCACGTTTAGAGTTGTCAAGCTTTCTCAGTTGCAAAAGTGTTTTCTCTCAAGCCTAGTAGGTGTGTGGACAATGTAATAGTCACAATCTAAAGATGCTGCTTCCAGGCTTGAAGGGGATAACCATGCCTTGCGCTCACAGAACAGAAAGGAAGCAATGACAATATAACTTAAATAACAAATGTATGTTGATTTAAGAGCCAAATTTTCTGAGCATCCTAACTCCCAAGGGAAAGGAGATGAGTTTTGAGGATACTCTTAGTATCTTTGTAGATATAATGATTTAAAGTTTTTTTCACTGTTCCCTTTTTTTCTAGAACAAAACAAACAAACAAAAACACAAAACCCCCAAACCAAACCAATAAACCAGGAAGTTTATTTAACAAACTTCTGTTTTCATTTCACTGTAGAAATAAATGCTCTCTTCTATATTAAACCTCATAGACACATTTGTCTCTAAAAAGATAACATTTGTCTCAACAACATAACAATGTTTGCAAGCAAAGGACTGTTAAGCACCAGGCTTCCTCTGGGCGGGTGAGAATCTGCTTTCCTTTAAATCAGGGATCAAGCTTTTCAAGGCTTTTCTTTCCAAGCCCTAAAACTGAACCATTAGACTTCTTATCTCAAATCTCAGTACCAAGAAAGCAAAGAGAAGGAAACAAAAATTCAGACTTGACCTGGGTTTGAGCCTTGTTTTGTCCCTGTCCTGGATACTGTTGATATTTCCAGTATGACCATTCCGGGAAAGCACAGCGTGGGTCTTGTGGAAGGGCTGCTGTCGCCTGTGGGAGTGTTTGAGTTGGCTTTGCAGTGTTCTGAACCGGGACGTTGTATATTCAGCCCGTGCAATCTGTTTGGCAAAGCAGCCGTCTCTGGCAGGCTACACATCCAATACAGATGGTGTGATTAGTGAAGTTCGAGACAATAACAGAGAAGAGATGGCGCTATTAAATATGTTGATTTGAACAAATTTGTCTGGTGGATGACCTGCAGATCAGAAGAAAGCTGTAAATGAGAGTACAGCAAAATGATGTGGGAAACTGCTGCCATTGCAGTGGGTGACGGGATATGTTGCTCTGAGTACAAATTAATCAAGTTCAGGCTGACATTCCTTCGTGTCAGGTTTCCCCTTTGGTCTCCCTGAGACACTGCTGCAGTGGAAAACCTTCCTCTCCAAATAGTTTTATACCACTTCCTTGCTCTTTAAAATGTGCTTTATTCCTTGCTAACGATATAGCACTGCTGTGCTATACTAATGAATTTGTAATTTAAAGAAGGGGGGCAGGGGCTGACATATGGTAAATACATGCTTTAGTTCTGGTAGGCACATGATTTTGAAGATAAACAAAGCTGTTTCCTTATCCTCAACATGTACTTATTTTGTTTTGCTGATAATGAGAAAAAATTAACAGTGTTAAACATGATTGAAAACAGCAGTATCTTCTGAAATTAATGGCTGTGTGAACAGCATTGATAGTCCCTTTGCTTCTTTGCAACTCTAGAGTTCATTTATAAGATGCATTTAAAAAATCATCCTAACTCAAAAAGTTTCAAATTTCTCTATTGTGTTTTCAGTCTGGTAACAATGGTCTCTCTGCATTTGCTTCTCAAATATGTATAAACTAAAAGTTATTTTTTATTAACACTTGGATGCTATCAGAAAGTTTCCAAATTATGAAAGACTTTCTGAAAGTATTTTATAACATAAATGTTTTGCATTGAAGTTTGTAACTGCTTCCAGCACTCAAGCTGGAGTAAATCCTAGTTCCAAATTTTTTTTTTTTTTTACTAAGGAGGTGTTTAAAAGACATGTAGATGCAGCACTTGGGGACATGGTTTAGTGATGGGATTGGCAGTGTTAAATTAACGGTTAGAGTTGATGATTTTAAAGGTATTTTCCAATCTGAATGATTCTGTTATTCTAAGGAAAGTCATGAAAACCTAAAAATTCGGGGAAGGCAGCAGTTATTCTGCTATTCCCCATGTTAACCATGTTTATTAAAGTCAGTGGAAGACTTCTCAGAAGCCCAAGACTATCTCTCTCTGGGCAGGGTTTCGTTAACAGTAACTGGTCCCCTGACCCTCAGACCAGACTGCCCAAATCCATTGCCCTTGGCCATAGTTGCCCTGCACTGTACACTGCAACATGCCTTTCTCAGAGACACCAATCTTTGGTGGATTGTCTTTTTTTACATTCAGCATGCTTGAAATATTCATCATGGTGCTGCGAGTGTGTGTTGCATATTTTGGGGTACTGCATGAAAGCATGGCTGAGTATTCAAATACTCTTTGAGCTAGTACTGGAGGACTGGGGAGGGAGGATGGAAATACACAAGCCTTTTTTGGCCCACCTGGTAGGAATGGTTCATGGCCTTTCTTGTATCCCACTCACTGTGTCCAGCGGTGCTGGTTACTCAAAACCACACCATGGAGTGTACCACCAGTGAAAAGGTGTGGGTGGCTGCAGGCTGGTGCTTGCACTTATGCCCTGTTCCTGGTTAACTTACCAGTGCAGAAATGGTTGGAGTGTCCCGTCCATTAAAGGAGGGTCGAGGTGCTCTAAGTGCCAGTATTTGGGGCACTGAGCAGGCTGCAACTGCAGTGAAAGCTCACAGCTCATGTGTCATGGCTGGTCCTTCCAACCCATGCTCTGATGTGAGTGCTCTCCAGTGCCTCCTGGGCTGAAGGTTCTCAGCACTGTCTTCTGGCAGAAGTGCTCAGTGTGACCTGCTCACGTGGTCTGCTCTGGGGACCTCCTTTTTGGTGACTGCCTGTTTCCAAGGGGACAGTGGGCTGGGAGGCCCCAGAACACCACTCTGCAGCTACAAAAGTTAGATTATTCTGCATATGCAGTACATGAGAAGTTAATTTAAGGTGTAAAAAGAAGAGCTGGGTTGAGGAGGTGCTATGATGGGAACCCTTTCTGAGACCAAAATGAGATCAGTGATCTGTCCAGAAAAAAGTTTGCCACTGCTGCCTCACAATAACTGTTGCAGAGGTAGCATCATCTCTAACTCTTTACTGAAGCATTCTAGCAGAGAGTCTCATTGAGCTCATGGGAACGGAGGTTGATGCCATCAAAAACAGGAACTAGTTTATAAAGATCTCTGGCATAACCTAAGTCTATTCTCAGTTTAAAAGATAAGACCCTTATCACTACTAAACCCAGCCTCTGAAGTGACATCTCTCCACCAGATCTGAAAAATGTCTTTGTGCCCTTGAGTTGTGCGAGAAAAAAAAGAGGAGAGCATGCAATTTGGAGACCACCTGTAATTTTTTTCCTATGTCCTTTAAAGGAGAGAGGTGATCTATCCCTTCTTATCTTTTTCCATGGACTGAGCTGTAGATGTAAAATTTTTTTAACCCCTTGTTGTTAATGCTATGATGTTCTGCTACAAAATCACTGTATTGTGAACAGCACAGAACAAGCAGTGGGTTGTTTTTTATGCTTCTTCATAATTCTGATTAATGATGTCTGGTTTCTTCTAACACCTCTCACATGAGGGTTCTAGCTCTGCTCTTTGAAACAGATGTACAGCTATGACAGTAATTAGATAAACTCCAGTGACTGAACTTGGCATGCACTTCCCAGAGGGATTCTCCTGTTTTGCTTACATCAGTGCCCAAGAGTAAGAGAGCACCATGCAGAACAAAACGTGTTAGTTAGCCGGAAAAGTGGATTCTGTTGCTGCACTGGTCTTCAAGAGAAAAGATGTGCATGATGAAACGGTTTACTAATCAAGTTCTAGTCATTCAGAACAAACCAAGCTTATTGTTGTCAGTATTTAATGAGGTGTGTTTTAGTGTAAAATAACCAGACTTTCTCCATAAATTTGAACAGTGTGACATTAATCTCTTTACTGTTGTGAAAAGCTTTCCTTTACCTCCCTTTAATAGCATCAAAGTAGCAAAATGTTGATAATACAATGATGCACTATTTTACAGTATTGTCAAAGTAGCGTTCAAATAAGTAATAAATCTTTGCAAGAAAAGGGTGGTATCAGCCCATGTTTCAGATGAGGGAAGCTGACAAAGAATGTTGGTGTTGTGTTAGTAGTCACAGGAAGATGATACTATACCTCGATCCATATTTGAGGAGTTTAGTTTGTATGTACTTGTTTTCATAGCTGTGGTATCTTTCTTTAGATGTTCTGCATTGGTCTAATGATACAGAAGCTTCATTTGGTCTCACAGATCAAAATTCAAGGTTAATACACAAGTATCTTCCTGGGAAATGTGACAAGATATTATTATTTGGCAGGGGGCACGCTTGCTACTGGTTAGGATAACTAAGAAAATGTACAGCTCTGCCTCAGATAGTCAGCATTGTCCCCAAAAAAAGCCACTGTTCAAGGGATTCAGTCTTTCCCAAGACAGACCATGTACTTAATTATTGCCAGGGTGTTCAGAGCAGAGACTGGCTTTCTAAAGGATGGGATTTGCTTTGGGTTCTCATTAAATGTTGTGTGCCGTAGTGTGACACACAATATGCCCTGCAGTGTGTCATGTGCTATGATGCTAATCAACATTCAATACCAAAGGAGGAGAGCAGCTGCTCCACAGTCAGCATGTCTGAACAGTCCTGCACCCAGCAGGGTATCACTTAATTCATGCTAATGGATAAAGAACTGGCCTCGTAACACTTCTGTAAATGAGGCTAATGATCAGGGAAAAAATGCAAACTAGTTCTTATTTGTTCATAGAGATAGGTGTAATTAGAGGTAATAGCTGGATCCAAAAACTTGCTCTCCAGCATGTATTTGTTGATAGTACAAAATGTGAATGGCTTATTCCACTGTCTGTCTCTTGTGAAGTTATTATCTTCACACAGAAGCTGAAATATGTATGCTCTTAAATTCTCATTGAGAGAGTTGCAAGGCTTAATGGGGAAAAGCTACGGATAATTGCATCTCTTAAACTTACCTCAGTCATTTTCACTGTTTGGTAACGGATCTATATGGTAAATCCACTGCTGAGAGGATCAGTTTATTGCTTCAATTTTTTGACCATTTTCCATTAGCTCCACTGTCTTCTGTAGATTAGAGAAATCATGAGGCAACCTGTCCATCGCCGTTATGGCAGCTTAGTAATAAGGTCATGATTAGGTACAAAGGTCTTACTTTAGCATCTAAGCTGTAGAGTACTAACTGCCCTCTTCCATTTCCCCTGGCTTTCTTCCTCTTCTTCCTTCCTGAAGTCTGGTGTTCCCCTCGCAGGTGTGTCGTCCCAGTGGCACAGCTGATGCCATTTGATCAGTCATGTCTTGAAGAATCAGTCAGTCGCAGTGACATAGTACAATGGTATCAAGCAGAAGTTGATCAACCTGAAATTTTAACAAGTCATCATCTACTTGGGTTTGCTAAGCAGTGCCAAGTGCATGCTTCTCACCCTACTCTACATGCTGGTTTTGACTATGCAGATTTCTCCAAAAGTAGTCTTCCCAGTGTGATGAGTAGGGAAAAAGTAAATCCAGCCTTTATCTAATTCAGAAGTGGAAGCTGAGTAACACTTGAGGCTCTGTGGTCCCAACACAGAGCCAGTCTGGCTTTATACAGGCATTCCTTATTTTCCATAGTTTAATGTTGTGCAAACTAGCTGTATAAAATTCTGTGAGAGCAGGTTTTACTGCACCCGAGCAGGCCCCTTTCTGGACCTTTGCATGGTAACTAAGTCTTGCAAAATTTTAGGTGTTATCTGACAAGTAAACCAAGAATTGTCCTTGGAGAAAGGATGTTCTAATCTAACTTGCCATAATGGCATTAAGTTGGTTGAGAGAGCAGTAGCAGTGCTCAAAACGAGGTCAGGATTCTCCATTCTTAATTCATCCATTTCCTAATGAAATTGTAGCTAATTTAACTAGATGATGTTTTCAAACCTTTTATCTTTTTTCTCTTCTTTGATGTTCCCATTAGTAATCTCTTAAGGTCCTCTTTCTCCATGGAGCTTACACAGCAGTCTGGAGGTGTGTGTGGGATATTTGCTGATGAAAGCAAATCATACAAACCTAAAACATGATTCTTGCCCAGATCCCCACCCTGCTCTTGTTGGAAAAAGTGGTTCTTGCTTTAAAACTTGGACAGTGCAAGGTTCAGAGTACCTTCAAAAACTCGAGTTCTTGTTACCACATGGAAGGAAAGTCCAGACCAGTGTCAATCAATTGCATTTACAAAAACAATATAATTATCACTGACTCATTACTTCTGCCTATCAGAAAAGGAGTATTATGAAAGAATACCAGTGAAGAGAAAGTAGATGATGACTGAGGAGGGAGGGATGTATGTGTAACAGAAAAATCCAAATATTACATTAAGCTGGAGAGTCAAGTGTATTTGGCTGTTGTGAAACATTTATTCTTATCTTTCCCCAGCTTACTGATTATCTGAGAGTTAATCTTGTCCTAGCAATATTTGTTGCAGGCAAGAAAGCAAGTCAAGAAAATATGCAAATTTAAAGGGACTAAATAATTGAAAATTTGAACTAATACTAAGCATACGTGAGTATTTCAGGACTTTTTTATAGACTCTGTATGTGACGTGCCATTTTTCAGGCCTCTAAAAATGCCATGTCTTGACAAATCACCTGTCAGACATATCTGAAGTCATATTCAACAGCTCTGATATTCACAGGTTTTACTTAACAAAACCTGGTTTGTTAAAATTTAGGGTTTTGCCTTGAGTTCACATCACTATCTCAAGTATATGCTTTCAAAACCTGTTTAAAAGATAATGAAACATCATGTATTGGAAAGGTTTGGATGTTTTTCTGCTGTTTCATGCTGAAAGTGATTGAATTTTTTTTCCTTAGAAACTGCAGAATTTTAGAAATGAGTCTTGAGCTATCTTTGTGCAAGTGGCTTGACACTTGAGTAGATTAGCTCAGCCTCTGACGTTGGAAGTTGTAGCAGTGGTAAAATGGTTCACTTCATAGTGGCTGAATGTTAATATATTCTAAAAAAATGGGGGTGGAAGGTGTCTATTCTAGAAGTATACATTGTCTATGGCCATTGGTTGCATTAGCACTTGTTCACTTCAGTTAAGTTCTGGTACTCTTTCAAAGCTAGGCATTATAACTTCAAGGATTCCAGCCTCCTGAGCAAGCTGCTAAGAAAAGCTGGGGCGTGCTGGCAAGCCCAGGTGGGCGTAGCTTAAAGCTCAGAGGCTGCCAGCTGAGTATCGGGTGTCAGGTACTGTCAAGCAGTTTGCTGTTTCAGCAGCTGACAGAACCATGAGGACTTAAGGATCAATGGGTGCTTCTACAAAGGTCACTCATGTCAAGGGTACCAGTTGAGTGTTCTTAAAACAATCTCATTTGTACTATTTGCTTCATGCATAAGGATTTGCAGTACTATGAATAATCAAAAATATTTTACTTCTAAAATATCCTTATATATTTTTAAAGAGTCTGTAAACATTTCTATAAATACAGTTAAGGATATACACACGTATTGGAGACTCCAGAATTTTCTGTAGTAATGTCATGTTGGTGTTGAGGTGAAGCTTGAAATGTAAGGGATTTAAACTGATTTTCCCTACTGTAGTTACAATTAATTATCTTGCCAATTGGTGTGGAAAGGATAATGACTGCTAGCTAAGAAACATAATTAACTGGATTTCTATTTGAATATTTTTTTAACTAAGATCTTCAATATTATGCTCCTGAACAAACAGACATCTTGAACAGACACTGCCTGCCCACTTGGCCTTTCAGTTCAAATGCAGTGGAGGTTAAGAGAAGGAAAGGAGCACTTTTATATGTCCAACCACCTGATTCAACCCCCACCCATGAGATGCTTAGGCATCTAGTTCTGTGGTGAAGGGAATACTCTTTCACAGTATCGCCACTGAATCATAAAATGGTTTGGACTGGAAGGGACCTTAAAGATCATCTAGTTTGAACCCCCCTGCTGTGGGCAGGGACACCTTCCACTGCAACTGGTTGCTCAAAACCCTATCCGACCTGGCCTTGAACACTCACTCCCAGGGGGCAGATCAGGCCACTGACCGCAGGTCTTTGAGTGCCACCATCCAGCCAATCCCTTATCCTCTTAAATGCTGGGGATGGTGACTCTACTAGGTCTGAGGTTTTTATTGATCTAGCACTTCTTGCCTAGTCTTTCTCCTCAGTTCATACTTAAATGTCTGTAATCCCAAGGGTACTTGGCATGCAACTGAGAGAAGTGCTGTTGAAGCCATCTTCCTGACTGCCTTTTGATGTGGTTTTGACGTGTCAGTGTAGTTATGATAGATAGCTTCTTACTAGGAGTGGGACCGTCCCTTGCAGCTTTCCTCCCATCCCATTCCTAATACTGACAATTGTGCTCAACTCATCCTGCAATAAACCAGTTCTGTGAGCTAACCCAGCAGAGAAAAATTAATCATGCTTAGAGGAAAAAGAAACACAAAACCAAACAAACAAACCAACTCCCCAAAAAAATTAAGAAATAAAGAAGCAAAAGGAGGGGGGTGGGGAGGTGGGTGGAAGTAACCTCCAGATCAGCATTCCTCACTCTGTTAAGCAGAAAGCCTCTTTGGGTTTCCCAGAAAATGTGCTGAATCATCCCCCTCTTAGGAAAAGAAACAGCAAGCTTCAGCCATGCATGTTTACCCCATATCTTATTGGTCATACACAGATTAATGTTGGTGAGGTGAAGTTTGTACCAAGGGCAAAACCCCCTTAAACACTGATTTTTAGTTGCCCAGGCATGTAAGTGGGGGCAAATTGGTGCCCATTTTGAAGTAATGGGTTACATGAACAGTACTTCCATTGAGAAACAAGACACTGGGAAAATTTTTAGCAGAATGCCAGCATATGGATGTTTACAGTGCATCTAAGAAAGACATGGGAGTAAGGGGGCTCTCGTTGAAGGAACTTCAGTTAGGTGGAGGACTTTTTCTTATTCCTGTTTTCTTTTTTTTTTTCTTCCTATTTTTTTAATTTTGTTTCAGGGTTGGAAAGAATAAGAAGGGGGAGGAGGAGATTTGAGTATCATTTTGTTTTGAGGCAGCAACAAAGTATGGGAACACATTGCAAAACCGTGTGTTAGTGTCTGGATTCAGAGTGTCATTCAGATGCTGCCTAACTTATGAGGAGCTTTCTTAAGCATGAAGAAAAAGAAACCTTATACAAATCAAGAAAGTAACAGTAGTAGCAGAGAGCATGAGCTGCCTGGATAGATGAGCAGTGAACCTCTGGTGAAATAGAAGCCCAACCAGCTTTGAAACGGGGTTTTTCGTTTGCTGAGCAAAAAGGGAGAGCACTGTTCCTAGGCTCAAATAATTGATTAGCCATTGATCTTGCAAAATACTAAAATACTTACCATGTTTTGGTGATGCCTTTTTGTAGAACTTCATGGCCTTCAGTCTTGATAGCTCATCAGTGAGGTAGTATCTCTTCCAGCACTGTACTAACGAAAGCTAATAAAGGTGTAATGCATCTTGTTATCCACCAGACATTTTTGGATCCTTCTTGCATCACTTTCTGCCCTGAGGTTGACCTGTGAGATTAATTTGGTAAAATAAAGTAATAGGTAATCTAAGCGTTGTTCTCTCCCCTGTATTTGTAGTGAGCGTGCTGTGCATGTAGCTTGTGGAAAATGGTCACACAGAACTGTGCAGGGTACCTGTTTCACTGGCTGCTGGATTTCCTTCCTGCAGATTTTAAGCAAGAGGAGGTTACCACAAACTTTTGCATATCTCATCTTTGGCTTAAAACTGAGTTTTCTTTTTCCTGAATATAATGCTGTAGGAGCAGTGGTAATCCTCCATGTCAAACTGCCTTCACTTAAACTCAGTCACTTGGGTTTTTTTTTCCTGAGTTCAGGCTTTGGAAAGTATTGCCAGTGACAGAAAAGACTGAGTGTAACTGGAGCATTACTTGTGCAACAAAACCATACTCAAAAAGGGTTTGAAATTTGGTTTTAAATACTAGTTCAAATATTTGTTTGAATTATCAGTTTATAATATTACTTTATTGTTGTTGTTGTTGTTATTGTTATTATTTTCTTTACATGGATGCCTCACTCCTAGGGTAAATGTCCCTTTGTGTATGTGTATGAATGTTGACCACAGTAGAAGATCCAAAGAGTTCACACCATTTCCTTTTTTAATTTAAATCAATTTCCAAACCAATTTAGATAAATTGTGAGGAGTTCTTCAGAGGCAGGCCTGGGAGCAGAGCTTGACATGGATAAGAGTGTCATCATGCACCATCCGCACAGGCTTTGGCACAATCCTTGACTGAAATTCCCTCAATAAGCAAACAGTGCATTAGCCCTGGCCCTGCAACACCTTCCCCGTTGCATAATGGTGTTTGTGGTGGGGTGTTATTAAAACCCCAGGCAGCTATTCCACCCTACCTCAGCCTCTGCTACTGTCAAGATGTTGCAGGCACATATTGTTGCAATGCACTTTGTTGTGCCTTGTGCAGCCTGGGAACAGGGCACTGATGAACCGCGGGTGTCACTCGCGCCCATCAGCTGGTGGTTGTGGTGGTGGTGTGGGGCAGTTACCTCTGTCCTGTGTGACTGTGGGCTGCACAGAGCTGATGACGATAAAAGCAAGATCACTGTCTTTCAGATGAGCCTGTGGCGTTAAGAGTTTCCAGATGCAGCAACAGACCTGTTGGTTCAGGAGCAAGTCCTAGCCCGATCTGACAAGGAAGGGCATTTTAATGAAATTTTAATTCTTTGCTGCTGAAGGGAAGTAGGATTGTGGTTTTAGAAGGTGTGTTGGTCTTCAACTCTGAGAGCATTAAGGAAAGGAAATAAAATAAACCTCTCTTAGTCAAGCATTCGCAACACAGTAGCTGATGCCAGCCAGTCTTCAGGCCATCTGTAGCTGGTGTAGGCACTGTTTCTCTCCTTGATGCTTGATTGCTTGATGCCGCAGCGGATCTATGTACTATTAGTTGGTGAAAATAAAAATGAACTTTTTTATTATTATAATTTATTTACCTAGTGCTACTTGATTGTCTGGTTTTGTTATCTGATGTTATTATTTCCACTGGATGTATTGACTTACTTTCTAAAGTCGTTTGTGGCAGTGTCCCCTCTGCATCGACACTGAGGCAGGCAAAAGGCAGGCTTTTGGATCACAGGGAATGCAGCAAAGAGGAAAGTGGAAATCAAGCACCCTCATTTAGTCACAAACCCTTGCTGGGCAAAAGTAATCTTGTTTTTTTTTGAACTTGTTGCATTTTGTGTGCATGCTTCCTTTTAATTCCTGTATCTTGTGTTTTACTACTATGTCTCCTACAGATCTGTTTTTCTCTGGATTTTAAATGTTATTTAAATGTTATTTTTAAACATTATTTAAAAATTGGCAAAGATTCAGACTTTGGAGCCATCAGAACTCATAAGATGCTGCCTACATTCCCTTTCTCTGCAGCCTCAAGAAAGAAAATACAGGAAGACACCAGTCAGTGGTACAGTCGAGAGGCCCCAATATGTTGGTAACAACATTGGTTTGCCTCTTCTCCCAGCAGCACATGGTGATCCACTGTTGGCACCAAACTCTCCCATTTGAGTGGGCAGGAGGAAGCAGCGTTGAACAGGGAGAGGTCTCACCTACGGCTGTAGGTATGAAGTGGCTCAGAGAGGGGCTGGTGGCCCACTGGGGTCCTTTAAGGCTTGAGCTTTGCTTCAAGGACATCCAATGTGTCAGGTGTCTCCTAGTGATTGTATATAGTGATGAAATAGTGCAAAATGTTCCCACCTATGAAGGCATACTTCCACCCACTCATATCCTTAACCTGTGAGAGGAAACCTAAGGCTGGGTTTGACAAGACATTCCAAGTATCTAGAGATGCAAGGGGATGTCCACATGGGTTTCTGAACACACCAAGGCAAACATAGTAAATGTAAAGTAGTCTTGGAGGTCAGGCTGTTTATATACCACCTAAGCAAGTGTGTATAAACAGCCAGTTTTCCCAGGAGAGAGGAAGCAAGGCCGGGAACTGAGCCTGCAGCTCCACAACAGTCCAATCTCTCAAGAGTCTGTCAAATGATTTTTCCTTGTGCTAACACTGGCAGGTCAAGGAAATTAAACCAGCATTTTTCACTGTATTTCATCTCAGATCATGGTGAAAGTGCTTCCCTTATTCTGGTCTCTTCACTCCCTTGGGGCATACACCTGGGACCACTGAAGGTGGAAAGGACTTTGGTGCTGTAACTGCATCCTAGAGCTCCCTGCAGGCAGGTCGAGTCATCGCCCCTAAAGTTCCTGAAGGGCATATCTGCCTGCCTGCGTCAGAGATTGGCTTTGATTTGTGCATAACCACCCCTTGGGGAGCAGTTATAATTCCAGCTTCGTGGACTCCTCCTGTGCTGTCAAGTATATGAAAACCTTTCCTGGTTTGTTTTATTTCAAAACCAAAACCTGGTTTATTTTGAAGAGTTTTCTCACTGACTTCTCTGAAAGAATTATTACTGAGATTTATTTTTTTTCTAGCTTCCATCCACCTTACTGCATGTTTTTACCTTTCATAGCTGACTGGCAACTTTTTATTTTAAATGAACAGATGAGATGATTCTTAATTAAAATTCTTGGGATGGAGGTGGTAATCATTACAGGGTGATGATGCAGAGGGTGAACTCTTCTGTTTATCCACAGAACTAATCGGGCTTGAGAGGTGGGTGTTAAGCCACTGTCCTGCCTGGAGAAGCTGCCTCTGAAGCACAAGTGGTTAATTAGTTTTCTGCTCCTTGCTCTCTCTTCTGTGATTGCCAACAAAGGTAGCAATTACCAGGTTATGTCAGGGGATGGTCCCTGATGAGGATAGTTTGGAACTGGGAAACCACACTGAGAACTCAGCAAATCTCTTACAGGCGAGAGAACACCCCTGGCCTGGTCAGTCGTAAAAGAAAGTTGTTACCCCGACTAAATTTGTGCTAATACCTTAGGGCAAAAGGTTCCATATCCATTACAGGTCCCTTGAAGCAGAAGGATCAACTCTACCCAAACACAGTCAAGAATGTGGTACGTGCTGTAAAGGATGAGTCCTTTTGTGCCTTTTTAGTGTCTTTTTTTTTTAGGCCACTTCTGTGGCATAGTTTATGCTTCACATAACAAGTATGTATGCTGTAGTATTTTTTGAGTAAAAATGAAGACAAAATCATAGCAACACATTTGTTCTTATGGAAGCAGCCTGAATCAAAGAGGTTCGGGAACAACTTTCACAATTTGCAAATACCTAAGGGGAGTTATGATAGCTGGTTCTTTAGCCTAATGTTCAGGGGTACCATACAATTGAGTGTTTGAGCACCGAAACACAGCAATTTGAGATTTAAAAAAAAAAAGTAGTGTAAAATAATTGACTAATTGAAATAATTTAACAAGGACTGTAGTGGATTTAACAGGAGTTGTAGTGGGTTTTTCATTGCTGGTACTTTTGAATCAAGATCAAATATTTTGTTCATGCAGCCAGTAATTGCAGGAAAATCTTACGAGCACATTAGTTCAGACTAGAAGATCACAATGGTTGGTTTTGGCCTGATAATCTCTAAGTGCATTGTCCATTGTCAACCTGCTGAGCCACTTGGATGCTCACAAGTCTATGGGACCAGATGGAATCCATCCTAAGGTGATGAGGGAGCTGGTGGAAGAGCTCGCTAAGCCACTCTCCATCATTTACCAACAGTCCTGGCTCACTGGGGAGGTCCCAGACGACTGGAAGTTGGTAAATGTCACACCAATCCACAGAAAGGGCCAGAAGGAGGACCTGGAAAACTACAGGCCTGTCAGCCTGACCTCAGTGCCTGGCAAGGTTATGGAACAGATCATCCTAAGTGCAATCACACAGCACCTACAGGATGGACAAGGGATCAGACCCAGCCAGCACGGGTTTAGGAAGGGCAGGTCTTGTCTGACCAACCTGATCTCCTTTTATGATCAGGTGACGCACCTGGTGGATGAGGGGAAGGCTGTGGATGTGTCTATCTGGACTTCAGCAAAGCCTTTGACAC
>VXAY01004337.1:964067-1091240 GCA_013399855.1 Oxyruncus cristatus | reverse complement strand
AGGAGGTTGTAGCCAGGTGGGCGTCGGTCTCTTCTCCCAGGCAACCAGCAGTAGGACAAGGGGGCATGGCCTTAAGCTGTGCCAGGGGAGGTTTAGGTTAGATATTAGGAAGAAATTCTTTACAGAGAGGGTAATCAGGCATTGGAATGGGCTGCCCAGGGAGGTGGTGGATTCTCCATCCCTGGAGGTTTTTAAGATGAGACTGGATGTAGCACTCAGTGCCATGGTCTAGTAACCGCAGTGGTAGTGGATCAAGGGTTGGACTTGATGAGGTCAGAGGTCCTTTCCAATCCATTTGATTCTATGAATATAGTAGTTTCTGTGCTCAAGCCAGAAAAGTCCAGGAAAAAAAGAGCCATGCAGCCAACTATCTCTGTACACCCTGCAACACTTCAGCGTCAGGGAAAGCTTTAGTAAAGTGGGGGACAGTTTGACTGACTAGGAAAGTAAGTGAACATCTCTGTGTTGGCTTCAGTAGACTTGTGGTCAGGAAACTTCACTAACTTATCTGCAGCCATTGTGTTGGTTGTGATGCAGAAGTTCCCAAAGGTGATTCTCATTTTTGCAATGTGCTGTATAGAGGTGTTGAGCTTCTGTGCTGTATAGAGGTGTTGAGCTTCTGGTGTGGGGAAGTGCTGAGAAAAGGTCAGGCATCTCTGGAAAAGGAGTAGGTGGTATATGCAAATTGTTGGTATTTATTCAGTCATGTAGTGGGAAAGAATAAACATTATTCCTGACATTTCCATTTTGATTAATCATGAACGGAGTTGGCAGATGTTCAGCTGGCCACCACATGGGGTCTGCTCAGTCCAACAAACAGAATAGGAACAGTCTGGGTCTTGTAAAGTTTGTTCAAGTGATACACCAATTTTGACCTCAAAATTACTTAGCCGTTTCAGATTGGAGGTACTACAACCAGCAAAACTGCTTATGGAAGCAAAATGGGGTGTGGAAGGATGGGAGCTGGTTAGTTTGCTGGAGTTTCAGCAGGTTTTCTTCACCCGCAGGAGCCACAGAGTATGGCTTTGATTCCCTGAGGATGGATCCGCGCAGGGCCTCCTGCCTTCACCCACGGTTACAGGTGTAATGGTCAGGTCTCTGGGCACATCTAGTCGGTCGGTGGTGGGGATCGGCTGCTTGTAGCGTCGTTAGCCCAGGATGGGCTGTGCCACATGAGATCAGATAGCCCGGCGTCGGTCCTGATCCATCGGCCGGCCGATGTCTGCCTGGTCCTGGTCGTGGGGAATCAGCCCACGGGAGCAGGGGGTGTGGGCTTCTCCCGGCCGAGGGTTGGGGAGCCCGCGGGGACGGGGGGGACAGGGCTGAGGACAGAGACGCCGCTCTGAGCGCCTCAGCCCGCGGCAGCTGCCGCGCCTGTACCCGTCAGGGCCGGCTTCCCTCAGCGCCTGCGGACAAAGCCATTCAAATTTAGAGAAGTGAATTTAAATCCATGCAAATTCGGTTCCTGGGGGAAGCGATAAGTGTCTGTGAAGTGCCCCGTCTCAGTCCCGCACGGCGGGTCGGGGCAGATAAAGCCGGCCCCGGCCGCGGGACCTCGGGGGCAGACGGGACACGACACGGCGCTGGGTCACCGCTGCCCCTCGCAGCGGAAGGGGGTTGGGTGTGGGGTGTGTGTGTTGTCGCTTTGACCCCGAGATGCAGCGCGAATAAATTCCCTTTGATAATGACTTCCCCAGGGAGACAAAAGAGCGGGAGGGAAGAGGAAATTTGACCGCAGTGTTCACGGTTACGTTGGCGGTGCCGGGGGGAAGCTGGCCGCCTGCCTTTGAAGCCGAAACAGCCGCCTCTCGGGGCTTTTTAAGCTTACGGGGGTGGGGGAAGTGGTAAAAGCGGGGGCTGGCAGCCGCTTAGGAAATGCACCGGTAGTCCCGGCGTTACTTCTCTGTACATAGGCTGGGGCTCGGACACCTCTTTCCCACTTGGGATGTGCTACAGGAGGCAGCGATGGACGGCTGCTCGCTGTGGTCTTCGGCTTCAGATTGGGTTTATTATTTTTATTATTTTTATTATTCATGCACAGCGATCTAGAACAAATGATTTCCCGTCCTGACCCGAGCCCTTCCCGTCGCGGTGCGCGGGGCGGCGGTGGCTGGGCCAGGCAGGGTCAGCCCGGGGCGGCCGGAGCGTGGCCAGGGTGGGGTGGGAAATCTATTTCAGGCGTAAACACGAACAAAAGCGCTGTCCATCGTGTCCTGAGCGCAGAATTTATTGCTTCTGCAGGCGCTCGGTCCCTCGGGTGGGCAGGCGGCGAGGCCGACGACCCTTCCTGCCTCGGGACCGGTGGCAGGAGCCGCTCCCCCTTCCCTCGCTCCCTCCCCCGCCTCGGGCAGCACTTTGAAGGAAGATCGTTGGTGGGAGAGATTCCTCCCGCCGCCTTACCAGGAGCGGTGAGGGCTCCCGGCGCTGGGGTACGGCAGGGTCGGGGGAGCCCCCGGGGGGAGGCGGGACGCGCTGCCCGTTCGGGGCGAGCCTGGGGAGGAGCGCTCGGGAGGCTGCTTCCTCCCTGGCTTGCCGCCCCGGGGGAGGGGGACGGAGGGCGGCGCAGGTATCTCTCCCGCTGCGCTCCCACCAGGCGGGACGGGGAAGGGAAGTGGCGGCGCCGCCCGGCAGGGACAAGGCTGGAGGAGCTCCCCGCCGCCCCTTCCCTCGGCAGAGTCGTGCCTGGTGCTGGCCGCTTCTCCGGACCTGCCGAGCACGGGAGGGAGCCGCGGGGAGCTGCCGGCTCCCGTCCGGGTGCGCGGGTCTGTGCAGCCCCGGGTCTCGGTGTGAAACTGCCTCGACGGGGCGCGGGTCGGGTCTGCAGCCGGCATCGCCTCTCCTGCGCCGCCTGCCCCGGCTCCGCGGCAGCCTGGCCGCTGGTTTGGTGCCATACAGAGGTAATTTGCGGTTATTTGTATCCGCTCTCGCTGGAGGCAGCTCGGCCGGAGGGGCAGGGTGAGTGGGTGGATGCCGGTGCCTTCGCAATCCGGCTGCAGAGCGTGGGGACCCAAAGGGGCTGGAGGCGCCTCTGCCCCACCGCAACGTCTTTGGAACTTGGTCAGGATGAATAGAACCCCACCTGTCCTTAAGGGAGCTCTGCCTGCTGAGAACGGCACCGTCCCGGCTCCTCCGGGATAAAGCGCTCGCGGCGGGGCTGTCAGGGTACACAGGGCTAGGCGCGGAATTTTTTAGTTTTCTATTCTTTACAATTCCAGCCTTGTGACTTATTGAACACTTTCTTCAAGTGTTTTCACTGGAAACTTGTCTCAAATGAGGGCTGTGAGCCCTAACAAAGAAGGGTGTTGTTCGAGAGCCAACAGGTGACGGGGTGAAACCTGAGTATATGTGTACATTGGAGTAAAGTCTGGCTGCTGTTTAAAATAGAATTTAAAAAAAATCAATGGGAGACTGTAAAAGGCAAGGTTTCTTTCTTTCTAAATCTGTACACCCTCCTAAGGAGAGAGGGGGGAAGCATCCGTGAGAATACCGCTTCCTCGGCTGGAAGTTTGGGTCTTGCCTTACTGCAGCGTGCGCCTGAGTTTCCATCATCGCTGTGAAGTGCCAAGGATAACATGGCCAAATCAGATGTGTTGGCGTGGGGCGATGCTTTGTCATGGGGCTTCCTCCTTTTGTTAATGGAGGTAGCCTGTCTTTGCAGTGTGTCTCGTCAAAAGAAAATACCTTGAGAAGGATAGTCTGATTTTCAGTTGGAAAGGTGATCTTTGCGCTGGGATGCTAGAGGAGGAAAGCAGTTAACTCCTCTGCCCGTTCTTGTTTGCTGGCTAATGAAACGGAAAAAAGTTCTTAATTCTAGGGTCCATCTAGACGTCTGTTGAATGAACAAGTAGACTTCATTCTTTACCCCACTGCTCTGGGTAGTTCATTACTCAAAGGAGTCAACAACTGAAGAAGTCGCTGGTGCTGATACAGATTCTGCTCATCAATTGTATCCAGATTTTCCAAGCATAGAGCTATAAAGCTCACTGTAAATGTGTTACTTGTTCTGTAGCTAGGGAAGGGGACTTCCGGATGATGTGCATAATACATATTGGAAATAGTCTTTGAATTATTAATAGGTTACTTTATGGTTGTTTATTGCTGCTCTATTACGCCCTTCCTCTTCTAATGTAGTTATCTTGCACCAGGGATTAAATAAGCAGGTGAATGAGCTGGCCGTGCTAATCTTAACTCGTTGAGCCTTCATTGTGAATGGATGCATGTGATATGCATCTTGTATCCCCTATAGCCTTGTTAACAAGCCTTCTAACAAAAAAAGTTGTTAAAACAATTTACCCGCAGGACAGAGTAAAACAGCAGGGGATGGGCAAGGAGATGTTTGTGTAACTGTGCTCACAAATCATGACCTTTCTATCTGGTCAGGGGGCAACATAATCAGTGAGCTGGAAATCCTAGCACAGGGATAACCTTCATGTGGGCTTCAGCAACAGCTTTACTCTAAGTTTGATATCCCAATAGTTTTTGTATCCATAGGTTTGTAATTAGGAGTGTAGTTTGTCTCTGCTTCTAAGGAATTTGCCATATTGTGGTTGTTTTAATTCATCAGTGGAAAAAAACACTTGCTTTTCTTTTTAAATCGAATTTAGCTGTGTAATTCAATTATGTTATTCATAGCTGTCAACCTGCCAGTGAAATACCTCCTTGTAGACTCTAAAGCCTTTTTTAAGAGGTAGTATTTGAACAGCACTGAAACCTCAAAATGTTCCACAGACTTTAAGAGTGCAAAGCAAAACAAAACATCCTTGCTGTGTTCTGTAGGTGTCATGCCAGGAGTAGAAACCCCACCTTTCTACTCATCCCTTGGAAAGCACTTATTTTTTCAGCTGTTGTTTATATTCATTTGAATCCTCCTTAGGATGTAATCATTTTAAACAGATCACTTTGAAGGATGAGTGGAAGCAGGGAGGAAAAACCCTGTAGTTTTAAAATGTAAACCAAATCACACTTGAGCAGGAGACGAAGAAGAACTCCTAAACAAGCAGTTGCTAAAATAGTTCTGCAGATAGCCTGCTGTTAAACTAGGCTGGATTAGAAACCTTGCTCTCAGTAACACCACAGTATTTGTGACGTGGCCGTATTGATACGTGATGTACTGTCAGTCATTTTATAGCCAGCTTCATGTTTGCTCTGTGGAGCATTTTTTTTTTGAAAGTGAATGATGTCCTTTGAGTAATCTCAGTTCATTGAAGATTTGTGGACCTTGCTTTGAACATTTCCAATTGCCTTATCTGGGGAGGAGAACCCTGACAATAAAGTTGCATTTTACAGTTGGGGGTAAGGTGTATTTTTCCTTTATTCTCTATCAGCCAAACTTTCAACTGAAAACTGGACCTGTGGGTCTGTGATTTCCCCTTTTCCTCTTGTTGGTGTGCAAGTTCTCTGAAATGGATTGGTCAGAGGAGGCCCAGGCAGGACCAGTTTCTGCAGAAAAGCAGTCTGGTCTCTTACTAGTGCCTTGTCTTCCTTAGGAATTAGGCAGCACTCCTACACTTACATGCCTTTGCTTAGTTGAAATTCTGATGTTGCCCAGCACTGTTTTTTGCAGTGTGGGAGCAGTATTTAGCCTTAGTATTCAAAATACTCAGAAAAGTTAACATGTCACCATGCATTCAGATTTTGGGTTTGTTTCTTTGCCTTTCAGGAGAAGTAAGTCAGAGAAGTTAATCTTTGATCTTTCAGAGAGAGGGTTTTGCATAACTAATATGAAGCAATTACTCAGTTACTGTGAGTGTTTGGCATTGTGTGAATGAGGCAGAGGTGCACTCTCCTCGAGTGCCCAGGCACTGCCAGAGTCTTCCACTGTCTCTTTGCCTAAATTATGTTTCAAATCTGCTTCGTGGGGTTTGTGCTTGAGGTCAGGCTGCCTAATGAAATCTTGGCAAAGAGGTTTCACCTACTGACTCCTTTTATTCCTGGGTTATTGGGCAGGAGTCAGTTCTTGAAAACTGACTGTTTGACCAACACAAGTTCTTGCATTGCAATGCCATAAAAATTGGAAATACCAGCTTAGATGTCAGTGAGTGGTACAGTATTGTAAACCAGATATCTGCCTCTTTCTAAAGGGAAATGGTATAACACTTTGCTGCTGAGATGATATTGGAAGGAATTAGGCTTCTCAATGATCCTCATAGTGACTTTTTACTTAAGAGGTATTTGGATATAGATGATGCAGGACACAAGCTACCAACTTGAGCATCCCCATCCCTCAGCAACAGTGAGCACTGTTGCCTCTTTTTGCTAGAGTGATCTCCTAACTGCATCACAGTATTCCTCTGTCCCTCCTTCCTCAAACCCCAGTTTTATGCAAGCAATAACAAAAACATACCTCATGCTTAACTTTGTTTCCCTTCTCAACTTACTAGTGAAAGTAGTCTCGTCATTTGTTTCTGAAGGCAACTAATTCAAGGGATATAGCATGTACCAGGAAGTCTGTCTTTCTATTTTAAATACATAGGATTGAGTTTGGATATACTCACCTTCCTTGAGAAAGATGGTGATATGGCAATGTTAAACTCAGAAGCTGTTTTGCTAACCTTCAGTTGTTCAGCTTGAGTAAGATTTCAGACATGTGCCCGACAGCTCACCAGCTTTCCAGAAATAGCCTGTTCTCAGAGGGGAAGTTGGCAGGTTTGCTTGCCCCATCGAATATTAAATTAATCTCTTATTACAGTGCAGCTATGAAGTGTGTTGGCATCTCAGCCATGCACCAAAAATAATGCTTATGTTTTTGAACCAGAATGATTTGGAGTAAAGTTTAGCAACTTAATTTCTTTGAGCACTCGCCCAGTGGAAGAGTTAAGTATGCCATCTCTTTTTATTGGGTGTGGGAATGTATAGATGTATAGAAAATAGGAGTAGATAAGACTGTATACTACTGGATATTGTAATTTCTCTGAGTTTGTTGCTCTGGATGCGTGTGGCCATTTTTTATGGAACAGGTTTAGTTTATGTGCTGAATCATCAGAACTTCGCACTAACCAGTGCCTCATGCTTGATTGAAGGAGAAACTCCTGTTGAGTAACCAGCAAAATACTTGGGTACACTGTCTTAAATCTTCCATCTGTGATCTATCAGCAACTTACTTTCTCTAATATGGTGGTGTTGACACTGGATATGTAATAACGTGAGACTCACCAGAAGTTTTTAGATTGTTCTCCACATTAGACCCACCAGCAAGGTTATATGGCAAGGAGATTAGAATTTTCTACAGTTCAGATCTAGCACTCACAAAATTGGATCTGTGTTTAGATAGATAGCTGAAAGAATGTCCTAAAATGGGGAAGACATATCTCATGTGTAATGTGGTACTGCTACAGCAAGCTTGATCCTACCCCAAGTGGTCAGGATGTCTGCCATGTTAGGACACACACACATATATACATATATATACATATATACATTCATTGAAGTTCCTCGTCTGAATTTCCTAAGAACTTCTACTAGGAGTTCTAATGTAAGATATTTATCTTAAGCTTTTCACTGCAGACTGCTATGGATCTTGGTGAGAGCTGCCTTTGCCAGTTGTTACTCAAAATGATCCCACTCATATTAAGCTTTGCAGGCTTCATGAATCAACAGAAGCATCACCCTGTAGGGCTTTAAATTGACAGAACAATCATGATGTATTTTACAGAGACTAATCTGGCATAATTGAACTTCAGATATTTAGCAAGACCAACGCCCTTCCGCTCCCATACAGCTAAAACAAAGCTCTCAGAGGAATCCAGCAGATGCTTGCTGCTCTGTGCCTTCCTTGTGAACAACAGGATGCTACTTGCACAACTGTCTTTCCCCAATAATTTCTTTAGTTTTTGATAGGTGGTTGTCATGTCTTTTGTTTTACTAGATTAGTGGTAGTAATGGCTTCAGGAAGAGCTTGTGTCATTCATGTTGTTAATATCTGCTCAGTGAGTCTTTCCTAGATATACCCATGTACAACCTGTGATGTGAAACAAGCAGAACTGTAAAAGGTGACAAGTGTTAACATAGAAATACATTGTGGTTGCCAAATGTGGTAGTGTGTGTCTAGGGTTTGTTTTGTTTTTTTTTCTTGTAGTTTTATTTTTATAACTCTTTCAAGTACTTTTGAATTGATTATAGCAAGTTGTAATGAAGCTTCAATAATTTATTATTCTGCGCAACAGAAGGAATACTGAACTGTTTAAGATCATTTCCACTGATAATTAGTTGTTGCATGTTCAAATGTATTAAAGCTCTGTTAATCTCTTTCTCCAGATCAATTTCTTGATGAGCTGCAGCTGAAATATTTAACGATTCACACTCATGCCATTGGAGATGGAGCCCAAAGCCAATAACCTCGTTTTTGGGTGTCAGCGAAGCTCAACCTCTGACGATGACTCTGGCTGTGCCTTGGAGGAATATGCCTGGGTTCCCCCAGGCCTCAGACCAGAGCAGGTACCAGCTATGCTTCTGCATTTTAAAAATAACCTTCGTAAGGACTGTCTGAGGGAGTGATGTGCTGACTCTACAAGTGTAATTAAATTCTTATAATTTATAAAACTATAATTCATATAGAACTTTTAACTTCTTTTGTTTGTTTCCTGTTCCAATGAGGCTGTGTGTAGGGAGCTTAAAATCCTCAACCATGAGGAGTTTTATGTTCCAAAGAACAGTTTCCAGTCAAGGTTTTTCACTAAGTTTGTGCTGCAGAGATATGTATTGTCAAGTCTAAAAGCAGTACAGAAATGTGCTTTTTCTTTGAAAGTAGTTATTAGGTTAAATTAAAGCTTATGCCATACCTCATGGCACTGTGCTCTTTGGCCAAGTACTTCACTGCACTTGTATGACTCTTTAAATAATTAGGCATTTGACATCTAGAACATGGATGGTACTACAGCACACGTAAATGAAAGTGTTCTACCACTGTGACAAGTAATAACATATTTTACGCTTGTTTAAATAGTTGTATGGCTGTCATTTGTCCCTGCTAGGATTCCTCTTGCGTGGCGTCTGGAGCTGACACTCATGGGTTGGCTTCCCTTCTCCCCATTACCCTGTGGTTTTTTTTTTTGTATAACATCACTGTAATGGAAATAAAAGTGAAATTATCGATGAGCAAGTTTCTATGAGAGATCAAAATGAACTTCTCACGGTATTCATTGGCTTGATGACATTGCAACTGTGCTCAAGCTGTGTACTCAGTAATATCCAGAACTCAGATATGTTATGTGGCCAGGGTGGCTTTGCAACATCTGCTAAAGGAGGCAGAGCAATCCTGGCAAGCTTATACAGTCCATAGTTTAAAAAAGTGCAGAAGATGTCTCCTTTTTGACATGCAGAGATTTTCTTAATAGTGAGTAAAGTAACAAGTCAGCAGGAATGGCAAATAGTGGGCTATTTTTAGGGCAACTCTTTTTATCACTTACTTAAGCATCTGTAAGAATCCTGGTGAATCAGACCTTAAGGCAAACAGCAAGCTAACATTCTGCCAGAACAATTAAATGCCCTAAAATATCCTCATAATCCCAGCTAGCTCAAACTCCCTGAAGATTTTTTTTTCCAAGACGAATTACCTCTTTTGAGAACAGTGCAATAAACTTGAGAAAAGGGCATAAAGTATCTTTAAAGCTTCACTTTTTGCTGCATGTTATCTTTTTCCAGAGCTTTTTGAAATACAGTTAGTAGCAAGTGGGCTTACAGTAGACTTCAGTTGTTTAAGTTTTGGTTAAATGAAGACCAAGTCATGTTTTGTACAGCCTGTCTCTAATAATTTTGATTGCTTCCTGACTTAAGTGACAGATTACTGCTTCTTTTTCATCTGTCTTGAACAGTAATAAGTCGTTGACCTGAGCATTATTTAAATCTGGATGACAAGTAATATTTTTCCCAATAGCAAAATTTACAGCCCCAGGCCTCGTGACAAGCTGGAAGCTGCACAGGAAAAACAATAAATCTATAGCTGTTCCGCAAAAATATTTTTTGCCATTGGGCTTTGTCACAGTGTTCATTACAGCTTTCCTGTCATAATATTCTTCTGGAAAAAAAAAAAAAAGAGTGAAGATTGATACAAAAACATTCATCCCGTGAAAATTCCATGGTTAATTTGCATCTGATTGAAATGTAGCTGGATCCAGCCTCCTCCCAAGGGAAGGATGTTTCCACCTTCTTACCAAAGCCCACATGGAAGCAATGAAAGCTGATGCTTTGGGTGAACCTGGTCAGCAGGAGACTACAAAACAGCTTTTGTCTCAACAATGTGTAAAATGCAGAGAGCAAATTAAATTTGTTTATATAGTGGCTGTTTTCTGGAAAGCTTCATGCCTTGTGTGGTAAATTGCAGAGGGAAACTTGGAATTTCCACAGAGTTGCTGACCAACCCTAAAGGGGGTGGGAATAATGAGAACATTAAATGTGCATAATTTACGATACCCCCCTAATTGTCACTGCAAATTGCATTCCAGAAAAGCAATTCAGCAGCTGGGTGCTAGTTTTATCAGAGACAATTCAGGTTTGCTGAGCTGGTTCATTTGGGTCTCGTATTTTCAGCAAAAACCCTGTCATAGGTCTAATGTAGCATGACCCTCTTCCTTCACGAGACCCAAGATAAAACAGTAGCTAAAGGATGCTGGCAGTGCTTGGGTGATGCATCTCCCTTGGACTGAACACTCTGCTTTTCTCCTGGTCAGGTCCAGCTGTATTTTGCCTGCTTGCCAGAGGAGAAGGTCCCTTATGTTAACAGTCCTGGAGAGAAACACCGGATTAAACAACTTCTCTATCAGCTGCCACCCCATGATAACGAGGTAAATACAGAATTTAGGATGAACCGTCAGGGCTTGGGGTCTCCCTGCCAGCTTTTATGTGGAGA
Organism: Oxyruncus cristatus; assembly: GCA_013399855.1. NCBI lineage: Eukaryota > Metazoa > Chordata > Aves > Passeriformes > Cotingidae > Oxyruncus > Oxyruncus cristatus. The sequence goes on along the minus strand of VXAY01004337.1, from coordinate 1,080,397 downwards.
ATTACCTGCCTGTGTGTTTATTACAAGCCTCAACCGTGGCCTGCAGTGGCATCTGAGCTATAAAGCAGCATGGTGTGTACACTGAGTCCATTGTTCAGCTGTCCGCTTGGCCTGCGTGCAGATAAGAGCTGTCTGGAAGGACACTGCTTCTGCTTGTTAGGGAGGCTGGTGTCACTGCAATAAACTTAACACAAGTTGGTTTTATAGTGTTTGCAGCCACCCACCAATTACCAGGAACCTACAAATTCCTGAAATTGCATTGTAGCACACAAAAAGGATGCTTTGTGATAGTAAAAGGTTTGCATCTCAGTTATGCAGTGTAATTTAGAGTAGAAGTGGAAATAACAAACAAGCTCTTTGTAAGGAAAGGGGCGGGGATGTCAATACTTAAGATCTTGTGTGTACTGCAATACTTAGTTGTGGGCACTTAACCATAAATCTTTAAGGCAATGTTACGGCTGATTTGGGTTCATTCCATTGTTTTAAGATAGCAGCAGATTTTGGGTTGGCTTTTAAAAATCTTTTTTCTTTCCAGAACAACTCCTTAGTTTAGCATGGTGGTTTTTTTCCTCTAATGCAAAATCTCTCTCCATACTACTTTTGTGTTATGTCATGTTACCTAAATATTAAGATGGTAGAGAAGGCAAATTGGAAAAGTTTCATGATGACTGGCAGCAAGCCTGATGAATTCCTTGCATATTTGCACTTACTTATTAATCTGCTACTTTAAAGGCTCAGTGTATAAAATAAATTCTCTTGTGTTTTCACTGGAAGGTGAGATACTGCCAGTCTTTAAGTGAAGAAGAAAAGAAGGAACTGCAGATGTTCAGTTCTCAGCGCAAGAAGGAGGCTCTTGGCCGAGGCACTATTAAACTACTCTCAAGAGCAGTGATGCATGCGGTTTGTGAACAGGTAATACTCCTAGTGCCACAAGCCAACTATCCGGCTGAATAATCTGAAACTACAGTATCTCAGTATTAAAATTTAAGCTTATCTAAGTCTGAAACAACAACAAAAACAAAAAAAAAGATTTTTTGAAGCTGCATGGAAGAAGAAAGAAGGTAGTGCTTGCTTAAGCAAAACACAGCCTTTGATACTGGGAATGAACTGAGTCTTTGATGTATTTCCTACTGAAAAAAACCCTAATGCTGACTCATACTAAAGTAATGACAAATGAAAAACCGACATATGCTTTAAAGTGTTATTTTGTATAAAATAAACTTATATTCACAAAAGGTTAATTGAGAGACCGTTCGTCTATACCAAAACTGGTAATATTTTTTCCCCTCTTGTCAGAATTTTGGAATAAAATCTCATATTAGGTTTGGTGTTTTTAACTTAGTTTAAATGCAAGAAGCTAGTAGTTTGGGATGGGAAGTGTGTTCACTTTCTGGGTTTGTTCCTAGTGTGGTACAAAAGTAAATGGCGGTGAAGTTGCAGTTTTTGCCTCGAGAGCCGGGCCTGGTGTGTGCTGGCATCCCTCGTGTTTTGTGTGCTTCACATGCAACGAGCTGCTTGTTGACCTTATCTACTTCTACCAAGATGGAAAAATTCACTGTGGCAGACACCATGCTGAACTTCTCAAACCTCGATGTTCCGCCTGTGATGAGGTAAATAATTCACATTTTACAGCCAATCTACACTGCTGTTGTTCAGTTAACAAACTGCAGTTGGAAAAACTTCAGATGTAGTCACTTACGAAGTCAGGAGACTGCTGCATAGATGTGTTTGAGGGCTGAGGGGTATTTAACTTCTTGTCAAATTGGCAATATTACAAGCAATATGATGGTATTTGGAAGGCACAAACCTGTTTATGTTTAGAGTTGAACCTTGTAGATCGAATAAGTATGTACAAATATCCAAAATATCATCCTTATAGAAGCCTCTTTGAATTCTTAGGTTCCTTTTTTGTTTTGCTTTAAAATGTGCTGGTTTCTGTTTTTTGTTTTTTTTTTTTTTTAATTATAGGAAAGGTTGGAATGCCACAATTGCTGTGGGAGATTGTTGTTTCTATCTTTGTATTGAAAAGGCAGCAAAATAAAAATAAATTTCGCATATGAACTGCAGAGCTAGGATATTTTACATGCTCTAACTCCCAAGGTCAGGTTTTGGCCACTTAACTAAAAGTATACATTTTCTTTCTGAAAAGATAATTTTTGCTGATGAGTGTACGGAAGCTGAAGGTCGCCACTGGCACATGAAGCACTTCTGTTGCCTCGAGTGTGAAACGATCCTGGGTGGACAGAGATACATCATGAAGGATGGGAGACCATTCTGCTGTAACTGTTTTGAATCTCTCTATGCTGAATACTGTGAGACCTGTGGGGAACATATTGGTAAGTCCTTTTTAAGCATTAAAGTTACGAACTAAGGGAAAGGGAAAGCAATTTCACATTCTAGAAGTATGAATTCTGCAAGTAATTTTTTAGAGAAACGTAAAGCACTGCTTTTTCTCCCTTTCTAGGTGTTGACCATGCTCAGATGACCTATGATGGACAGCATTGGCACGCCACAGAAGCTTGCTTTTCTTGTGCTCAGTGCAAGACTTCTTTGCTTGGCTGCCCTTTCCTTCCAAAGCAAGGGCAGATTTATTGTTCAAAAACCTGCAGCTTGGGAGAGGATGTTCATGCCTCCGACTCTTCTGATTCTGCGTTTCAGTCTGCTCGATCCAGAGATTCCAGGAGGAGTGTCCGCATGGGAAAAAGCAGCCGGTCAGCTGACCAGTGCCGTCAGTCTCTCCTCCTGTCACCAGCTCTCAATTACAAATTTCCTGGCCTTTCAGACAATGCCGATGATACCCTCTCTCGTAAGCTGGATGATTTAAGCCTTTCAAGGGAAGAGGCAAGCTTTGTTAATGAAGATTTCTGGAAAGGAAGAGTAGAGCAAGAAATGCCTGAAGACCCTGAAGAATGGGCTGAACATGAAGATTACATGACTCAACTTCTTCTGAAGTTTGGTGATAAAAGCCTCTTCCAGCAGCCTGCTGAAGTAGACATTAGATCAAGTGAACACTGGATTTCTGATAGCATGGTCCAGAGCAAGCTGGACTTGAAAAAAAATAATCCAAGCCTAGCAAGTAAGAAGTATCAATCAGACATGTACTGGGCCCAGTCACAAGATGGTTTGGGAGACTCCGCATATGGCAGCCACCCAGGCCCTGCCAGCAGCAGGAAAATCCAGGAGCTAGACATGGAACATGGGGCATCAGGATACAAACATGACCAAACACCGTGGTATGGAGGTTCACTCGAATGTTTGTCTGACTTGAAACAGCAAGAACAAAGTGTTCGAGACTCAATGGATTCCCTGGCTTTGTCTAACATAACAGGTAATGGGGAAATAAATGAACGGTTTTGATGGAGAGGTCAACCAAAGTATGAGTGTTGGAGTATTTTGGACAAAGACTTTTCATTTCTGTGATTTCTAAAAAGCTTTAGTAGTAGGAGATGCACGTAAAGTAGGCAACAGCTTTTATCAAGCACATAATCTTTAGTGAGATATGTTTCTACTACCTAAATTCTATTAGACTCTTCTCCTTTCCTTTTGAATTCTCTTTTCTTTGCTTACAGCAAAAATATCCATAATGTCAAAGAGAGTAAGAATGGCCTTAAACTGTGCATTTGTTATATACAAATCACAACTTCAAGCAAATGACAGTTTATTCTTTCCATACCTTAAGTACAAGAAGTTGCATTATTTATTAGGATAACATTAAAGATAATCTGCAAAACACTTTAGATAATTTCCTGATTTGCTTGTAAAAATATGTAGAAAGTCTGAAGCTTCTTAGCCTTAGGAAATTAGGGTTATGAGATTATCTTTCTCCATTGACTAAAAGGAAACTGGTAATCCACTTTTGTGAACTTCCTCAAACGTAATTGAAGTTACCCAAAGGGATAAAGCACGTGTTAACCTTCCTTTCCTATTTCCTTACAAAACCCCCAAACCTGGGCGTTAGAGACCCATTTTAAAAGTTGTTCAGTCATCTTCTCCATTCTTTTCCTCCTGTAACCTGAATTAGTGCAGCTACTCATGTAGCTCAGGCCCAACCACAGGCTGGCTGCATTTGCCAAGCAGTAATGAAGGAACTGAGGAGGGGAGGTTGTTTCAGGAGGCACAGGAGGAGAATGAACTAGAGGTGTTGTACCTGGGACCATCACAGGGCACATGACACTGTTGTGGGAATGAAGGGTCAGTGGACACAAATGTGGAGTACACCAAGCCAGCTTATTGTTGATGCTTTTTGGAGGGTAAGGATCCTTCTTTGCAAGACAGTAAGCTTGGCTTTCCTGTAGCAACAGCTGGAACATGAATCTGGCAGTACCAGAAACATGAAATATTTTAGCCCTAAAAATGGCAAGCATAAACTGCAGAATAATTTTAAGTAATCCTTTTTTCTTAAAGGCCTAGCTGTATTCATGTTTCAAAATTTTAAACTCATTGAATCTCTGCTCTTGATGTCCTGATGTTAGCTAATTCTTTGGTAATCAGAGCTAATACTTAAATGTTTTAAGTTAAAACAAAGTTTAATCTTCTATGAAGCCAGTCCTTTTGGTAATAGTTCCGAAAAACACTAATAAAGTCTGCTTTGCTGACAAGAAACGTTTCATATTTTGTTATAATACTTGTCTCTATCATGCTTCTCTCATTTTCCTTTTCCTCCTTTCTCCATTCCCACCACAGGAGCTTCAATGGATGGAGAAGGCAAGCCACGGCCATCTCTCTACTCTTTGCAAACTTTCCAAGAACTGGATGTGGAGGACTGTGAGAAGATGAGCAACATGGGAACTCTAAATTCTTCAATGCTCCACCGGAGCACAGAGTCCTTGAAGAGTCTGAGCTCAGAGTTGTGTCAGGAAAAAGTCTTGCCAGAGGAAAAGCCAGTCCATATGCCTGTACTGAGAAGATCTAAATCCCAGTCTAGACCACAGCAAGTGAAGTTCTCAGATGATGTTATTGATAATGGAAGTTATGAGAATCTTGAAATACGTCAGCCTCCAATGAGTGAGAGGACTCGTAGGCGTGTTTACCATTTTGAAGAACGTGGAAATCGGCCTTCTCACCATCGCAGAAGAAGTAGGAAGTCTCGTTCAGATAATGCACTTAATTTGGCCACAGAAAGAAGAAGCTCTCCGAGAGAGAGATTTCGTTATTACTCCCCTCAGGATCATGAAAAATTTATTCAGAATAGGAGCTCACGTGAGCTTCGGGCATTTATTCAAAACGCGGAGCTGTATGGACAATATGCCCATACTAGGTCTGACTATGCACTAAGGAATCAAGTGGTTGATAAGTTTTTTGGGTTGTATGGTGAGGAAGATGACTCGTGGTGTTCAACTTCATCCTCATCATCTGATTCTGAAGAGGAAGGATATTTTCTAGGACAGCCAATTCCACAACCACGGTCACTGAGATATCCATACTATACAGATGATCTTTCTGGTCCAACTACTGCGTTATCTACTTCTCAGTTTGGGCAAAGGACAACCAAATCAAAGAAGAAGAGGGGACACAAAGGAAAAAACTGCATTATTTCTTAATTAATTCTTAATATTTCTTAATTGGGAAGACCAGTCAACTCTGTAGCTACAGTATGAACCACATCTTTTTATATTAATAATTGTACTTAGGCAAGTTGCTGAAGTTCTTAATGCTTTGCCATTGTAAATGATAACCCTGCCAGAGTTTACATTGTACAAGTAACATTCAGAAATCACTAAATGATCTGCTCAGATACTGCTAGGTTTACATACTGTGTTTCAGCTGTCAAAATACTGTTACTGCAGTTCTTGATAGAGACTTTGTAGTAGACATTTTATTTTATGCTCCTTATTCACCTACACTGAATTATCTGAAAGAGGATTCAACAAAGATAAGTAAATAAAAATGTCAGTCCTGTGCTGTAGCTATATCCACATAGGTGATCTTTGACTTTTTCCTCTTGCTGCCAAGAAAAAGAAGGCTCTATGCTGTGTCTTTTCTTCACAGATAAAGCTCACTCTTCCTCTTTCAAGTTTCCGCACAAAAACTGGAATTTTATTTTTTAATTTGGGAAAATGCTCTTTAAAGAGGCAAATATCAGAATGTGGGANCTCACTCTTCCTCTTTCAAGTTTCTGCACAAAAACTGGAATTTTTTTAATTTGGGAAAATGCTCTTTAAAGAGGCAAATATCAGAATGTGGGAGCTGGAATGCATGAAGCCTTGATGTATCTTAAAGCAACAGTAAATGGTTTATACACTTAACTTTCATGGGTTTTCCTCCACAATTTTTTGAGAAAGTGTAAGGTGGTTGTTTTGGGGGTTTTTTTGTGCCTGTTTAAAGGAAGGTATTAATTCAGCTGCTGGAATTGGACTTAGCTGCCAATGAGTGGTTCTGTTTCTTGTGTCATGCCCCCCACCCCTCAGCAGTGAGAGAGGTAAAACTGCTGGAGTCCTTTGCTCAGGCATGTAACCCCATTTAAGTCAATGAATCTACTTACGTAACCAATATTTTCGTAAGGGCTTAAAGGATTAGGCTCCAGAATTGTGTCTTTTCACATGCATTATCCAGGTTTTAAAATGTATTAGCTGCAATTCTAAGTCAAAAAACATTGATATTTATAATGTAGTATTTCATAGGCTTAAATGTATTCATAATTTAACAGTGCAAATACTAATGTACATATTGTACAGTTAAAATTTTAAAATCTGAATATTTTTATATCCCTGAATTTGAAGAAGTTTGTTACAAGATCAAACTAGATTTGTTAAGGGTTTAACAACAGCATTATGGATGAAATATTGCTTGTATTTTAGTCAGGGGGTTTAAGCTGAAAAATATTGAAAAATGTTCAGTGCAAAACAGCTTAATTTTGTCTACTAGGTATTAAAAGCTCTGTATGCATGGTGGGGCTATGTAAATACTCTCTATGGCCCTCTTAATCTTGCAAGTGTTATTTATGGGTCAAGCAAAATGTAAACTATATAAATGTAAAAACCACACAAGCCTGGAATATATCATTACAACCAGTATGCAACTCCTGTGGATGTGGATTTTTTTATTATTGTTCCCCCTCCTTTCCCAAAAATAATTTCTGAAGTTCACCTACATAAAGGAAGAGAGATACTGGGTGGTTCTAGAAGGCAAGCTGGCAAAAACTATAACCTACCAGGTAATCTCAGAAGTTCCCTTCAACTCAGGGACTAGGAGCTACTGTAAGTTATAATAAACTTCTTCCACTGTTTTAAATAAAGGGCAGACATTTGTTAACAGTGACATCACTAATTAAGATAGTGAACGCTAAAGGCATTGGCTTTCTGACCACCCAAAGAAAGGAACTGAATGAAATAGTAGATGCTTCTTACCAGAAAAGCCTATCAAATCAAACTAAGCTTGCCCTTCTTGAGGATATAGAAGTTGTAATAAAAGCAGCTAAAAGTAAGGAATGGATACATGGGCACTGGCTTACACCAAAGCAAATGAAGCTATTGCGAAGGCTAAATCAGACCAGCAGTTACTTGCTTGTATTTTTCAGGGTAAAATGAGCAACAGATCCTTTACTCCCAGAAGTGGTACTCAACCGTGTAAGTCACTTTTCTAGTACAAACAAGTCTTGTGTACGTGAAAGCTGATCAAAGCAATACTGTTACATCACATGGGCTGACGGGCGCCTCGTGGGATGGTTCCAGCTGGCAGGCTCTGCCCTGGCTCAGGCAGCACATGCTTTACAGCTACCAGACTGCCAGGAGCTACAGGGCCCGAGGAGAGATGTTGACTTCTTAATACCTTCCCCAGGATGCTCCAACAATGATTAGGACCTTCCCTTCCTGCCTGCATTTCGAAAAATGGGAAACCAGGGTCCTCAGAAACAAAATGCTGTGCCACTACTGCTGTGTCCTTTGTTGGACCAAGTAACTGTCTCATGGAGAAACGTCTCCACCAGTATTTCTTCTGATCTTACATCATCTCCTGAGATGCCGCATACGTACTCTCCCAAATGGCAATGTCTTATGGAATATTAGATGATAAAAGTTCTCCATAGATTGCTAGTTGCTTCTTAATACTTCCTTCTTTAAGAAAAAAATCTAAGATGACTATACACCTTTATTTAGTTTTCTCAGCTTGACATAAATAATTTCTTCTTTATTATTTTTGACCACTTCCTATGACAAATATTTCTAATTGATTCTTCCACCTTAAATAGAATGGTACGGGATGTAGTGTCTGCAACCAGCACAAGACTCAGATACAGTCACCAAAGCTCTAAAGTGTGGGTTGTGTTATTAGACCTATATTCCAAGTGCCTCATAGGCACCTACATCACACAGCTGCTCACTCACTATCGCCAGGGGGATCGGAGAGAGAAGAATAAAAGTAAAAAAACTCATGGGCTGAGTTAAAGACAGTTTAATAGGCAAAAAACAAACACCAAAAAAACCCCAACCAACACCCTGAAGTGATACCAAAAAAACCCAGGAGCTCACCACTAACCACATAATACCCAGCCTGTCCCTGAACAGCAGCAGCCCTGGCAAACTCCTCACCCCTGCCCCCAGCTTCATAAGTTGAGCATGACACCAGTATGGTCTGGAATATCCTTGTGGTCACTTGGGGTCAGCTGCGTTCCTTCCCACTTCTTGTGCACTCCCAGCCTCCTCACTGATGGGGTGGGGTGAGAGGCAGAAAAGGCCTTAACTGTGTAAGCTCTGCTCAGCAGTAGCTAAAACATCCCTTTATTATCAACAGTTTCTGTCACAAACCCAAAGCACAGCACTATACCAGCTACTACTTTCATATCCATAGTGGTTTCATTGCTGATTTTCACCCTTCCTGCTTACATTGTCACTCAAAGCTGCCAACTTACTCAAGCGAGGTTACAGAACCATTTCGAACCATTCCAGCCTTTGCAGATAGCAGTGAATTTCCATACTCCTTTCCTTCAATTTCCACCTCCTTTTTTTACTCTTTTATGGGATCTGCACATTAACAAGTGCTAGGAGTAACTTCTATTTGCAGGAGGTCTTACAGTGACAAATCAAATTCCTCCATCACAGCATGTTTCCTTTCACCAGTGCTCTTTCTATCACTTTCCAGGAGCCCCACTGAGGCTGTCCAGTAGACGAGAGACAATTTTTTTTATATTGATCTGAAATAAATCCGAACTACATACTTGTTCTAGAGGAAGCAAGACAACAAGCCATCTTTCCTCCTTAAGTTAAGGAACTGGCATAGTATATTTTACTTCCATCAACAGAAAGCATACGTCCCAAAAGGTTAAACAAGAACATTCAACACAATGTCACGTATTAAATGGAAAATCATTAACCTATCACTTATGAATGCAAATGAAACCTTTCACAGAAATGGCACTTACAAAAAATTAAAGACTCCTCAGTTCATAAGTAAAATTTAATCATTTTTTCAAAAAAGTGAGATTAAACAAGGGACAATGTAACAAACTTTTGAAAGATCTTACGGACCTGTTAGCTAATATGAAATACTCAAGAATGCTGGCCAACAGGTGAGGCTCAAAGAATTATAGTAAATGGGTTTAACCTCAGGCTGGCAGCTGGTCACCAGTGGGGCTTCATAGGGCTCAACTTTATGGCCAGTGCTCTTTAATGTTTTTATAAATAGTTAAGAGAGGAGTCAAATGTACATTAAGTAAGTTTGCTAACCATTCTAAATTGAGAGGAGCTGTGGACTCCCTCAAGGGTAGAGGCAGAGAGATCTGGATTAAGTAGCAAACGGGGCAATCACAGCTGCATGATGTTTAACAAGAGCAAATGCCAGATTCTCCACCTAGGACAAGGGTAGTCCTCATTATACGTACAAATTGGGGAACGAGAAGCTGGAGAGCAGCCCTGCAGAAAGGGATGTGGAGGTCCTGGTTGAAGGCAAGTTAAATAGGAGTGAACAGTGCCCTGGCAGCCAGGAGGGCCAACCGTGTCCTGGGGGGCATCAGGCAAAGCATCACCAGCTGGTCGTGGGAGGGGATTGTCCTGCTCTGCTCTGCACTGGTGCAGCCTTACCTTGAATATTGTGTGCAGTTTTGGGAATGACAATGTAAGAAAGAGTTTAAGCCATTAGGGATAGGAAGGTGATCAAGATGGTGAAAGGTCTTGAGGGAAGGAGAGTCTGAGGTCACTTGGCTTGTTCAGCCTGGAGGAGACTGAGGGGAGACCTCATTGCAGTCTACAAATTCAAGATGGGCAGTGGAGGGGGAAGTGCTGATCTCTTCTCTCTGGTGATCAGTAACAGGACACAAGGAAATGGAATGAAGCAGGGGAAGTTCAGATTGGACATCAGGAAACGATTCTTCACTGAGAGGGTGGTCAGTCACTGGAATAGGCTCCCAGGGAAGTGGTCATGGCCCCAAGCTGCCAGAGTTCGAGAAGCATCTGGACGATGCTCCTAGTCATGTGGTGCAGTTTTTGGTAGTTCCGCAAGGAGCTGAGAGTTGTACTCAATGATCTTTACGGTTCCTTTCCAACTTGAGAGATTCTATAACCATAAGCTTAGGTCTTACTTAATAGAAAAGCACTTGAAAAATCAGATACTTTTATCATAGTAAATTTAATCAAGCTTCTAACAAAGGAAACTCCTAACAAACTGTACAGTAACAATGGAGACTTTTAATCAAAAATATATTAAACACAATTTCAGTATTTTTTTCATTAGCATTTCTAGCCCAAAGCAGAAACTGATGTAACCCCAAAGGTTCTCTGTCCTGTAGACAAGTAGTGAAGTGCTGTAGTTATGCTTCTGCATCAGAGAAGACTTTGCCTGTGGTTTACAATTGATCTTGGTAAAACAGATTGCCAGAAGGGGCAGGTCAGGTCTTGCTACCGTGTCACAACAGGTTGCCTCTCTTCCCCTCTCTCCCTCACCAAATTAGCATCCTGTAGGACCCATGAGCTGATTCCCACTCACTGTGGGTCATCTCCTTTGAGCAATGGGAACTCTTGGAAACAAACAAAAGCCAACCGCAAAACCGCACCCTACTGACATGAGAGCCAACCAGGCACCTCAGGAATCTGACGCAATGAATACTTAATACGCCATAGTGAGATTTGCATGTGCAAAATGCTGTGATACGTTCAAGTACCCTGTACATGCAAAATCAATGCTATTTCATTCATGTTTCTGCACCCCATTCTGATGAAATCCAGAAATTGTGAGTTTGGTCATTAGTCCTTTTAGAGTTTCATATGTTCCTAAATGCAAATGTAGACAAAACAATCATGCTATTACTCATCTCTTTGTGATTATGACTCAAATTATCCCTTTCCTAAAACGTTCATAAGAATCAGTACCTTAATATATGTATTCAATAGTCAGGATTCTACAAATGAGTCCTGAATATTTTTCACTGGCAGCCTCTTGACTTTCCTCAGTCACTGTTCCCAAAATACAAGTTGCTCTATCACGTAAAAAGTGGTCCCAGAATTACCTAGGTTTGAAATTATAGTGAATTTGGGGCCTTAGTGATCAACTTTGCTTTACACCTAATCCAAAGCTACCTGGGGTTACTGAAGAGATGGCCCTGCTTGTTTTCCTTGCCCATCTTTGCCACGCCAATTCCTGCTCCTTCTTGAAGTTGCAAATAAAGATTACACACAGCCTCATTACTGTTAAAACTGATGGATGAAAAGTAGTGAGAACATGTAAGGGGGAAGAGGGACTGAGTAGGAAAAGGGAACTTTCCCTGCTCAGTGGCTGCCTGCAGTTACATTTTGTAGGGTGTAGTCAAAAACATGGCAAATACAGACAGTAAAAGAAAATAGAACCCATCCTACATAATACTGCTTACTAGTAATGAGTCCTGATATGGAAAACACCAAAATTTAAAAGGCATTTGCAGAAGCTGCAATTATAAAAAAATACAGCGCTTCTTATATCAAGCAGTTAGAGTTGCTCTAGCAGTCAGAGACTAGAGATAACCCCTTGTGTAATTTTACAGAATTAATCAGAATTTTTAAATTAAACCAAACCAGATTATTTAAATCATAATTGTGACCAATTTTGCAAGTCATCCCTTCCTACAGTATATATGAAAACCAGACATATTTCTGCATGTGTTGAGGAATGACAGTCGTGTCTTATTAATAAAAAATACAATGTTTGAAGTTACACTTATAAGCATCAAAACATAAGAGTGCATACATCAGACTGAACATATTTTACAAGCTAACGGTGTAAAGGTTTCAAAAATAGTTTGTCGCTTTACAACATTTTTGAAAAGAATGTTCTTTAAAAGGAATATGTGTCAACAAGTACAGGTAGGAACAATACAATTGTGGAGACCAAAGGGAACAGCCACCTGAGCTACCTCAAAGGAGCACAGCCTTGGGTTCATATCTCCAACAAGATTTCCTCTTTCCCTGCAAAAAGCAGATTTACATACTATGGCATACACAATAAAGAGGATCTAAAAGCATATTTTTGACCTTAGTATGAGCCCTCTTTGAAGGATTCTGATAGATCTTGATTGGCAGCATCGTACTGAGCAATGAAATGTTTGAGTTCTTCAATGCATCGCTCACCTATTTCATGCAAATTCTGCCTCAGGGCAAACTGAATGGGCTTCTCTAATGATGGATCTTTATCAATTAGCATCTTCACTACCATGCCAAAGGTTTCACAGTCTTGTCTGTAGACCTAGAAACAACACATTTTATATTAAATGTAAGACTCTTCACATTAGCACACCAACAGCCCTCACTGAATTAGATCCAAACCAAACAACGAATACTGGATTTAAAATTTCAACTGTAAAGCTTATTGGCATTTACCTCTCTTCTGACTTGTAGTATACAAATGTTACTAGCTCAGAACTATCTGGATACCAAAAATAACTCTTATTGGATGAAATGCCTTCAAAGGAGAGATTAAGTTCCTCTTGCAGCAATATTTAATAAATAATGGTAGAACAAAGTACAAATACTAAACCAGATTTTCATTTCGATATATTTAAAACTAAACTGTGGCATGTCTAGCAATCTAATCTTTATACAAAGCATCAATAACTTAGTTTGTAATATTTCCTAACACTTTAAATACAAGCTGTGTTTAAATAATCTCACCAAATTTTGTTTGTTTGTTGGATATCTGTTTATTGTAGAAGTCCTTGACCAATATGTCTTTAATTAGTTTGGGTGCACTGGTGATTTAATGACTAGAGAATAGAGAAATCCCAACAGTGGTTTACCTGAACCCATCTGACCTCATCCTGCAGGGAATGAGGAGTTTTCAAGTCAATTATGCACCACATTTGAGATGAAAGAACTTCTCGTTATCACTGCAACTGTTTTTCTAACAAGCATTGGACTATGCTCTTAGGTGGTTTTCAAAGCAAGTCAGTGGCATTTCAAATTTGTTTTTTCCCCAATTCCAGCTAAGTTTATTAATCTAAACACCCAGAGAAAAAGGAATCTGTCAAAGTCTTCCAGCTGCCAGGTGCAGTTCATTTTCAGACCTCTTTGGCCAATTTCCATTTAGAAAATACACTGGTTTTTTAAATGAGGATAAGTAAGTAGTAAGTTTTCTATCTCCATGTATTTTTTTGAGGAAAAAAATCTAAAATGTTGATACTCTTCAAAGTATGGTTATCTCTTAGTATTCTGGACTTGTCTTAGAACTTGTTTTTCACAGAGATGTGCAACACTTTCCTCCCATGTTTATCTATATTCTGGACACAATGATACAAATGTATATAAGCAATTCTCCATTACTAAAAACAAAATTAAAAAAAACAACCACACCCACCCCACCCCAAACCAAAACCCACCACACTATTGTATCCATAAGAACCAGTTCGAGGTCATCACCTTAAGCATATTCATGTCAGAGGAGCAGTAAAAAAAACTCCAACATTCTGCACACAAACTAAACTATTCTCAGAAAAACAATTATTTACATGATACCTTTAATAAAGACAGTTCTCAAACCTTTGAAAGCATATTCTATAAAAACAGTCTAAAACAAGACCCAAACACTGGTTGACAAATAAAAGAAAACCTTTCAGAAGAAACTGATTTTCAATGGTGATTAACGAATTAAAAAGAAGAGTGCAGCCCAAACCAAACTGGAGCTAAACATCTTCACTGTGGAAACGTTGTGCACTTGGCATTTTTTCAGAGAGGGGTTTGTTTCCTTCTTTGTACGTTTAGTTCTTCGGCAGTAAAATACCAGCACAAAACCCAGACTCCCAGAGCTCATGTTCCACAGCAAATAAAACATGGTACTTGCTAAAAGAACATCAGAGTAAATTGGGTAAATTTCTTCTCTGACTCTTTCCAAAGAAAAAGCTCAGGAAGAATTGCTGTCTCTGATGATAGACAGATGGGATTTTGCTTTGGGTAACTGAGGCCTTTCAAGTACTTGCAGAAGGCTTGCTAGCACCTTCACAGGATGATTTCTGATATGTTTTTTCTCCCCAAAGACATTATGCTTTGGGGGAAATAGTTTGATTTTTTTTTTTCTTATTGCAGGCCTATTTGTCCTATTTTATCACCTTCAAAGTGGTCAGACCAAGGATGTGTGAACAAACCTGGTAACTCTGAGTCTTCAGAGAACCCTGGGACTAACAGACAACACAGATGCACTGCCCCGTCTTCTGCACAGGAAGGCACCCAAAGCCACAACTGAAGGAAATGCTCTACTTTTAACTGGTCTTCAAACAAATGGCAAATAGTAGTGTCTGCTATTTCTCTCACACACCACAAAGAACTAACCCAGATGAAATTCTCTGACCTTTAGCATATAAATATTACCCCAATCTAAGCATATTTTTCTTCCAAACTTTCACAAAAGAAGACTTGGAGGAGAATCAAGAGAGCCATTGTCGCTGCATCTGGAGTCAGAAGTCACTTTGCTGTCACAACAACCTGGAAACTAAACACCTTCATACAAGAGATGAACATTTTCAATACTTTATGACAAAAGACTTGAAAAAAATAGAATTGACCTAAATTAGGGGAAGGGGGCAAAGGTGGAGCAGGAAGGCAGTTCTACCAACAGAAAACAAAGGAAACAGCTCAGCTCCTCTAACAATAATTGAGCAATTTTCCCTCAAGAAGCTTTCTGCCCCAGCTGCTACTTCCAATCCCCCTGGTGCAATCTGCCTCCTTCCCAGCTGTGCTGATAAACTTACTTGTATAGCTGCAACATAAATTGCATCACTGAGATTATCCCTTTTAAAATTACTTTCCCCCAACTAATGTGATTCAATGATTCAATTCTAAAATCAGATGCATCAGCATGACTGAAAGAACTGTGAGCCATGGTCTTAAAGTGAAAATAACTTAACAAATCCGAAGTCAGTCCACAACTACCAACCTTCAGAGAGAAGTTACTATGCTTTACTGAAGGAAATAGAGATTATCAATTACAAGAATATCAATACAGAAGATGTTAATTACAACATAATGGTACAATCAACGATTTGAAAAATGTGTGAAAGCACTCAAAGCTCTTAAAAAGAGAGGATAGTGGCATGACATAAAATCCATCTTTACACAGAATACAAGGATGCTATTTCTGCTTGAGGAAGGAAGAAAACTGCAGAAGAGACTCCAAACAAGCAAAAAAGCTCTCTGTTGGAGAAAAATACTGCAAGAACTTGAGACACAACAAGGTACAAAAATAACCCTATCTTTGAAATTCCAGCTGATACTGATTTTGATCTCAGACCATGGAAAGCTCATCTGTAAACATCTGGAACTAAAAGCTGAAAATTATTTCACGTGTGGGGAAAGAAGAAATAACGTTTTTAAAATGAAAACCAAGAAAGGGAATGATACCAATGACATGATTATTCTGTCCAACATATGTCAGATAATCAGCTACAGCCATAGGGTGATCATTTACTGAGGCCCTAGCATACATTTATTCTCTGACCTAAGATACAAATCCAGCATAATGGAAAGAGCATGTACAACTTCAGTAAGCAGATGAAGGAGAAGTATAAACAGCTGTTCTATTCCACAATACATAAATATATTTATTTTATATACACATACATGGTCTTGATTTTCCTATGAACCAGAAGTATTTAAGCTGAATTGAAGATCTCTTTGAAGAGTTTGCCAAACTCAGCGCATCTGACATCTGTGAAGTCAGAGGATCACAAATATGCATACTTTCATATTACTCTCACGGAATTTTAGTTCTTTTTTATTTGTTACATGATAACGGCTTAGAAGCTCTGGCTGAGATCAACCCTTTGCTGTGCTGGTCTCCATATAAGCACCTGATGCAAATCTAAAGGTGTGATGCACCTGCTACATGTTAGCGAACGCTCCTCATTTATTTCAGAAAACTAAATCAAAATTTGCACTTACAACTGTTTAAATATATTTGGAAAAAAATGTTTTTTAGCTATAGTTAGAGAAAAGGAAATATTAGTCCCCCAAGGTGTAAGGTGATCAAGCCCTAGAATTCCCCAGGCAGAATGAAACTTTCGAAAACTCCCTGATCTATGTCTGCTACGTTTTCACAATTAACCTCAAAATGCCATCAACAGTGTCTTAAATTACAACGTATGACACTGACATGAAAGAAATGACAGACACCACACACTTCTTTCAACTCAGCTCTTCTCTGAACAGGAAGAAAGAGGGTCAGAAGCAAGCACATATGGACTGCTCACGTCTTTGACTGCTATATCCCATCTTCAGTGATAATCTAAAAATGGTCTTGGCTTAAACCAAAGAAAAATATGTTGAATGGTTTTGCTGATGGGTGAAATTATACCTAGCTAGGGAATACCTTGACGACATGCCTACTACTCACTGACGAAGTCCACATGATTTCCTTTCTCTGCCTAGCACAGCCCCATGTTTTTCTCAAAAACTGTTCCAGAGCTGCACATGCATTTTGTTCAACTGAGCTGTTGGACAACACACAGTAATGACAACGAAAACTAGAACTTAATATGTCCTCCCCTGCAAATCATTACAGGCAGCAAGAGCCATAAGAGTAACCTTTATCTCAAGATCTTGTGTACGTGGCCAAAAATCACCTTCATTTCAACAGCAAGAGTAGACATGATATTCAAAGGGGATGAGGACAACCCTTGTTTCAACCCATGAACCAAGTTTCCCCCAGCTTAGCTCTACAGTCTGTGCAAAGAAAGGCTTCTTAACCTCTCAAGGTGACTCAGAACAGCTAAAACCACAGCATCTGTTCTAAACAGATTTGAAGAAAGGGAAACAAGGCAGATAACTGATAACTGGTAACTGGAATGATCTTCAGACTGGTCCCACCAGGATACAAAATTTAGCCTCTGTATCTCCCTTGTCCACAGCTCATAGAAAGCAGAACTGAGTAGCAAATAAAAGATGCAAATTTCTCCTGTCTCAGAGAGGACTCAACTGAATCTTCACTTCTCATTTGTAGGAGAACTGATCTAATGGATGTGCTTTCTTTTATATACAGGTGTTAAAACACAAACTTTCTTCTCCAGCTATGGTTTTGAATGAATATGACACTGTGGGACCTTTTTTGAATGCTCCTGGCTTTATGGACATGTAAAAGCCTCTTGAATAGGAATGATCAAGAGACTTGCATAGGCTTGAGCGGCTATATGCAGGAAATGGTCAAACTCACTTCAGTGCAGAAGGGGATACTTCTGCTTGCAAACACAAGCAGGACCACCAGACATGACAAGGGCCACATCCATTATGCGGATGTGATGATTTAGCAAGTGAAATCTATGCCCACGATTTAATCTTTAATTTCCAACCCCTTACTCTTTTTCATCACAACTTTTCCTGCATTTCTTTCAGTATTTTTTTATTCAATACATTTACACATTCATCCAACACTCTCTTGCCTCCACCAGGGCTCCTTCTTCACAGCAACACAACATGCATCTAGGCCCTCTGAGCAGCTCCACACCATATATATACAGCCTCAGTGCTCAGCTTCAGAGATGCCTGTTCTTAGGTCCTCATCCAAAAGGCCACAGACCCTCAAGGCTCAGTTCACAGAGGAGAAGGAGCTAGGGTTGTGGCTCTGAAACCACGTTAAACAGCCTGCAACCCTTAGATACTAACTCACATTTGAGAAGACCCAACATGCCCAGTGATCACAATCTGGCATCTGTGATTCATGCAAGTACTCATTTAATATATTACCTTTCAGAAGACAGAAGCTCTTCAGTTACCAAGGGCACATTTCCCACAAGTATCAAATACCCCATGCAAGGAAGAAAGAAGCAACACGCTTGCTAGTAATTGTTTGTTTTCTCACAAAGGCACAGCATGAACTTGCAGAGCACAAGTACGGCACAAGTTTGAAAGCCGTAGCACATCCCCTCCAGACACCTCAATAATGAAAGAGCAAACTGCCGGAAATTTTCCTTGCTTCACTGATGCCCCAGGGCCCCCCTACACCAGAGAGAGGTAACAGCTTTTGTTCCCCCACCTAAACCACGATAGCTGGGTTGGTATAGCCCTCTGGTGGTATAAACCAGTTTCTTATTTCACCTTCTCAGCAGATCTAAAATAAGTCTGACAAAGCACTCTTCTGTTAACCCAGCCACATCTCTGCCAGGTTTTCCCACCATGGGTGAGACTATGAGATAAAATTTTTCTACTACTCCTAACTAAAAGCAATACTGAACATTTTTGTAATGTAGACTTAACTCTCAAGTGATTGCATATGCAGTCAAATTTGCATTTAATTGTGCATGTAAGCTCTGGCAAGCTGTGAAAGTACTATACATTGAATGACTTCTGAACCACCAGTTTCATATTTTTTCTTTGCCAAAGACATATTTTAAAAGGAATTATTACCTCTCCCCAAATCTCTTCTTTTTAATTTATTTACATGCTATCTTGGATTTTTTCAACCCTGCAAATTAGACTTCATTAACTTACCCAAAATTTACTCTCCTAAAGTACAGTAAGCTAATCCTCTATTGAAAGAGTACAGAGAAATTTTCATTACTGCAGTGGCAGTGTAATTGTACCATTATACTTATGAGTACAATATATAAATTTATAGCTCCACAGTGCAGAGAATGCTCAGAACTGTCATTAAACCACTTGCAGACAATTCTCATGATCAAGACATTGAGAATTTGTTTTCAACCAAGATAAACTATTTTTTATGGTTACAAAAAGCTAAATTAACATAAAAAAATTTAATGCTTGGTTACAATAGTGGTATACAATTTTTAATTATAACATATGAACAAGTCTATTCTATTCCTTTCTTAAAAACACACTAACAATTTTTTTCCTGAATCTATGTAATATTTTCCGCACCCATTAATCAGTGTTTACAGATCAATTAGATATTCACTGAAATGCAAACTGGGAGAAATAAGTTAATCTACTATGTAATAATGAACAATTTTATGTTAACTTGCTACTTACTGAAGTTATGCAAACTATTGAAGTTATTTGCACTTAAATGCAATTCTGGATCCCTTTCCATTGAATATTTAAAATGCCTGGTTTAATAGATTTAATCAGCTTTCAGAATGTAAGCCCAACATTTTTGGCATCTAAATACCTGACTGAAAGGTCTGCTGGAAGCCCCTCATGTGGAATAGATGTCGATACAGCCCTCACTTTAAAAGCAGCATGAATTCAGATCTGGACTCTGCCCTCAAGGACCAGGTCTGGCAACGTGTGGGGGCAACAGAGGAGCACAGCACAGCAGGGACAGGTGCTGGGAGCTGCAGTGCCTGGGAGGAGGCCCTTGGGAGAGGCAGCTCAGGCTGGCCCTGGACTCCCCAGGAGCTGGGGTCACTGTGTTTCTGTTCAGCTGGTCTATAGGACCTTGCTTCTAGGTCACAGCATCTCCTGTCTGTGATTTTACTTATTCCTTTGACTAAATTAATTTGATAGAGGAACTGCAGTGTAAAACAATGCCACTACAAAGCTTCCCCTTCATTTAAAAGTAGACACCCACCCTTCAGTTTTCCAGAGCGCTTTTCATCTGCGTTCTAGAATTCTACTTCCTCTGCCCATGGCTTCTGCTCTTCTCTGCCTCTCAAGAGCAATCACACCTCTCATCATCCCTGTAGAGAAGCACCCCCCTCCTCAACTCCCTTCTTTTCACCATCCAAACAAAAAATTACATGGTTTTCTGCATTTGCTCAATGCTTATAAAGCAATCTAAAGATGGAACGTACAGCTTTTGTATGACACTGTTGAGGAGACCCAAAGAATAATAGGGTCTCCTATTATTAAGTAATAGGAGATTGGTAATAAAGAGTAATAAAATAAAATAGTAAAAAATAGAAATAAAAGTAAAAAGCAATAAAAAGGTAAGTCCTTAACAAGTGCAGTACATGTTTGCAGTTCCAGTTACACAACAAGGACAGATCTGTAGAGCAAGGCTGTATAGTTTGGGACAATCATAGCAAAAAACAGCCAAGTTGGTACTATCTAGAAAGCTGTTCATATGAACTATTGAACTGTCTCAGCAATCTCTGAAGTCAAAAGGAACAGGTAAAGCATCACATTCAAAGTATTTAGCACAATGCAAGATTAATATTAAACTGCTATGACTTGTACTGCCTGGCAATTAAATTTGTATCTAGACAGCTCAGCAACAGAGTTTTATTTATGAAAACTTACATTTTGCAACTAGTTCCCCATTGCTTTAAAGTTACTACACACAAGTTTTCAATAAGAAGCAAAAAATTATTTTAAATATATTGCTAGGAAATCCATGGGTTTACTTTAATATTTTTTGATACTACAGTGGAGGACTTGACACAAATGTTTAAATGAACAAGGACTGGTACACAACAGAAATGTACATGATGGTACACTTCATTTAATGTTACATTTTGGCAAGAGCAAGTGTATTATTACTCCTTCAAGAAATGTCTTGCTCAGTCAAGCAGAAGTAGCTCCCATGTGGGAGAGCAAGGACTATTATGTTACATGGTTTTACTGGAGATAATTCTTTGCTAAACCAATCAGACCACATAATAACAGCATTCTAACACCAACTGAAAGCCCTTGGAGACCAGTTTGTGTGTGGCCTAGATTTCACAGGCTTCTTTACAACAGATGTATTGGATGAGGGTAGTGTTACTTCATATATTAACTTGTGTGTTCCTTAGGTAAAGCAGCAGTACGAGTTTAAATTCTGCCTCTTACATATTCTTCTTAAAGAAAGTGTGTACCTTCTGCAAGCAGATGATAAATCTGAATTCAAATAATCCACAGCAATTACAGTTTATCAGCTTCTAAACCTCACTAGGCGTACTGATAATCTCTTGAAGGTGTATCAATGACATCTTTTCAGCTCATGTGTAAGAATACCCATCTATATGTTTAAGAATGCCCAGCTACAAACAGCTGTGCAGCCAAGTCCAAAAATTGTCTGAAAGAGCAACCATTTATGTGTCTAATTATTTCTCTTTGTTCTATAATGATCTTCAAGTCTAGAAACTGTGTTTTCATAGGAACATGAATGAAAACAAATTCCTAAATACTCTCCTCTCTGACTGATTCTAAAAAACTCCCGTTACTTGAAATACGCCAGTTCTGGATTAAACAGGAAATAATCAGCTTTATGCCAAAGGAAGGACCTCGCCCTGCAACTTTTTATTTATAAAATACTGAATTGATGGAAAGCTATTTCCTAAATCTGCTCCATGGTAAACTTATTGCTCCATCCAAAACAGGAAGGGTGAAGTTTATCTACACAAGACTCTACGCTAATTCTCTTGTTAAAAATGCTTTAATAGCTTTCAGTTATGTCCGCTGACCATAAAGGAACACAGTATTCATCTAAGCTTCATCAGAATGGGCCGCATATTAACAGCAAAAATGAAATGACAAACCAATCTTTCTTGTCATAAAAACACATATTCTGTATGAAATGTACAGTAGTTCAAAATCCACACCGATAGGCTGTGTTGCAGTCAAGATCAACAATGATGCACTCGATTTAATCAAAAAGTGACTTGCAGTGATTTAGTTTTCCCTCAACAACAGTTGTCACACTTTCAATTTCAATGAATATTCTCAGCTACAAATATTCTCAGACTCAACATTGTGTTAAGAGGGTTCATTTTCATTAATGGGCAAGACAGAATTTTATCCTGAGTTGTGGATCGCCTGTATTTTCTCCAACTGCAAAACGAAAATAAGCAGCAACAGAAAAAAAAAAATAAAGGGGAAAAAAACCCAAAAAACACAACAACCCCCCCCAAAACAACAAAAAAATCCACCACACAACCCCCCCCACAAACCAAACAAAAAACAAACAAAAAAAACCCAAACCTTTTTCCAATTAACAGCAACTCTAAGTAGGTTAGTTGCACAATTAACTGGCAGCAGCATTGCTAATATAAATTCAAAGCTGGTGGATCCATGAGTTTAAGAACCAGTCCTTATATGAGAAGACCTCCTCACCATAACTATAAAAAGAGCAACTTAATTTTTTTTCTTCTTTAGTGGTTAAAAAAATGCTAAAACAGGTTTGAAACTGCATGCCAAAGGTTTGGTTTTTTCATCACATATGCAACATATAGAAAATAGTACACAAAGTAAGTAAACTACTGTATGTAATGGACAGCTTTTCAGAAAGGAAAAGCAACAGCTGCAAGAAGAAAACCAATTACTTCGATTACCAACATTTTATTGCTTAGTTTATGTTAAACCTTACTGCTTCTGAAAGTTTAGAATTACTTCACACATTATATTAGCCTCACAAATCAGTTTTATTAGTGCCTCAATAATGGACCAAACTTTTTTTAATGTCCAAGTCATTGTCCTGCCTCTACCCTTAAAACCGGAGCTCTCATCATTTACTTAAATACTCATTTCAAATCTAAAATCAAATAAAAGAAAACACTAATTAAGACCATGTTTTTGAAGACTTCTGTAATTTTTCCTTAGGTTGTGGATGGGTATCTTTTCCCATATGCAGCTGTGACAGCTGAAAAGACTATTCCCCCTTCCCAGCTGTCAGTACCCCCATGCCAGAAACCATCACCCCACTTGTTTGTGTAAGCCAGTAGGATACAGGACTAAAATGAATTTTTAGGCAAAACCAGTCTCATTAGGTCACATGATAGCACATCGGTTGGGCTGTGGAGAGGAATCACCACATATCCTGGGTGAGGTGATAAGAGTCTGTGGATGACATCGAGAGAGGACATTTATCTATAGCTGAACAGTTGCCTTGAGCTCATCTGGAACTACTCACAGAACTTCCACCTAACCCAGAAAGACAAAGCACACAGGATCTGTGTTTAAATGTCAGCATATCTTAGCAGGTATCTTCAGTAAAATACAAAACATACATAGAAACAGAACATAAAGCTAGCACAATGGCTGGGGTTGGCGCAGGTCAGAAAAGCTTTATGATGAAGCCTTATTTCTTATTGCAAATATATTCATTCCTTCTGTGCTTCTAGTATTCAACACCCAAATCATCTCTCCTTCTGAATCTGTTCCCACAAGTCTAGCTATTTCCCTTCAATTTGAAAGCAGGAATCCAATTCAAAAATTGGTAAAAACAGAAAGCATGTCCCTCCCCAAAGAGAAAGCCACAAAGAGTAGAGATTATCTCTTATGGTTAGTAAATCATATGTCTTAGGGCAATGATTACCAACTGTGGTTCCAAGGGAATGTAGTAAGAGTTCCGCATTTACTGAATGGATATACTACTGACTGTATTCCACAGTACTTACAATTAATTATTTGATAAGTTTGGGGTACAACTCATAAGTAATACTGAAGAATCACAGCGATTAGCTAGTTCAAAAGAGCTTGGGAATCACTGTTTTTTTTCATTGTGAACTATTTTTCCATGTGAAAAACAAGCCTATTTTGTATTTAAAAATATCATCTTAGAACACTAGCTTTCTACATTCTCTTTACAAGCCTTTCTTATTGAGATAGTTAAGCAACACTGCAGCATTTCAGTACAAGAACTGTTACCTATCAAACTCATTAAAGGAATGTCTGCCCTGTTCAACCCAGTGCCACTGAACATTTTCCAGAAGTTGTCCGAGGGGGTGAACTGACAGAGGACATATTGGGAACAAACTTGGCAAGATATATGAACACACTCAGGACTTTTGAAGTGTTTGCTTGTCTCCAGATTCTGGCATCCACTGAAAAGCTTTGATTCCTTTCGAGTCTGGCTTCAGTCAATCCTTATAAGAAGTTTTATGACCATAAGAAGAAAACCAGGATCATCAAATACTGTTCTGTGCCGGGTTTTTTTTCCTGAGACAGTTTTTGAGAGCTTTAGCTCTGTATTCTTCAGTTAGCTCACAGAAGCTTTCTGTCATCTGTGAAACCTATAAATTTTGATAACAGCATGATGCAACAAATCCACTAAATCAAAGAATAACAGAGGTATTTCTAGTACTCAAAGAACAAAACTCAGAATCACAGAATCATTAAGGTTGATCTCTAATACTTTTAAGACTGAATCCAACTGTAAACATAACACTGCCAAGTCCACCATTTTAAGTGCCACATCTACACAGCTTTTGAACACCATCATGGACAGTGGTATCCACCACTATGCGGGGCAGTCTGTTCCAATGTTTGACAACTGTTTCAGTGAAGAAATTTTTCCTAATATCAAATCCAAACTTCCCCTGGTGCAACTTGAGGCCATTGCCTCTTGTCCTGTCACTTGTTACCTGGAGGAAAAGGCTGACCCCCCACCTTGCTACAACTTCCTGTCACACAGTTGTAGAGTGATAAGGTTCTCCCAAGTCTCCTTTTCTCCAGGCTAAACATCCCCAGCTCCCTCAGGCACTCCTCGTAAGACCTGTGCTCCAGATCTTTCCCCAGTTCCATTGCCTTTCGTGGGACACACTCCAGCACCTCAATGTCTTGCAGTGAGAGGCTCAGAACTGAACACAGGATTTGAGGCGTGGCCTCACCAGTGCCCTGGCCTGCTGGCCACACTATTTCTGATACAAGGACACTACCAGTCTAGACTCAGTCCTCTTGGATATACTTCATGAAATATCTTATTTACTCTAACTGTAAAACAGGGAGGTTCATTATGGTACCAGTATTTGTTTACTAGTAACAACAGTAAAACATCATGTAAACTAACAAGTCAATGAAAAAAAAAAAAAGCTAGAAGAAATCAGCAGCTGCCCTGAAACTGTCAAGTTCCTGCAGGTTAAAGATTTTGTGAGTATCACCAGCAGAATTGATCAATTCTGAGATTCAGTTCAGAGATACAGAAAATTCTGCCTCTGGCCAAAATTCCAATGTGTAAGAACTTCACTTTGGCAAATCACACAGACCACTGAAGGTATGGGGGAGCTGACCCTTTAACTAAACACTTTATACAGTTTCAAATTACCACCACCTTGTCAGTGATTTGAAGAGATCCTCAAAAAACTAGAAAATCTGCTAATATCTGCAAACATCCTTTTCCGTTTTAATCTTACCTTTAGAGATACAAATGATATAGTTTGAATAGTCTAAAATAACTCAACTTTACAGCAGACACCAAACCAAGTAATTTCATGTCAAACAGCTAAACTCCAGGGAAAGAGTATGGTAATAAGGAGGCAATACAAAAAAAGATCTGAACTAGATAATGAAGGTGGAAACCACAGAACCATAAATTATTTACTGAATAAAATGTACTATTACAACATAAATAAACTTTTCATGCTGAATCTCTAAGCAGAATAATAGCTGCTGCTGATAAAGTCTACTGATGCTGCATTGATACAGTGAGTTTTGGATAAGAACAGCATGGAAAGAGAGCAATGAAGTCTCTTTTGATAAGCAGAACTAAACAGTTTACTGCCTAAGATAAAAACAGGTTGCTAAAGGTCAAACACTTTAATGCAACAGCCAAAAGAAACAATACCATACCATTTACCTTTTAACCTTACTTCATACAAGATTACCATGTGCTCTCAAAGATACAGAATAGACAGGGGTTATTTTCACAAACATATCCTGAAAAATAAGGCATTCCTCCCTTCATGCAGCCTTACAGAACTTTTTGGGGAAAAAAACCAAACAAAACCTCAACACCAAAACCAGTTGATGCTTATAAAGATCTAGCTGAACTACTCTGTCTAGAATCAAAATCAAATCAGGAAAAAATATTTAATTATTTAGAACAGAGCAAGCCAAATTAAATAAAAAACCACAATGAAAATGAATGACACTTTCTTATTTAAATTAAAAATTCCAGCGGGCTTTCTGTTCTTTAAAATCTCATAAAGGTATAAACATTGCAAACTTTCTATTTTCAAAGCAGCAGGTTAGGGATTTTGCTATTTCAAGGATCAGCATCCACAAAGAATTCATTCATATAGTAAACAAAGGATTATTTCATTTATTTATGTATTTATTTAAGAGTACCATGGACTGTGTGGCATAATAACAACACTAACTGTTTAAAAAAAAAGTTGCCTTCTCTAGGGTAAGTCAGTAGCTTACACTTTTAATGAAGAAAACACGACTAACACTTCCCGTCTGTTGGCTGCAATGCACCGAAACCTGATACTAAAATCATTGCTTAGTTCTAACATAATCCATTGACTCACTTCATATTACCTCAACTTAGTAATAATCTCTTTTTCATTTGTTCACCTCTTCTCTTTGTTCTCCTTAGTTCTCCACCGCTCAGCAAACTGCACTGTGGACAAAGCCAAGTCACTCTTCCTGCCCCAAAGACCCTGCAGTTGGCCAATGCATATCTAACAAAGGAACCACTGTTACCCCTGACAACCTTTACTTCTGCCACAAGTTCATCCGAGTCCTTCCCATTCCCTTGGCAAGTCTTCACTCAAGCTGTCATATAACCTAGCACTCTGACAAATCAAAATGTCACTGAAAATATTTCACGTCAATTGAATTATCTGAGCATCTTTATATTACTTTGTGATAGAAATGCATTTACCTTTCATGCAT
Source organism: Oxyruncus cristatus (assembly GCA_013399855.1). Taxonomy (NCBI): domain Eukaryota; kingdom Metazoa; phylum Chordata; class Aves; order Passeriformes; family Cotingidae; genus Oxyruncus; species Oxyruncus cristatus. Next base: position 1,053,521 of record VXAY01004337.1, on the reverse strand, counting down.
TTCTGCCAAATAGGAAAATATAAACAAAGGTATGTTCCATAATTGCTTGGAAACATCCATGAAAACACTTTCCGCTATATATATCATGTATATATGCACACATGTTCTTTCAGAGCTTAAATATATTATATAATACAGCAGCTTTAAGGAATACAGTAAAAAGCTACCTACTTACTAATTACACATGCATGCTGAGTGATACATAGTGAAATCAATTGCAAACGTACCAATGAAAATTTGTATCCTTATACACATAAAACCTTACCTGACACCAGGCATTGAGTATTCATACTCAGGTAACATGCTAGGTGACCTTGCCTCTTTTAAAATCTCAGTTGATCCACAACAGACAAAACCAAGTTCAGCACTTTATCCCTAACAGATCTCTGCATATCTTAATATAACTCTTCAGCGATATGCACATACGTTTTTTCAAGAATACTTAATACAACCTTAACACGAGATGGGAAACTTTTCTTTGGGATCACTGCTCTGGCTGCTTACTGTGACACGAGTAACACCTACACACATTAAAAGGCTCCAGAGCCAACTCATTATAATCATACATGCTTTTCTCAGCAGCAAAAAGTCCATCCTGCTTAAAATAGGAACACTTCTAAACCACAGTTTTCTTGGTGACTTATCTGGGTCATGAGAGACCATATAATTACTTGCTTATCTTTGCTTCTGATTTTACCAAAAACACAGTTGCAAGAAAACCTCCTTCCATATTAACATGAGAAAAAGGAAAATTGTACAGTGAGCCGTAGTTATGCCTACGAGTAAATTTGACAAAAACTATGAAAAGCATTAAAAAAAATAAGGGCATTTTTGAGTTATGGCTAGACCTATACTAGGGTAAACAGATTAATAATTTCATTAAAAACTCATTTTTACATTAAGAATTTTTTTTTTTCTAGTTGATGACAAATATAGTAAACTGAAACAAAAGCACTAACTGACATGATCATCAAATTTTTTAGCAGGCAATTTCAGATACTCGACAAAGGAACATTGCATTTCCTGCCTTACAATTGTAGCTTCCTGCAGACACCTCAAAGGCGTCCAGAAGGGAAGACACCAAGCTGGAAGCACCTGTTTGCTCCCCACTTGTTTCTGGCACCAGAAATAGCTGCAAGTTTTCTTGCATGATGTAGCGTCTCCACCCTCCAGCCAGGGAGTAAACTCCACTGCACTTGCCCACGGGCTTTAGAGCTTCTGTGGAATTAATTCCCATCTCCACCCATGTTCCCCATCTCATTCTTTCCCCCACCCTCTTGGCTGCAGTTCCTGATCTTGGCACAAATCTTTTTTTTTTTTCAACTGCAAGTCCAGTCCCACCCTGGTTCATTGCTTCCCACACTCAGTTACTAACCCTACCTCTCCTGTCACCACAAATCCTTTCATCCCTTCCAGATTTCCTCCACCCTCCAATTCAGAGGTCACCTCATTCCTCAGCTAAACACAGTTCTACACTGCCTGTTTCACAAAAACTCTTCTATCCTTTTGTCCCTGCCTTCCCAAGGACATATCCAGTACTCCATCTCTCTTCCTCATATTATGGTCCACCTCTTGCCATATAAAAGAACTTGGACAGGAAGATTCCTAACCTGACACTCACTTGCCTTCCTAGGTTTGTTTCTCCCTTTCAACTGCGTGGGGAAAATAAAAAAAAAAAAAAAAAATTTCTTGGGGTTGGAGGTGTCCACCAGTGCCACTGCCAAAAGCTGGTGGAGGTACAGTCTCCATCCCTTTGCTGGGAGAACTACAGGCGAGACTGCACCACCAACAGAAGTCATCTAATTACACATTTCAAGGAGGCTGCATCTACCTCACAGGTCCCCCCAAATGAACAAAGAAACATCCTTATCTTAAACTGTAACAGAGTCCTTGTCACAACTACCCTGTTCAGTGGCAGGTAATAGACACATGCAAAAGGGCTTTCAGCTTTACTTCACAGCAAGTCGTGCCTTGGTGTGGGAACATTTCTCTATAACTGCACACTTCCAGTTCTTCATCCCATTAGCTGAGAAACAAAAATCTTCTGGTGTTCATTTTCCTAAAGTGAAAATACTTAAAGGAACTGCAAGCGATTAGAGTTTGAATTCAAAAAGACCATTTAGTTTACAAAAACAAGCTATCTCACTACCAAAAATACTGGTTTATTGTGACTGCTCTTTCCGCTCAAATCTACTCAAGAACTTAAAGGCTGGAGCCAATAGGTACCAGTTTGGCTCCAACAGGCCACATGGAAGAGGCTGTTATGAGGGTTCTAGTGATGCACTAGTGCTTCCAAATGAGTTAATTCTTGAAAATACGCAGAACCAATGCTATCAAAGTTAGAAGATGGTGAGGTGTCTTGAAGAAGAGAGTTCTGGTTATGGCAGCTTTAGACAGAAATTGAACAAAAATATTTTTTAAAGTTTTATCTTCCCTATGGCAAAAATAAACAGTTACTATGCAAGTATCACCAAAGACTACAGCTTTGTATAGATTTCTGCCTGATGATTAAATAACTAAGCAGTGTCTAAGCAGTACACTGTGTCTGAACAATACTTTCAAGATAGTGAATGTTTAAGGAGCCACACTGTGAATAAGAGAACTGGGTAAAGAAGTATCTACAGACCTTTCATTCTTTTTCTTGACCTGATTCCTGGTCAGGCCCAGAAAGACTACTGTGTCAGCACAGGGAACAGTACAGGGACATAATTTCCTAAACTATGGTAGCACCAAACTCTTTGTAATGTGCAGTTGAAGTCTGTAATGGTAAAAGCTGGTTTTGGTTTTTGGTTGTTTGATTTTTTTGTTTGTTTGTTTTTAAACACCAGTGCTTGCCTAAGGAGACTTTCGGGTGTCTAATGAGGTGCAATCATAATATGGTCTCCACTGGAAGGCATGCAGTTTCTGTTACTGTCTTTTTTCATAAAGCTTGTAGCAATTAATCATCTTGGTTTATGCCTAAATTGAATTTAGTTGAAATCTGACAATAGAGTTGAAAGATACAGAGCACAGAAACTCTGCGACTGCGTAAGTTAGTTTCTCCAGGAAGCCGAGTTAAAAAGTAACACAATAAAATGGGCAAATTTCCAGTTGAAGTTTGTGTTAGCATATAGTAATCTATTTATTATTTTCTGTTTAAAAATGCTTACGTGGAGTTTTTTTTTTTAAGGTAGCACATGAGCAAAAAAGTTAATATATAAATTATCTACTATACTGAGGTGATGAACTGCTTGTGAGGTGTAATTATGGTCAAGTAAGCACACAGAACCCACCTAAGTACAACATTTCATGTTGTAATCAAACTAAGTATTTAAGCTATCTGCAGTCAGGAGAAGGGGAAGACTGCTAACAAGCCAATTAAACACTGGAGAAACAGTATCAAAACCATGTATTAAATGCTGTTAATGTCACTGAGAGCAATACTTGAAGTTCTGTAGTTTAAAAAATTACTGTATGAACAATCCTTCTCAAGAAGCGTGAGAAGCTAAAGAACCATGAACAACATGACCCACTCGATTGGTCAGTATTCACCTTCTGTGTTTGTTTCAAGTCAGGTTGACTCCATTAAATGCCTTTGCAAGTCAAAGTACCAAGGAAAACCGGCATACTGTAACCTTTGTCCTGTAGGGAATATAGGCCCTTGTTTTTCTGCCGTGTTTTGTGAAGTGTGCCCTTGTGATATCCATACTAATATATGTCCAGACAATCACTGAGGACTCAAAAGTTGCAACATCAATGCAAATAAGAGTCAAACAAAAGAGGAAAAGTGATCCTTGCGGGTCAGCAATAAATGATCATGTGCATTAGTCATTTATACCCCAAGATAAAAACCTAATGTTTTCACAATCTTAACTTACAGAAGAAGCACATGCATAAACAACTTATGTTACAATAGATTTTTTTCTCCATGTCATTGAGGAAAGTTCCCAGTTCTGACACCTTTTGAAATTACAAGATTACCCTGTATTTCAAACGTCAGACAAAATTAATACTTTGTATGCCAAGGTTTTAAGACAAAAATCTATATAAATACTAAATGTGCTCAAAATAATTTGAACAAAAAACTTATGTAACAGTCTTCTGTAAATTGTAGCTAATTTTAAATAATCCACTAATATTCACAGAAAAGAACAAGCTATTACAAAGGGGTGTAGTCTATCCATCTTTAGAACATACTGAGTTTAACCTGCTCAGTGAAACAACTCCCAAAAGAAAGAAGACATCAGGCAGTGAGATATAACATATAAATTTAAGAACTAGGTGACGAATACAACCTGTCAGCAAGTGTCTTTGGTCACAGATGATTTTATATTCACACATGAATCAGTGTTGTACATAAATCAGATTACAAATGGATCACAGGATTAAACTGTATTCACCATGAAAGCTGTCATCTACAAACCAAGTTTCTGTTATATAAAGATAAGCACCACAGTCTGTAAAAGACTCAAAAATCCATAAAACTGTAGATTCACACTTCAGCAGATTTTCACCCCCTACAGGTAGAGTGACACTACTTTGTCGCTGTCTGCTTCAACCCCCTGAGGCCTGAAAGCTCTTGTCAGTGCAAGAGAAATGGAAACCATCTTCTATGCCAAACATCAAGTCCTTCCTGTCACCACATTTCATTTACCACTTACAGGGCTTTTTCATGTTCGCTCAGTTACCTCATTCCCACCATCACATATGGTTTTACGAAACCTTTCCTTTATTACACTGTCCTCCATTTTCTCTACATACATCTTGTTTCAAGCACCACTTGGACTCCTGTTTCGTCTCTAAGTCTTTCAGAAGATCAACGCTCAGACTGTATTGGGAATACTGATATAGGTGAAGTGAAATCAATGGGGAGGGGGGAGGTTTAGATGTTAGACAGTAGTTCTTCGAGCTTGGGCTAATTCTAAGGGAATTTAGATCTCTGGACCTAATTACTAGGTTTATGGGACTGATCCTATTCTCATTCTGTTTCAATCCAGGAAGCAGCAGGTTTTCCTAGTAACAATACAGAAGAGACAGTAGGTTTTAAGAACAAAAAATACTTAACACTTTGATCATCAGTGCATTGAGTCAACTAAAAGAGAATTTGATCTTTAATCCTTAAAACAGTCCAAAAATAAAATCAAACACCACTGCTAACCTACTTCTTAAGTCCACCAATGCCCTTCTGTTAAAGCAAGAATAAGGTGGAGACAAAGTTGAAGAGGAGCCTTTCTCTATCCTCTGAATTAAATCCAAGTTATCAAAAGCAACAAAAAACTCCACCAACACCACCAAAAAAACAGAAAAAAAACACAAAACCTCAAACCAAAAAAAAAAAAAACCCCAAAACAAAAAACCCCAGCCTCCTCCCCTCCCCAAACAAAAAATGCAATACACCACAAAAACAAAAACTCACTCCTACAGAAATTACTGCCTTTATCAAGGCTCAGACTATTCATCATTTCTGGTTTCATCCTTCAGCATTCTCAGGAGGTTCCCAGAATGTTCATATAGGTTCAGCTTATCCTTCCAAGCATCTCAACTACTGACAGTTTTTTCAGTAAGCAATTTCTTATAATTAGTTCCCAATTATATAACAAGGCCCACACATTTTCAGTGAGTTTCTTCTCTTCCTAACACCTTTTCCAATCCTGTTTACACTGATCATCTCCTGAAACTAATCCTTTTTCTTTCCAGCCTACTCAGTATTATAGTTTCCAAGTCTTCTTTCATCCTGTTTTTATGTTCTACTGGTTTCTCACGACAGAACCAGAAATTTTAAATCAAGCAATCACTGCTAGCTGTTGATTGAAAAAATGCTATTTAATTAATATCTCCTTAAACTTTCACTTTATCTGACCAAGAAGTGGATCTTCTCTTTCCTATCTGAACAACCTTCTTTCACATTTTCTTTGGTTTCAACTTAGTCCAGCAATTTTATCAAAGTACCTAACTACTAATTCTCTCTCATTTAAGTCTTATGGACATCTGCGACCACATTGTAACACCTGTAAACAATCCCCCTTAAGACTGTCTGTAAGCAAACAGTTCTTTCTGAGATCTTGCAATCTGCAGTACTGCATGATCACATAATGAAGTGCCCCTACACCAAAAACTCTACATCTGTCAATGGGTTGTAACCCCAGCATTCACCAACTCCAAAATAAAGTGGTCAGCACAGGCCTAAAGCTGTTTACATTAAAAAATGTAAGATCTTCAATCGATAGTTAATGATAGAAAGCTGAAGGTGAGTTATATCCATTTCCAACCTCTCTAAGAAATACCCTACTGTTACTGGATAAATGCATACATATTAAGTTCTCTTAAAAGTATTTCCCTAAGAGTTGCATATTAAATAATACTGTCTATCAGTTTTCCAATGAAAAAAGCTGCTGGCAAAAAGCTGAAATGTGGTAATATATTTCCTCATTAAACCATACCTTCAGGTGCTGAAGTAAAATGAAGGAGTTGCACTGATTTTGCATATGCAGCAGTTTGTAATTAAGAACACAGCAGTGCACACCAAATAACGCATTAATGTCCACGGAAAAGGAACAGAACACAGCTGAAAAACCGTAAAGTGAAGGACTACAACTTCTAAAGCATTGTGACCCAAACACAAGAGAGGAAAAGTAGCTAAAGTTTTCACATCCTTTTACATGTATCCTGCTTTAAATAAATGTATTTATAAGGAGAATAAAAGATATTATGAAGATATTGACCAAAAGCTTTTATGTGCTCCATCTTGCAGTTTCATAAACATGAAAACACAGATTTCTAACAAACAGCTCATGTTTACAACACTGAAACACAAAAAAAGACTTAAGGCAAGTGTGAACTATAAAGATCAAATAAGCACAGAAATGTAACTGATTTGATTTTGCAATGGTAAAAAGGAAGTCTAGAGTAAATACTAAAAGATGGCAGAAAAAGCAGCAAGTCAGAATTATTATGGAAGAAAAAGTGTCTAACAATGTGTAAAAAGAAATAAATTATTTGCCTTTTATATATAAGGAGAGGGATACTGATACAAGGAAACTAATAAACCACAAAAGGATGAAACAAGATTATAGGGAGATGATATAATTAAGTAAAGGAACTGTCATCAATTTTTATGAGAAGCCTAAGGCAAAGTATCAAAACCTGAGACAAATGTTTTCTTGATTTTGAAAAAATAAATTAACTCTCCTAATTACAACTTACATTTAAATAAAATAAACATAAGCTCAGAGGAGGCATGATAACACTGTGCTACCAACCAAATTAGACTGATGATGATGAGTCCATCATTAAGGCCTTGCCACTGTGTATTAAGTACACAAGATTTGAAGGACAACAGAAAAGCTAGCAGGGAATGAAAATCTACAGCTTCCCCATCTTTTACTCTCATCTGGCTTGTTACTCTTGTCTGGTCTATTCCTGTCGGAAACAAAGCATGCCTGACCTCATCCACAATCAGAAATAATCCTTTAATGTGTTTTTCAGCCACTGTTCCAGTTCCTTCAGCTTCACTTAACTCACCTACTTCTTAACTTATATTTTAATTAGGGGATTTTTTTCTAACGTAGATAATTTTGCCTGAAAAGAGCAGCAGCACAAGCAGACCAACAAGCTAATCCAAGGAAACAGTAACCTGTTTCCCGGGCTCAGCAGCAGTCAAAAGAAAAGGTACACCCAAGGCCAGTTCAGAAACCTCTTTAATTTCTTCCTAGAGTCCCATTACTCCAATTAGTAATTTATTTATTTTACTACAACTGCTAAAACTTAGGTGCTTAATCTATCATATCCAAGCTTTACAAAACTTTTCTGATATATTTACCATTAGCTTATTCCTTGCCAAGATGCAGAAGCTACTTCATAATTACACCCTCTTTCACCTTTACACTGTTTGAAGCAAAACAAAACTAGCAATGGACACAGGGGGGTTGGGAGTAGGGAGGAAGGCATACAGCGTACTCCCATACATTACAGAAATTGTAACTATTTTATTACAAAAGAAATGCCTGTAATAATGTTTTTATGTTCTGATATTAGAACCAAAGCTTTCTTAACTAAGTCCTTGCAATGTGAAGTATTGCTTTGTGACAGGTCAGTCTTCGCTCAGAGCAGCACCTCCAGAGAACAGTCCCATTAATTGTGTTAAATACACACGATTCAGCTATTGCTATATAGATTTTACCAGAACAAGAGGTATGACAGAGAAGGGGAACAAGAAACAGTTCTTCTGAAACTGCACACACTATAACTGCTAAAACCTGTTTTTCTTACTTAACTGTAACTTCTAGGCCAGAGATTTAAGTAATTTACTAAAAAAAAAAGAAAAAAAAAAAGGAGTTAGCAGATCTGGAAACAGAATATGGGCAGCCTGTGGACCAAGCCACACACCTATTTTTCCTTCTTTCTATGCATCATAGCTATGAAGTTTCAAATGAAAGCTTTAGAAAAACCTCTTATTTTCACCATCTTCCAGCAAGAAGGTTGTTAACAAGCAATATTCATCTAGAAATTCAAGTAAAGAAGCAGTTAATCCAAATGTTTTGAACATTTAAAAATATTATTCTGCTGAACATTTAAAGACATTGGTGAACTGGAAGTATACATTCAGACAGTAATTCCCTTAACAGAAAAAAAGCATTCATGATTGTATTAATTCCTGTGCTTCCTTGTCAGATGCCAGAACTCTGTGGTAATAGCCAAATTGAACTTGAGAGTGTCAAATCTCATGAAGAGACTCAGAGGTTTGATTTTTGCCAAAATTAAGGAAGGTACTTGGTAAAATTGTCATTTGGTAAAATCCGTCTTCAGAAAATAATACATTTCCAGAGGTAACCCATGTCACTTGCATAGGCAATGTGTAAGAAACCGGACACATAATAATGGACTAATTAACACAGTATTGCAGACTTGATGTCTAGACAAGATAAGACATTTCAAGAATCCCTGCTACTCCGGCTCATAAAGGAAGAACAAAGAGATAGCCTTTTGTGTAACACTGATGTTGAAGAGCTCCAATTGTGAATTTAACACCAGGGATGTATTTGTCATCACTTCCAAAAAAAATACCACACTTCAGCATACTAAAAGCATAAGCTGATCCTTAACTATATAAAAGCAGAAACTAAACAAATCCAAAACAATACTTTAATGCATACTGCATGTTATTAAATGCAAAAATATTTAAAAAGTGCATGAAATGGTTACATTAGCAAATTATAGACATTCATTGATCTTGAAATGACAACACAAGCTTTTCTGCTACACTGTTTTCAAGTACCCAGACCAATCTTTTAAGCATCTCTTTAATGGGGTTCTACCTCACTATGCTCAGACAAATACTCAGACAACATATAACACCTTATTTCAAAATTATAAATGTAGAGCAAAGAGGGAAAGGCATGTTCAAAGGTCTAAGGAAACACCTAGTCCACAAAACCCCAAACAATCAAAAAACATCTCAACTGAGAGAGCTAATTACTTCCCTATTTTATTTTTTAAAAACTCTCCAAAGCTTCTTATTACAAACAGAACATTAAAAAACACAACATAGATCTAGACCCTACTTAATGCAATATATTAAAATATGAGACACACATTATTGCTGCAGAATTTTCATTCAGTGCGAAGAGGCACAAAGACTGAAAAGACTATGCACCTGGATGGAAGGGAACAGTTTTCCCAGTACCTGCTGTGCAAAAATGACAGGAAAAATTCTGTTCTTTCAACCACAAAGTGGCAGAGCCAGAAGATTCTAGGAAATCAGCCCTTCCCTGAGAGCAGCTGAGCCCACTCCCAGTGGAGCAGGTCCCAAAAGCAGGGGACCACAGCAAGGAGCTGGGATTCTGCAGTTCAAGAATGGGGACACGAAGCTGTCAAGAGAAGCAGTGAGCAGAAACCGTGTCCTTGGTGGAAAGAAAGCATGTTCGGGACTGTGATGGCAGCTGAGCTCAAGAAACAGAGCAGTAAAACTGAAATAGGCTGTCCAGAGAAACAGCAGAGTCTCCTTCACTGGAAATACGTAGGACTCAATTTGACAAAGCCCTGAACAACCTCATCTAAGGCCCTGTTGCAAGAGGAGACTGGCTTAGGTGAGATCCCATCCGACCTGGATGTTTCCACGATAATGTCACTACGCCTGTTCTTTCAAAGTTGAGATCAGAAGTGTCCAGGATCTGCAATCCTAGTTCAGAAATGTTTTCAAGCACCTGTGCGTGTTCAGTAATGCTCTTCCCTTCCAAGTAATATTGGTACACTTCAAATTAAATATAAACTTTCAAGTTTTTCTAGTTTGGGAGTGACATAGATAATTCTTGGCTCTATTTAAACAGGGTCTGGATTTTTCCAAACCTTTATCTATGAGTGGAACTTCTAGTCTCCTCTTTTTATGTCAGCTTCAGTTAATATTTGCAAAGCAACTGCAGACTCTTAAAAGATAGTCACTATATAGCAAACAGCAACTAGCACTCGGTCTGACACTTTTCCCCCGTTACCATCAGCACATAAAGCTTCATTTTTCTTCGAATGGCATTATTTTACATGAATGCTTGCAGTAAGTCTCCCGTTAAATAAATAAAACACAAATATTTTCTTGATGAGTCAGAGTGATCATTTACAATCACGTTTCCTTCAACATTCTGAATCTGGGGATTGTGTTATTGTAGCTTAGAGAAAAGGCAAAGGGAACTTTGCAAAAGAGTGATATGAGTGATACGCAAGTTACACAGAAGCACTTATTTAAACAGAACACCTGTATGAATATTTCACTCAATTGCTCAACGGGTTTTTTTTTTTTGTTGGCTTTTATTAAGAGAAATAACAGACTATATCACAAGCTGCCATCCCCCTCCCACTCAGGGCATCAGGCTGCCTGTTTCTCTGCTGTACAGGAATGAATTTGCTCATTGCAACACTGCATGTTCTCTCAGCACAGTTTTTTGCCTCTGCATTTGCCTGAAATAGTACCATACTATGAAGTAAAAATACATATTTGGAAAATTTTGCTCTTTTTCCTGGTTGGAGCTTTGGAGACAGGTGGAGACGACAAAGCAAAGAGGGCTTTATCAGGAGTTTGGAACAGCAAAAATACTTGGCAATCAGGTTGAGAATAAATATGAATGGAAAAGCAAACATCTCCAAAGAGAAAGCAGAAAAATTTGGGAGACAGAAGTAGAAGAGGTCCAATGGGTCAAGTCTTCTAATCAAGCCTCACTCCCTCAAACACTAGTTGGACCCCCACCAATTCTTTGACACGCACCCAGTGGCACAAGGCCTATCTGACTTCATTACTTATTTATTTTAAATACCTTAATAGCTGTCCAGTATATACTGAAAAACAACCTTTTGGAAATCTTGCTTTGCAGAGGGATTACAGCTTCCCCACTTGTGCAGCATAAGTCTTTGCAATAAATAATTTATTTTAGTAATCCTTCCACAAAATTACATTCTAGAAACAATAACTAGAACTAGTCATTCAGAAACTATTTTAAACACCTGAATGAAATTTAACTGAAAAGAAGTCTATGGAACAAAAATTTTTTTCTGCTATTACTTGAGCCTTCAAGACAAATAATCAGAAACAAGTAACTAAAAAGCTTTCTAATAAATATCTTATATATTTTATTATCAGGTCACTCTTCCTAAAGTGTAGCTTACAGTTCACTTTAAAGATTTAAATGTTACATCTGTATAAACAATACAGTGTGACTAGTGATGGTATTAAATTTGTATGATAAGGACTAATTTTACTGTCTGAAAAACAGAAACGCACTTTCAGTTAAAAAGTAGTAAAATCAGTATAAATTACATTGAGAAATTCATCCAAAGAACCTATAAGCAGTTCACAACAGCATTGCAAATTTAGTTTCCATTCCACTCTTTGCTCCCTCTCTCATTATTGTCAAAGGAAGAGAACTCAAGCCACACAGAACTAAATTAAATTTACTTTTGGATGCTGAGAACTCAAAGTCAACAGAATAGCATATAAGTTTGTACAGAGAGACTGCTTCAATGTACAGTAAGAAAATTCGCAGTGTTTCATTATGATGATTCATTATGCAATTAATGATGGTTATGAAAATAATCAGCTGTATTACAACAATTAAAAAAAAAACCAGAAAATTTAATTGCTGAAGCAGAAGTTACTTTCAAATATTTATTTGAAAAAGATATAGGTAATCTTCCAGTCCTGAGTTTCAATAATTAAATAAATATCTTGTCTAACTCTTTCTTGTCTAATATCTTGTCTAACTAACAAATTCACAGTACCGGATTTTATAAGAAAATAAGCATCTTCTTCCATTAAAATGTATTGAAGGTGCTTCTAGCATCATTATAAAATCTTATTTAAATTCTGCAGAAGCTGAGAGCTTCAATATTCAAATCAACAACAGGAGAAACTGGTTCTGCAAAATCCAAATCTTTAATTATTCCTCAGGCTTTTCTGAGCTAAGTTCCTAAAAGTATTCCATTTCACAGATCATTATCTAGATTTCCTTAAAATTAAGTGCAAACTCTACCAAGCGCAATAGCATTAGATCATATTGAAAACAACATTAGGGTTTCACGTCCAAATTTTCATGTTTTCATCACCATAACCCTGTCTTTAGGACCTAGGGAAATTAAACCAATCCATCCACCAGTATCAGGCTAAATAATCACAACTGCTATTTTTAAAAAAATCTGCTCCTAGTCTTTATATTTTTTTCAGTTTGTCATTTTTAAATAGTCATAAGTTTATGCATTCGGTAGTAGCTGATTTTTAGGCCATGTACGAGCCTGTGATCTGACACACGGGGATAAAGCAACTGCATTGACAGCATACCCTGGTTAACTCCATGGCAGCCAGGCCCAGCACACATGGAAAGCCATGCTCACCAGGAACATGATTATGCAAAGCCACTATTAACAGAAGAAAAAAAACCCAAACCCAAAACCAATTGAGTAGAAAGCTATTTTTCAAGTGTCAATAAAACGGAACAATGTTACAGCACAGGAAATGGGCTCACAGGCAACAGAACAAAGGTCACTAGAACAAAGACGAAAAATGAAGACCTAGAATAAGTTTATCTCAAACAAGACATGAAACCTATTTTCTTGAAGATGTTATCATGAGATAAACATGAGGCAGAAAAATTATTTGTATTTCTATTTCACCCATCCCAGGCATAAACTGAAAACACTGTAAATTACAGCAAGTTTGAAGAAAGTCATCTCTTTCTCTCAACCAAATTATAAACTTTAAATGCAATTTATAGAGTTGGACATAGTTGCATTTATATCAGAAAGATCAAGTCAGAAAAACCTCCAAACTCCGCATTTAAAATAACAAGAATTAGAAACAAAGCACTTTCAATTGTTTACGACAAATTAAACTGAAGGTCATAGATAATTTTCTTACTGTGAGGTGACATAAAAAAGACTAATATATGAATAAACTTTCACTGAACTACCTCAAAAACTCAGTGTTACAAGAGTAATAGAATCTTGTTTTGTATTAAATCAATCCCCAGTATTCAACACAAAAGAGAAAAAAATACAAAATTTGAATACAGTAACCCTCTCTCATCTGTCTATATCTAGATATAAAACAAAATTTGAGAATGACAAAGGCACTGAGATTCAAAGCTCATTTAAAAAAAAACAAAACAAACACAAAACCCCAAAGACGCCCCTCCAATCATAACAACAAAAATAAACTCAGCCAAACAAACACAAACACAGTAACAGGCAGCTTCTGGTGTTCAATCCCAAACTTCATACATTTAAGTGAAGGAAATTACACCACAAAATTGATTTCTGATTATTTGATCTCATATAAAGCCTTACTTTTTAATTACATTTGAAATTATTTGTATTATATTTGATTTTAAAACAATTATTCAAAGAAGCAGTCATTATCTTAGCTTGAAAAACAGCAGTTGCTCTATTTAAGTTACAGAAAACTATCACTACTTCCCATGTGCAGATAAATGTCATGGTTCTTCAGAACTAAATAGTCAGAGATGTTATCATCACATCATCTCGAGAAATCAAATTACATTCATATCATTATACTCCAAGAAGGAGGAAAAAGTAAATCAAGATAATTCTAGCAGAGCAAACCATTACTGTATTAGTGACAAAATGCCAAGAGGACTCACCTGTTCAATCTCCTTTGTCTTAGCTGCAATTGCTTTTGAGCGACCAAGAAGCTGGCCATCTTCATATAATTCCGTACTATCTGTTATATTTGCTTCTGTTTCCCCTGTTTGTTCAACATATAATGGAGCTGCAGATCCAGCCTTTAAAAAAAACCCACAAACAATAAATTCAGTTTTGAGAGCAAACTAAAAACCTCAGTGTGAGGAAAAAAAATAAAATCCCAAATGCAGTCATCAGGTCAATACGGAGTTTGCTCATCAAGACTGTTAGTGAAATATTATTGCTACAATCTTAACAGATACAGAAATAGGGATTTTAAACATGTAGTAAATATGACATCATAAAACCCCTGTGACTCAGTCTTAACTGTGTAAAGGCAATGATGTCAGATAATCTTTACCTGCCCATCCACTGAGAAAAGATTTGTGTATGTAATATTTGTAACATCAGCTAGCAAGAAAAATCCACAATGAAAGTCTGATTAGTTTTCCATGAAAAGATAAAAGTAACAAAATCGAAGGTAAATAGGCATCAACAAAATAAAAATGCTGTAAGAGAGAACTCTTGCAGTATTCAGGACCAGAGGTCTAATATTAAAGGAAAAGTGATACCTACCGTATAGCAAAAGCAAACATGTGATTAGAGGATTTCTAACAACATGAAAAACTACACTGAAGTACTGAAATTGTATAAACTTCCCTCTAAAACAGAAATTAAGATAGTATCCCTATACCAAAGAAAACAGACTCAAACTCCAAGGAGTTTGTAGAGAAGATGTAGTAATTTGCTTTTACATTATTTAAATCCAATATTACGGAACAGATTTGTAGAGTAGTAAAATATTTTTTTAAAAAATATGATTTGAGAATTGAGAAGATGAATAAAACTACTTTCTATTATTCAAAAATAGAGGTGAAGAATCTTAAGACTTAACCAACACGAAAGAGAAAAGCATTAGACAGAAAAAGAAACACAAAAGCTTAACTGGTCTTTCTAAGAAAACCCACTTTCTTAGTCAATAAATCATCTTAGACTGTGCCACAATCAACTGCAGTTGCTTCATTTTGATTATTTTTAATCTTTTTGCCACTGCAATTTTCTCTGAGGCACAGAGGAAGCTTTAAACTCTTCCTCTTCTCCATATGGCCCACTCTTCTTTCCTCCCTTGCAGTGCCTTCCCCTCATCAAGAACAGGAGTGATACTTCTCTTCACTGTTACTCTCCTGAAACTCTCAGAAACGTCCATCCGTATGTTCTCCTCCATATGGCATTCATCCCTGGATCCGTTTTTGCTTTTTCCTTACTCTAACACTTCCTCCCCTATTTTTTCCAACTACTTTTTCCAGTTTATTTATCCAGCTAGATCCTCCTGGCCAGTATTGAGGAACTGGTCATGCATTCACCCATTACATCAATAGAAAAGACTTAAAAGTTCAGATAAATATGGATCCAGTGAGTTTATTTCTCTAACACAGTCCTTAAATTGCACAAGTGTGAAATAGAGGAGGAAATGTGATGCTTCCCAAGATGCTTTCATTTTCCCTCAAATTATTTACAAACAAATTAAAAAAAAAATATCAAACCCATTAATTGTAAAGTTTAAGACACATGACTTTGTAAAGTAGGTCCTATTTTGTTTTTTAAAAAGTGTCTCTAAAGTTGAAGGCAAGTGAAAATCAAAGAGCAAATTACCACAGAACTAAATCAGATAATTTTACATCACATGACTTTTGGGTTGGTTTAAACGATGCACCTTCCACTAACGTAAGAGAATCCAAAAAAGACATCCTACCCAAGAGCAGCGTAACAAAACACTAAGAGGGGCTATAACCAAATTTCAATAGAGCCAGTGGTAGAAGACAAGGAGGGGCAAGAACAGATGGGAATAAACTAGCAAATAATTAATACTGATTATTAGTGAAATAAGGGTTGCAGGGAAAACAATGCATCTACCCAGAGGAGGACTACTTTCTGAAAAAGAATACATGACATGGGCGGCTGACATGGCATGAAACTGAAGTCAGTAAACCAGAGTTTCTCGTCTAAGTCTAATGTTTTACACATACACTCATGTTTTGACTCAGAAGTCCCTTGGTAATTTTAAGGAGTTCAGCAGGCATACAGACCTACACTGCTACAAGAATTCCTTGGAGAATCCCTGGGATAGCTTATTGGAGCCTTATTGTGTCAGTTATAGCTCAACATGAATTCAAATTATACTAACAAAATGTACTCTGGCTTTGCCTATTTTTTCAAAATAAATAAGTAAATCTCAAGACTTAGTCTCCCTCTCACTCCCTTTCAACAAATATTTAATAGCATAAGCAGAAAAATTATGGGGTAAGTTACAATATGTGCTTTTCAGAAGAGTACAGACAAACAAGAGTCTATTGTTGTAACATTTTAAAATAAGTGGATTAATAATCATATCTTACATCAAACTCCGTTATTTCAGATAAATTGCTTTCCTCAGCCTTCTCTGACTTTTCGGCTGCCCACTTGCTTGCAGCTTCTGCAAGTTCCTTTTCTGATAGTCTGTTGCTCTTCTCCAAGGCCTGTACAAAAACATTACAGTCAAGATTTAACATGAAATACACTTACACACAGCAAAACATCTTCAAAATTAAAATGAGTTATTCAGATCCCTAAAACATTTTAAAATAGGAAATAAGAAAGTTGAAATTATTTCATTTGCTGACTGATTTCTTTAAAGAAAAGTAGGTGAGGAGAGAGCATATAACAAAGCAATAAATGGAGAGGAGGGAAAAAAAAAAAAAAATCAATGAAGTTCAGTGGACTGCTAAAAAACCACCACACTTCCAGAATCAGTTTTAGTAAATTCACAGGTCAGAGATAACAGAACACTTATTTGAGACCAGTTGGGCACTAAAGGAAGTCAGACACAAGTGGGGAATGATGTAATAATTCAATGTGATTTTCAGGCATAAAAGGTTGTAACAAATTTAAATTAAGCTATTAAATACTAGGTAGGGTATACAACCTAAGCTAATTAGGGACAAAAAGTATTTTATACATACTTTAGGTGATCAGTGCTGCTTCCATTAAAAGCAATTATTTTTTACTGGGGGTAAAGCTGATCATTTATAATAGAGTCAGTCATGGCTTTGTGGCCTTTAATTCTACCTTTTCATATGGAAATTCTTGTATAAATAATATTTAAAAATTGATTTCTCTCTAAGAATACTATTTTACTATCAGAGCAGCAAACAGACAATGACAAATACCAGTTTAGGAATAGCTAGCTTTATAGATCTTGTTACCACTATTGTGGGTACTTAATTTGAATTAACTATACGTATAAAAGCATCCACCAGAGAATCTATACCACTCTAGCTTTAAAAATTGCAACACTAAGATGGACATCTAAAGAAAAAAATACTCCTACTGCCTGAAAAGGCTGTAACAATTTCTACTCAACACCTGTTTCATCTTAGGAAACAGGTAGACAAAAAACAAACAAAAACCCAAATGCAAAAAAACAACAGCCCCTCTTATCATTAGTTCATTCTAAGTTACCTAAATGGCCAGTGGAAGCAAATACTGTGACCTGTATCAAGACTGCTTTGTCTTCAGACGTTTTGTGTTTACCTCAAGTAAACTATTATCCAACAATGTCTTTGTGCTGCAGTATGACACAATTCACAGAACCCTTCCAGAACTCTGTGTCATAAAGACACCACCTTTATCTGCATCCAAAAGAGAAGTGCAACACAATGTTCCATCAGGAATCCCTGTTTTCTATAACTGCGAATTACAGAATTACAACCAGCAAAGTCAGAAAGGTCAATATGCAAGGGTATGAACAGGTTTCTTAAAAGCAAGGTATAATATAATTAATAGAATAGCTAGCCCAGCTCACCTTTCCAAACTATACAATTATTCTTACACTAGTCTCACTAAAAACTATCTGCTACCAAGTTTTTTTCCCCTATGTTCCTATTTCCCATAGTATGTCTGACTTACCTTTACCCTGACTTTTCCCTAGATGCCAAAAAATCTTGTACTGTGGTTCTATTATGAATCTCTCCCTTTTCTCAAATGTTCCTCTGCCCATTACTAACCAAAAGACGACTATCTTCATAACCAACAGTCAGTTTTGCATGAAATTAAGACAAAATCTCACATGACCTACTGTATTTATACAAGCCATAATAAGAATCTAACCACTGTAATATCTAGTGGAATACAGACAAAAAACTGTTTGATTTAATCTCACTAAATTTAGTTCTATAGGTTGCATGTCAATAAATATGTATTAAAATCCCGAGTGAATTTTATGTAATAAAGTAATGGTATTTCCCCAGGTACAATACAACTGAAGGGGAAGAATAGGGCATACTTCTCAGCTGAAAATGTCTGCAGCTACGCAGGCTGCAAACGTGCAAGAAATGAACAACCTAGTACATCTTGTAAAAAACCCAAACTGCTCTCCCTCCCCACATTCCCTGCCTCAAAACGGAAGTCTCTTTTTCGGTTGGGTTTGTTTGGTTGGTTTTTACCTCATGGATAACACAGAACAGTAAAAACCTGTCACTTTGCTGAGAAGATTTCCCTGTCTCATACATCTGTCTTTAACTATGTCGGACACAGCCTCCAAAGTTTATGGTCTGTACAGCTATTAAAGAAAAACACAAAAGATTTGTGTCGTAGTCAATTAAACAGGTGGCTAAGATCTGATAACATCAACATATATTAATTCACAAGCATGATTATGTAAAAAATTAATTATAAGATAGATAAGAATACCTTTTCAGATCTGCAAATAGATACTAGAGAGAAAAGAGGTATTCCTGGAGAAACATACAGCTTTGTAACTATTTCAAAGCTAAATTATAACTTAAGAGCATTGAAAATCATCTCCTTTAATCTCTAATATATAGAAGTCATTTCTCAAGCCTTAGTAGATTGTAAGACTCTACAGATGTAAGATGTAAGACTCTACAGTTCTAGAGATGTTCATGTTTTTGCCAACACTTTTTCTGTCACTACTATGTCAGTGAAGCACTTAAAACTGGTCAGTGTAATCCAGCCAAGAGGCTGATCCCAACAGACTCCACTGACACAGGACAGTACATCACAAGCAGATTTGGAGACTTCAAGAGAAAAGCAATAAACAGTCATGAAAGTACTTCCATTTCGGCAGCTGATGCACACCCAATAAATATTTGTGTTGTCTGTGGAAATGACTTTCATCAAAGTTCCATTTTGTGTAGCCTATAACAGATATGCATATACATGCAAACTGCTAGCAAAAAAACCAATATAGCACAGATCACACCTGACTGAAGATGAAAGCAGAACATTTACAGAATACTTTATATTTCAAGCTCACACTACATATTAACACAAGAGCAAGAGATTTTGCAATTCCTCCTTGTTCTCAAAGTTTTGTATCAAGCAAAAATTTGATATTAAGCTGCAGTATGCTGAGTCTGTAAGCAAAGCAGGTGAACTAATTATAAAGTTTATTTTGTGATCTAAATCAGTGTAACTTATGAATAATAGCTTTTATCTTACTTTCCTTATTTACATCACCGAAAATATATCACTTGCCTCCACCCTTAAGGACATTGGCAATTAGCTAGCACAGCAGTTCTAAAAGAGCTGCATAAGGGATAAGTACTTAGAATAACACAGCTCAACCAAAGCCTGCTTTTTTCCCCACCTAACTATTTTCTTCAGTGTCCCCTTCTCACAACAAAAAGTACTTTTTTTTTTTGTTTAAGCATTCCACTTCTTTTATTAAAAAGCCCTCAAGAACTGAGCTGGTACACCATGTTACTTAGGGCAAGTGCTACTTCGTAATAGGACCTTATTAATTTCAAACAATATCATGCATTGTTTCTTTACTTCTCATTAAAGTATTCCTCAACAATTTACAGAAAATACTCCTATGGAAGTGTTAATTTTAACCTCAAACATAATTTGCAGGGAAGCAGTCTGTGATGTGAAAATGATTTTGCTGCCACAGGAAAGCCAGAACAATACTGAATGCTGATTGTTCATTACTGTTTCTTAGCCTGTCCATTTAACTAATTAGCAAGATTATGTAATTGGTGCTCAGCCCACCAGATTTGATGGGAAATAAAATGGCATCAGGAAAAACATGAAGTGACATTTACCAAACTATCTTGCAATGCAGCTCCCTTCCCAATAAATGCAATCACTCTTGCCACATCCTCGAGCACCCTGTTTCTCTGCTGTTTACATTATCTTCTCAGGCAGTCAGACACTTTACACACTATTTCCAAATCCATTCACAGGCTAGGAATCACTTAAGGAATGAAGTTCAGTGCACATACAGGCTTGTCCAACTGATCTGTTGCTCCTAAAAACCACCAGACCATTTTTTTTCTCCTTGCCATTCCTTTTCTGGCACAACCTGAACTTTGAAAAATAGCAATTTTAAATACATACAAAACTGCCTTTTTCCTAAAATGAGACAGTGAATACCAAACAAAAAGGTCTGTCAGTGTCATCATTAGATACACAGCCTGATCAGCACCTTCCTACCAGATAAGGGAAGTCTATCCTCTGGTGGATTGCAGAGCAATTCAAGATGCTCCCTTCCATTACAACTGCACACAGCACCTCCTTCTAACTGAGGAAGAAAATCTAACAATGAGCAATCTAAAAACATGGTGAGAAATACTCGAAAATTCACCTTGGATGAGGGTACTGCTGTGGACCCTGAAGGTGACGCATCTCTTGATGTTCTCAGTGTCCTCTCTTTACCTACAATTAAGGAAAAAATTAATGACTGTGAAATTAAAGATATATGTTTCAAATATGCTTACTGGCTTACAAAAATTGCAGTGAAATTTACTCCAGTCAGACATGAACCTTACTTATCACTCTCTAAAACTACCTGATGACAGGAGGCTGTAGCAAGATAGGAATTGGCCTCTTCTCCCAGCAAGTAAGCAACAGGACAAGAGGAAATGGCCTCAAACTGCACCGGGGAAGGTCCAGGTAGGAGATAAGGAAGAATTTTTTCAATGAAAGGGTGGTCAAGCATTTGAACAGAATGTCCAGGTGGTGGACTCAATATCCCTGGAAGTGTTCAAGAAACAACTGGACATAGCAGTTAGTGCTATGATTTAGTTGACAAGGTGGCATTTGGTCAAAGGTTGGACTGAATGATCTTGTAGGTCTTTTCCAACCTTAGTGATTCAACGATTTTGTGAAATCTACATGCTCCACCATCTGATAAATATTGGTAACACTTTCTTCTCTTCACAAGGAGAGAAGAGGTACAGCTCTGTCATTTCACGCATTTAGGAAAACCCACTATCTTTTTCTCCATCATTAACTGAAAGAGCATACCAATATGATTCAGCAAGATGATGTAGTTTCACTTTTTAATATTCATGTAATAATATAAAGGGGTGAAATATTAAACACCAGTCAATCATTCCAGGAAACCAGGCAGTGTAGGAACTGGTTTAGCAGGCCACAGTATGTTCAATAAAGCCCTGCCATGGGAAACACTCCTGTATTGTATCAGCCACAGTCTAAATGTTCTTTGTATGATCAATGTTTTTCTTACAAGAGTTACAATTGGCAAAATGTCAAATCAAATTCACTGTATTAATCACAGTCTTTGCATGGTCTTGCCACAGACCAGTTTCAGGCAGCCCACAGCCGCAGAAATGGTTGCAGTGTAAACTACTAGTTTTCAAGCTGTGGTCCACAGATTACATCTAAGGGATCTGCAAAAGGTAAATACAAAAGAGCAAACACGTTGTCAGTAGGCCTAAATTAACTAGACTGTTCACACTCACTGGGAAACAGTTGATTGTTTAGGAATAAAATATAAACTTACCTTGGCTTCCATTAAATTTTTATCAATATAATTAATAAAGAGATTAATTAAAATCCTATCAAATACTTACAAAATTATTTTAATAGAGCTATAAATATGATTGCTCGTTATGGCTTTAAATATGGCTTTAATTTAATGAGTCAAAGCAATGAAGAGTAGACATGACATCTCACTCCTATGAGCTGAGCTATTTTCCTTTTTTTTACTCAATGCCATAAAATAATAGTGCATATGTATTTTAAAATACCTACACAAAAATGTAAGGAAAAGTCTATGCAAAATGCATATCTTTAACAATGGAAAACATTTAAGACGTCTTACATAATTGAAGTCAGCTCAGAATTTCAGGAATACCCTGAAACGTTCCAAAATTTTACATGGCTTTCTCACAACATTGTTTTCCTAGTAATTATGAGCTGCACACCTACAACACTTCTATAATGTAGTAAAATATATTTTCCTTTTCCTCTCCTACACTTAGAGAAATTCATGGTCACTGAGTATTGCTACAAAATGTTAAAAGAATTGCAATGACTAAATAGAAGGATCATCTGTATTCTACAAGGAGTGAAATAATTCCTCAATATTTAAACAATGCTAAACTATGAAGACCTTTTCTGGCAAGAAATGCTACATAATGGCTCAGTGTGTCACTCTGGAAACACAACATGTCTATCAGTGAATAAACAAAAAATCTAATTATATTATAAAAGCTGCCAAAATGAACAGTACGTTTGCACAGTTCACTAGAAAGCATTTGCAGAAAGGGAAATCAAATTGGATTAATTTACATTAAGCAGTACAAACAGCAGTGGCTAAGACCATAGTATACTAAAAAAAGCAATTTTATCTTTTTTTTTTTTTCCCCCCCAAATAATTTAAATAGGAAAACCTTGAATATTTTCAGAACAGATGATTCATTAGACTTCTGGAAAACATTAACAGCCAAGTTTTTAAAAGGCACAACACACACAGTTTAGACTAAACTGAGATATGTTTCACGTTTCTTTGAGGAAAGCAAGATTTGAGAGGATCTGACAATAAGATGAAATTGCTAAAAAACAATCAGCTTCAAAAGCCTAATAATACAGTTCTAAGAACATCTGGAGAAAAAGCAACAAGTATGTACTTTAATTTCTCCAAGTTTTTAATCCCTCTTTTCCCCTGCCTGCAGGAAGAAATGTCTTGATCTGCTATAGATGACAGCAAAGTTTCTTGTAAGGGAATCCAATGAAGCACATAAAGAAGTAACAGAAGGAGTTGATGTTAAAAGGAACATAAAATACTAGAAAAAGCTGTGCAGCTGAAACTCCTACAGTCAGTCTAGAGCCGCTACCAAAATAACATCTACAATCTCCCACATGAAATACATGAGGGAACAGAAAGTACAATGAAACAAGCAGAGCAGACAACACAGAGATGGTATAAAATGTCTAGTTTTCTCATTGTAAAAGAAGGCTTATACAGTGAGCCGCAGTTTCACCTCAGTAACCAGTTCTCATCAATAATCCAGCATTACCTTGCTGAGAAGAAATATTTCTTTTATGTAAAGATGACATACTTCTGCTATGCTGGTGGAAAGGATAGGCTTTGCTTCTTTCAGGAGAGTAGCTCCTGCTGCTGACACTAGAGCCAGATCTGCTGTGCGGAGAATCCCTTCGGCTCCCTGGTGATTCCCTGAAGAAAGGAGAGTCCCTCTTATGAGGGGATCGATCTCTCACATAATGAGGATAGAAGCTTTTTCTCCTGAAGCCATCTCTGACGTCCCTTGGAAGACAACACAAAAATAAAGTTACTTGGTTATCCTTCCAATGTTTCTGGAACAACACTAGACAATACAATGGTAACATTCTATGCCTGGTAAATACAAATAGGTTAGCTATCCAAAATCTTAAGCATTGTTAAGAGTACGAGACAATGGATGAAAAACAAGTGGGGAAAAAAAAGGCTGTAATTTTTTCAGATTTCACTGAACTACTTCATTGCTAGAAGCTAATTCCTTTCTATTTCTTGATAATACAGCTAAAATATAAGAAAAAGACATTCAAGAAATGGGAGCTCTCACAATTTTTTTTTCAGATTCAGTCTACTTCCCCTGGAAATTAAGCCTTCATTTACAATTGCTAAAAATGCATATGCAAATATTGCTCACACTATTTGGTATTTTTCAGCTCTTTTTCTCTTATTTTCAAGGGACTATATCCCTCATTTGATTTCACACGTTGCTATGGGAAATATCACGGAGGGATTTCAGCTTATATGGAGCAAAGACAAAGAAATCTGCAGAATATCTATTCTCATGCCTATGTATCCACCCAAGATCAAATCTTGAACGAAAATATGAAGACTTTACCTCCTAAAAATGTTTTTCACAGAACACAATATTAATTTTGAACTTTACTGTAAAATGTCCCAAACTCAACTGATTTTAAACCATAATCTAGTAACTTCCTAATTAATTTAGATATTGTTACTCCAGACCGTACCGCAAATGTGTTGGTTACCTGTAAATGATATTTATATGTACATGTACAGGTAAAAAAAATAAAACAAAACAAAAAAAAAACCAAACAATAAATGCAGGATCCTTTTGAACTTGTCCTAAAGAATCTCAGAGCTAACAAACACACAAGCCAACTAATACAAAACTTGTCACATTTGCCTTGGTGGGAAGATGCATTGCTGAGAGCTGGAAATACTTCCCATCTTCTTCACAGCATTGCTAGAAGTGAAAATAAAGACTTGATAGTCTTTTCTAGTAAATTTCTAGTAAATCAGAATGTCTCATATTTTACTGTTCTTCTCTCCTATTTCTTATCATAGTCCAATATTTTAAACAAGGGAATGTCTCACAAAGACAACCAAAAATCTGGCGGTGTCATTCAGCACAATGTAGCTATAGATAATTTTATGTTGGTGGAGAACAGGAAAAAGTCCACTAGTGTACAATTCCTACACCATGTTACAGGCCTACACCTGTAACAGATAACAAAGGATTTCAGCGTGCCAAAGGTGTTTTGCAGTACTGAAACTACACAGGTAGCACCACAAAAACACAGACCTTATGACACCGGCGTGTTTTATATAGTGCTGATTTACCTTTTGCTTGGAAAGCACGTCTGCACAAGTGGTTCTGCTTCCCAACAAGCAACATTAGGGTATTCTGCAGCAGAAAAGTCATTGCAATGGGGCACAGCCACTAAGACACCAACAATTCTTCAGCTTATTTCTCCAATTCCAGATGGCATAAACTATCAGGAAAATAAAGTCTCTACTGTGAAAATTTTCTTATGAAGCTAAAGTATGAATCAATAGTCTCAGACATCCTGGTTTTCAGTAAAAAGCCAGTGAAGCAGAGCCAGGTTTTACAGTTAAGTGATTACTTCATTGTCAACAGACCACAAGCTTTTTATAGGTATTGCATAATACAGAAAAGCATATTTTACAGGTCTGCATACCAAAATTGATACAAGAAAACATTACATGGATTTATATCTAACAGATGTGTTAAAACAAAATCAATATTCATTTCCTTTCTAAACATCTTCTACTTGTTGTGACACTTTCTTCTTCCTAAGCAACCCAGCAAAAAAACCCCAACTACTTAATTGCTAACTAGTACTCTATTTAATATCCTCTATTCAGTAGTCATTGTATAGATATTTACATCAAAGAATGAATCACCCCAGAACATACAGAAGATGTGCTTTCTTTAAAGGCCTAAGAGCAATGTGCCCACCTTTGGACACTACTCTTCAGAAAATTACGGATTACCAGCAGATTTTCTGGAAGGAAAGAACTGGAATTATCAGAGACTGGGAAAACACATTTAATGAAGAAACATTCAAAACCCTTTGTCCACTTAAATTTAGCAAAAAGAAATCTAAATAAGCCAGGCGAGTTGTCAAACCTATGAGATCTATCCAAAAATGTAGATAAAGCATTAGTTCTCTATTATATGTATGAACATTTTATATAGCAATAGACTTGAAGCAGAAGTTCACACTTGAAGAATATGAGACTGGCTCAGTACTGAACTATTTTTTCTAGCTAAGTGAGGGTTATTTATTTATTAAAAGAACATATTAATCAAATATTTATCAAGAATGAGTTTGGTACAGTCCACTTTTTCTCCCATTTCCTTCTGAACTTCTCTTTAAATAATGTTACTTATTTTTAGAGCACAAGCTTTCTGGCAGACCAGTACACCACTGTTATGCACAAAACACATTTTATGATCATGCTATTAAGCACTCGTATACAGAGAGGTTTATTATGGAAATGTTTACAGAGCCCCAGCTATTGCACACATAAAAGAAATGCTCTAATATCCACGTAAGAATTTAAAAAATACCACTGAAACATACTTTTAAACAGGAAAACATTTGAAAGACTCATTCTACAATAATATTATGCACCCTAAAATAGAATCTCACTTTCAATTTTTGAATTTCCATTTCACCACTCCACCTTAGTTCTTAACTGGACCATATCTCATACAGAACATTCAAACCATTAACTATAGTAAAACTGTTTTGGACAGCATAGCAACAGCACAGCGTTTCTGATGTTTTCCATTAATGTAACAAACAACGCTGAATGGAACAAAGTAAGCATTGTTTTGCTTTTATTTTTTTCCTTAAATACTTAAGCTAACATAC
Organism: Oxyruncus cristatus; assembly: GCA_013399855.1. Taxonomy (NCBI): domain Eukaryota; kingdom Metazoa; phylum Chordata; class Aves; order Passeriformes; family Cotingidae; genus Oxyruncus; species Oxyruncus cristatus. Next base: position 1,026,899 of record VXAY01004337.1, on the reverse strand, counting down.
ACCTGCAATTTGGTAATGAAGGCCCCAATTCAAGTAAAGCAGTTAAGCACATGCTTCAGATTCCAACACATACTCAAAAGGTTTATTGAGCAGGGGTAATATTTAATAGAGATGCAAGATTTTGTGCTCAGCTGTAACTTTAAAATAGAATGACTGCCCTTAATAACAAATACAGGATTAATCCCTTTTATATAGCACCCCTCAAATCTTTTTATTTTGCATTCTTATTTCAAACTCAGTCCTGAAAGCACAAGTTTGTTTTCTCAGCAGCATTGCAACAGGAAGTAGTATCATTGTTAACCTTGATGAAACCTGACCATTAAATTCTCACTAAAGCTGACAGTTGCGGATGAGCTCCTAAAATTTTACAAGTAAACAGCCATACTCTGATACACCATTCACCAAGCGCTGCTGAGAGAAGAGCACAAGCCTGAGAGCTATTCCAGTCAACCATCAGCTCCACTTTCCTCAAGGATAAAACACAATTACAGAATAGACAAAGGTATGGCTTTCTGCATAGCAGAAGACAAAGAGAATACAACACAGGTGAGATTTTCAGATGCCAAAGGATCAGAAACACCACCTCCTCTAAGCTATCACTACCACAAAGAGTACTTCTGGTCTCATTCCTCCCTGCAAACCATTCAGCAGCAGCGTTGTGGAAAACTGAGGGCTACAGGAAGTCACACAGTTTACAACAGAGAGCGGTACAGCTCAAGCTACGTGAAACAAACACAAACTGGTGTGTCAGTTTTATATTTTAAGAGTACATAAAGGTGAAATTAAATCACTTGCTAGAGGTGAAATGCCCAGGAATGGAGGTATACTTGGGTACATGACAGCACATCACATCCAATACAGGAAAAAGCTTCGTTGTAAGAAGAATCTTAGTGCACTCTCATTGAATTCATGCTACTGGGCAACTGTGTGCAATACCTTGCCTCTGGGACTTCTATGTCCCAATACACACATTCATCTTTTCAACTAAAACATTAATCTACAATATGGTCCATCCATAAAGGACGTAACTCTCACTTTTGACACTGAAATGAGGAGACTGGCAACAAAACAGCACATTGTTGTGGAACAGAAACTGAGGTTCTTCCAATAATCTTTAGGTGAGTGCTGTTTATGACCTAGATAAAAAAGTCAGAGAAGTTTTTGTGATTCCTTCCATCTGAGAACAATTATCCCTATTGTCAAGGGGGATAAATATTCCATTTATAGGTTTGGGCTTAGTTACTAACCTTGCCTAAAAATAACCCACACAATTTTTTAAATAAATTGAGGAAATTATAAATACCCTCTACAGTACCAGACTTCAGTGAAAAGAGGTAAAACAGACAAGATTTGAACTGAATTCTTAACTCAATATACTTTCTCTGTCTCATAATACACAGGCAAGGGGGAAGGGGAGGAAAAGTGCAACTAAAATAAAAAATCCTCTTGCCTTGTCAGGACACTGCAGGGGCTAACAGAGCTCATGAGAACATGATTCAGATGATGTAGAAAACATTTAATAAAATATACTACACCCCCCATCTCTAAAAGAAGAGTCAAGAACACCTCCACTTTCGACATCTTCAACATAAATGTAGGTGGTGGAAGATTCCAGCCACCATCCTCTCTCCCAGAAGTCATTCTATTTCTTTCCAAAGTACAAAGTACGTGGTTGCGCAACAAACCAACAACCTACTCAAGTTCTGCTTTGGAGACTTATTATAATCTTATGTTGTTATCCAAAGATCCTTGTGCAGATTTATCCTAAGCTAAAATAATACAGCGAATTACACCATCATAGATATAAGTAATTGCACCTGGTTCCAATGGCTTTCATTTGAACATGTTAAATGATGACAAGATTTCTTATGACAACTGGTTTTCAACGTTTTATGACTAAGCAAGTAACTGCAGCACTTGTAAGCGGTATTTGCATTTGCTTTAAACGAAATTAAGGTAATTAGAACTAGTCAATGTAATCTTATTAACAGCTTTTTGTATGAAGGCAAAAGGAAATAGGCATTGTGAAAACACTGCTAAGTCTCACGCAGGGAAGGGTAACTGGACATATAAAATATACAACAAAAAAATCAAAAATATATAAATGTTTCACAATTGTTTTTATGCATGCAATACTACTGAAGTTATCATATGCCAACGCCAAAACTCCACACTGATGGTACTTGTCCACCTCACTCAATATGAAAGCTACTCATCTTCCACCAGCTCAGGATGTCATGACAGATCAGAGAATAAAACTAAGACAACTTGAATATTATATCAACATTAGAGAGAAATGCCTCTTTATCCTTTAATTAAATAGCAAAGCTGTGCACTTTAACTGCACTGGAAATACCACTACATTCCTCTTTATCCTTAGTAAAGAGTACCCCGTTTCTACCATCATCTATAATGTATTATTAGACTTGCTGGAAGATAAGCCCACATAATAAAAGCAAATCTAAACTAAAACTCTCTTTTTATTATCTGACACAGAGAAATTATGCTCAAACATACAGATAAGGACAGAGAAACAAATAACAAAGAGTCCAGAAAAACACAGATTTAAGTACCAAAGAATTAAGAGAAAACACTTTTATACAACTGTTTGCAGAATAAAGACAAAATATGTTCGTTTGACAAATCAAGATCCCATTAGACAAAATAATTGCATTCAAATGCATGTGATCTTGGTTTCTCTTTTCAAAAGCAAGGGCTTAGTAAGTTCCCTGAAATTTCTCTACAATAGAAAATAAATCATAGGTCTGAAGTTCCAGAGGGAATATTTGTTTTAAGCAATGGACCAACTTACAATTTCTATAAACAGCTACAACATTTACAACTGCACTTTGAGCAAGCAGCATATCATGCCAGAAGAGTCAAGGAGCTCAGATAACTAACTCAAGGAATAAACCTCTTTCATTTTATGTAGTAGCAACTGAATCAATTCCTAAACAGACTTAATTCAAAATGGAAACATTTGAAATCTTCTATCTCAATACAAGTTAAAATTGGAAAGAAACACAATATGGTACACCTTCAAATACATTTTTCCCCTTATACAAGAAAAACTGGTCATCACTACTGCTTCTAGACAAAGTTCTAACGGGACAGACCTTTCTAAGTAGGTCTTCATACATTTACTGTCATCCTGCCTCAAGCACATGGAAAAGAACTTTAAAACATTTCCTTGAAGTACCAAAGACATTGGTACCTCTCAAAAGAGTGATTTCTTTGGGGTTTTTTAGTTTGTTTTTTTACTTCACAGTCAGTATCAGTACTTGCAAGTGATTCAGTGTAGGCAAGCATTTGTCTTATACACACACTAAGCACCAGAGAGATATTTTTGCACTTTCTTTTAGGGACATAAGTGAAGGTTATGTTCAGCAAGCTATTAGTCTTTGCCCCAGAAGCTATCTTTAAAATCCTTAAATAGAAGAACCCAGAAACCTTGAAATGTCTGCTGGAGGAGCTCTTAAGCTTTTCATCAGTGTGTCGTAGAATGCCATTAGTTTATTGACTTAAAAGAAAGCAAGAAGTAGTACACTGTAGTAGTACATACTCATTTGATCAACCCTTGGGGTTGACTTTCTAAAACTATCAATAAAAAGCTCCAAAAGAAAAGAACAAAGTTGTGGAATAGGTTTGTAAGCAGTAATACCTTCTGTCAGTAATACTGATACACAATACCCTTATTATATCCTCTTCTATTTTCAAATCCCTTAATGAGATCTATAAATCAGAAAAACACTTCATTTTTCTCTATAACAGAAAAATGCTTCACAGATCTCTGTTTTTATTCTTAAACTGAAGTGAGATTTGAAGCAATTAGGTCAAATGGGTTTCACCTGCTTATGCCCCAAAGTGTTGTAATTGTGGTATAGACTTCTGCATAGCAAATTTAAAAAAAAGTTAGGAAACTACCTCTGCTTTTGGATTTCTCAATATAAAAAAGACATTATATATATTTGATGAAAAAATTCATTGTACATAAAGGCGTTTTTCTTTATGTGATCTCATTCCTTCCTGTCAACTATATAGTTTGTTCAAAATCAGAAAGCCTTACGACAGACATTTCCTCTTACAAATTATTCAGCCATGTAGTTTTATCTTTTTTGTTTTCCAGTTCACTTTTTCCCTTCACTTTGATTACAGTTTACAGCCTCTGTAATACACACTAACATCTCTTGCCTCTTTTATTACAAATAGCACTTACTTGAACATATTTACTGCAGAGGCAAGCTATGCTGCTTGGGTAAATTCCTTCTTAAAAATCCTTTTACAACTCTTGTATGTGTCCAGTTATTTCAGTGATTTAATAACAGTTAACTTCAGAGCATAGCTCCATGACAAATCATACTGATTGAAACTGGTGCTGCTACAATCCTGAACTTTGCCACCTTCCTTGGATCCATATTCCCACTCCATGCCTAACATGGATTGATATTTTCTTTCAGAAAACCAAACTGGTAGATAATTATTTAATTCATTGTGATGGTTTAGCATTCAGGACCAACTCATTGAACATGCAAGCCAGGCTGGATGGGGCTCTGACCAACTCGATCTCGTTGAAGATGTCTCTCCTAATTGCAAGGGGGATTGGGCTAGATGATGTTTAAAGGTACCTTCTAACTCAAACCGTTCTATGATTCCAGAAGTCAACACATCAATACACCTTTTCCATTTTACTTCCAAATTTCATAATCATGCCCTCAAACATAATTTCCAAAAATCATTAGGCATAGTAGTCTAGGTAAGGTAGGACTTAATTTAACACATGCAACTGTTAAATGTCATATTTCAGAAGAGAAAGACATTCCCACAGCTGGCTGACAAAACACTGTTGCGTGTAATGGCATCAATATTCAGTTTCACTTAGACAAAAGCATTTATTATCAACTCATAAACAAGTAATACAAACCTTCATATACAAGGGAAAGAACCCTTAAGGTTGAACTAATGTCAAGACTAAAATTGAGAATAATTTGTTACCAAGCAAAAACAGCATCATCTTTCAAAAGTAATACCAATGGCATGAGATCATGGAATTCCCTTATTGATGAACTTTTCCTCAGGTGTAGTTCATAACACCCTAAAACACAGTAGTGAAAAGTCAAAAAATCAAAAATCTTCCCTTTGCAGCAAAATGCTTAGCAAAAGGATGTCTATACTGTCTGTAACACTAAGCTTTTCCCTCTGCTCTCCTGTATCCTAATATTTCCACCTTTTCTCAATGGGAATTAAATTGCCTGAAATTTTTAGTATACTCATTATAAAACGAACAAGTCCTTGGAAACAATAAATGGAAAATTTATTTATTTGAAAATAATCTCCTAAGGGAAATTATGTCAGTCCTTTGAGGCAATACTTCTCAACCTGAGAAAGCCACAACCACATTGATCAATCCAATTCGTTGGCTATCACTGAGATGATTTAGTTAGATGCCATCTGAACAGAAGCTGTCTGGACTCGAAGGGAGACTCCCTTCTCTTTCCCTCCCCACTGTCTCTCAGTACCTAGCTGTTTTTCCACAAAGTTGTTAGGAAAACTTTCCAGAATAATCAAGTGCTACCCATGGGAGTTTGTCTCGTTATTTCCCAATACATTATTAACTTGCTAGTTTCATACCATCTATAGTGCTAGCTGTAAGACTGGACTAGACAAGCTTGCTTTTTAAAGACTTCATTTAAGTGAGGTGTTAGCCAAGATCTGACAGTGTAAATGTACATAATCTTATCTTTAGACACATTACCCTATCATATATTGTAAACAGAGTATCTCCTTCCAGTTTATTAGCATTATGTAAACAATATTGATAAGAAGAAAATATTAATTTTCCCAAGATGTGACACAGTTTTAAACAACAAATCAGTGTTGTTACAAAAGAAAACTGAGTTTGCACAGACTACTGAATTTTTCCTTACGTGTATATCATAGCAAATTAACACCTGAAGTAAAAGTTCTCATGCAATAATCACTGTTAAAAAATATGATGGTAGCAATTCCTTATGACAATTTAAAACCTTACAAAACTGCAGTGGGAAACAGCTGTACACACAAAAAACAACAGATCCTGAAAACATTAAAACACAGCCCTGGATCAAAAGCAAGTCAAATAAACCAGACAGCAGTTGAGAAGTGACAAGAGAAGAACTTCCGTTTCGGGGGGGTTTTTTACCAAGTTTGGTATGTTTGCCGTAATTGTTGTCAAATACAAGTCAATTTACTACCTAGCCATTTCTTATTCAACAAGAATTTTTAAGAATATAAAAATATTTTTTGAGACGTTTATAACTATCTGTCTTCTATCCTTTCTCAATCCTTTGGAGTCACGACATAGAGACCATATTTACAATATAATGAAAACATTTCAAAGGACCAAAGTATAAGAAATACCATACATACAAAATCAGACTGAAAATACCTACTATAATGTCACTTTTCAAAAATAAGCTTACCCAAATTTCTCTTAGAGCTTTTAGAGGACTTAAACCCAAGATTTTGAACCATTCCACATTTCATATAACAGGTAAGCTCTGCTGCAGGAGGCTGTATATTTACAAGCTCAGCAGGGGGAAAAAAAAAAAAAAAAAAAAATCAGGTAGTGGGAAGTTCTGCTACTTTGATAACTTCCATACATGAAAAATTAAAAACCACTTGAGCAGAAAAATAAAGCCGCCCTGAAATCATTCAGAAATGAAATAGAACAGCCAGAATTCTCTGTAACCAACAACAGCCAAAGGAGACTCCCACCAGCTAGGAGAGAGTGGGGGGGAAATCACAGCTCAGACTTGTGTGGGAAGTTCTAGGGTTCTGGTTGAATGGTAGGAATACTGGCACTGCCCTTATAAGCTCATCATAAGAACTGATTATGAGAAAGAGAAATTAAATTATCAATACACCTTATATTATGACTTCAAACTCCTTTCTCTCAACCTGAGACGGAAACCACATAACCAATTAGAAGAATTCTGCAAAGCCCCCTGAAAGGAACAAAATTATCAGTAAGCAATTTTTGAAAGCAAACATTTTTTTTAGAATTGGAGGGATAAATTTTGCAAAAATAAAACATCATAGTCAACTGTTAGACAAACATTTAAAAATTAAAAGCATTCATTCAGCAACTAAAACTAGCTGCCAGAGAAAGCAACATTTACCTCACAAAATAAGCAAACAATCAGCTAAAACATGCAAAAAAGTTGAAATTAAAAACAATTTTTACCTCCTCTCCATATTTTTACATTACAGGGTGGGAGCAAAAAAATTCCACAGTTGAAACCCTCTCTACCAGTCTCTCCTTTTCTCGCCATTCTCTCAAATGACAAACACTTCACAAGTGGAATGATAGCAGTCCTGATTTGAATGAAGTTTCTAGAATAATTTTCTATATATGCAAAGCAGGTTCCAACAACATAAATAAGAACAGAAACTCAGTTTTACATAAAGGTCTTAGTAAGAAATCAGGCAGCGTTCACATAGATAGTCTCTGTTCTAAGTTAAATAGAAGAAAGAGATTCATCACAGCAGGAAAACCAAACTTGTCCAAAAAGAAACTTTTACTTTCAGTTGACATGCAAGAGTGGACTGTTCTGAACTTATACAGAGTCTTCAGTACGGGGCAGTTTTAAAATGCCAATTGGTATCTGCATGAGAAGATTTGAGTTTTTAAAATCCATTAAAAATAAAAACACATGCTCCTACGGAACCCAAAGCGCTGGCATACAATTAGACATATATAATTTTTACCAAGTAAGAGAAGTCAAATTATGAAACATAAATCTCAGTTTGCAAACAAATTAGTTGTCCCAAAGCACAAAAGATCTAAAGAGGCAGTGTAGCAGAGAACAGCTCTTAGAGAAAACATAGCAACTACTGAATCAATAAGACCACTGCATAAGACGCGAACTGTAATATGAAGTGATTAAATATTTAGTGTAAACCAGAGTAAACTTTTAAGTTACATATTACCTATTATCTTGTTCCAAAAACGTTCTAACTTCCCCCCTCCACCCTCCAAAACATCATAAGCCAAGGTAAACTAATTTAGCTAGCAGCCTAACACAATGGGTTTTCTGAACTAAAGATTTCAACAGACAAGTCCTTGCCTGGAGTTGCAGACAGATATAACGAATCTACCACAATGATCTATTATAAGGAAACTGTAATTTTGTCTATGAATAAACAAGCTACTCTTAGTCGGTCGTGTGAATACCTGAGAGGTTCAATGTTCTGGCAGGGATTTTATTTATTTATTAAAAGAAAAAGGCATGTGCTAATGAATATGATTACAACTCTGCTTATCAATCTCTGTCAAAAGCAAGACCATTTTCTTTGGGTGACTGCCATATTTATTTCCCTTCACACATGGTTTTTAATAAAGAATGAAGTTCTTGTATGGTGTCCCTTAAGACCTGTCAAATGTTGCAACAGAATAGCAGACTTATGTACATTTATAGCACCAACTCATAAATCCCTTTGGCTAAGTTTATCTTTTATAAGCAAGACAAAGATCAGTTTACATTACAAGAAAGTTTAAATCCAAAGCCTAAAGACCTCCCACAATATAATACACTGTTTTAAACGAGTATAATATTTAAACAGGTTCACAATTTCATTAATTAAAGAATACATACAAGGGAGGAGAACAAAAAACAACAAGAAACAACCTACCCCCTGTAATTCAAAGGTGATTGCACAGTGATAATGTAAAGATAACTGCCTTGGCCTATGACACATCTGAACCCTCAATATTAAATGTTGGTTTATTGAGAGAAGAGTCAGCGACCCTTAACCTCCATATGGAGACTCTCTCATCAATGGTTTTCATTTAAAATAACTGTTCTTGCCGAAAAAGAATTTTCTTCCTAATGTACAATTATCAGACCACTCCTCTACAACATTCTGTCATCACATAATCCACCTGCAAGGAGTTAATCAGTAAATGGAAGGGTAGTTCAGGCAGAGATCAAAAAGCCAGGATTGCTGGGCTTCTGTTCCCCACTTTGTAACCAATTTTTAACATGCTCTTCAGCAAACACAGTCTCACTGTGAAGATGTATGCATCTATAAAAATCAAGACATATTATGCTGCACCAACCTACAGAGGTAATTGCAAGTTTAAATGTTCAGAAAAACATTTGTCAGAGGAAAGGCAATGTGCCATTGATTTAAAAGATTTCTAAAACAAAATATTGAACTGACTGATGAATCTCAGTTGTTCACAGATCATTAATTGTTTAAAATTAAGTCTCAATATTTTGCCAGTTTTCTCTCATTTCTAGCACCAAAATTATTTTAGCATTTCCATTTCTTATGCAATATTTCCTGTGCACTCCACAGAAGCAGATTTGGTTTATATAGACAAATGGACTAGTATTAAAGAGTAGACTAAGACTACTTCCTAATTTCTCAGGAATAGAAGAAAAACCCAACCCAACCAACAAACAAAACAACACACATGGTAGCAGCAAGTTTCCTTCATTAACGAAGAAAACATTATTCATAACAACTGGAGAGGGGATATTAAAAATGTCCTAAGTAAGACACTTCTCAGGAGTCTATTTCATACAAACAGTATTACTACTGATGCAGAGTACTTAGTCTGCAAATACGGCACTCCTTATTTAACAAAAATCTGGGCCTCAGATAATTCTAAGGATCAAATTTAATGCATGTGTAGCTGGGATTTACAAGTGCGTCATTTTGTAATTTCTCTTTGAAGATGAGTCTTACACATCTTAAGTTGCCAAGTTTCGCATATTTCACATCTTATGAACTCAGTTTGGTTGGGAAAAAAAAAAAAGGAATGAAGTAATGCTCTGTGCACTCAAAAGGATTATATTTTGGCATGACTAAAGTGAACAGCAGCTAGCAATCTTCTAAAGCATTTCACACTGAAAAGTTCATCTGACCTCACAAAAATGAACTTATATGCAAAATTCATTGCTATGAGGCCCAGAGAGAAGTACTGCAAAACTAGAGTCCTTCAACATAAAACAGCATAATTCCCTGCAACTTTTAACAAAATCTGACATGCATGAGTGCTTTGAATAAATGAGCTTAATATATTGCTAAGGACTAGTAACAGAGCTCCAGAAGTGATCAACATCAGTAAAAGATAAATATACAAGTAAGTCACATCTTAATTGACCTCTACTCCTCTCAGTTGCTAAATTTCACCATTCTCATAGCATCAGTGACCAAGAGAGTAAAACTGTCATTACACGTGCAGAAAATTTTCTCCAAACTAAGAGACTGTGCTTCAATGTAGAATTCTTTACATATGCCAACTACACTTGAACCAAGAACCACCTCAAACCAAGCTAAAACTGTAAGGTTACAAAATTCACATTGGTTCCTAGAGTTCAGAAATCCAGCAAGAATTGCTTAGGTGACAACAGGAGAAAAAGAGCTAGGAATTCATTTTGAAATCTATGCCCCACATATCCTCTGAATTACTTTATTTTTTACATATAAAATATGATATTGCCATAAAGAAGTCATGGTCAGGACGACAGCTGTTCACTAAGCCTAGTATAAAACAGGGCTAGCAATTCCCAAGAACCATGAGGTCCAGAAAATAGCAGAAGGAATAGCAATGCTCCACTCTGTGGTAGACATGATAATGTCTACTATGCAAATGACAGCTGTTTGGAAAGTGGAGCATAACTCCATAAGAAGGATGAAGGCAAGAAAAAAAGACAGCTAAGCCAAGTGGTAGAACCTCAGCAATCCTCTTGTCATTTGCAGAGAAATGTTGCTGGTAAGTAGACACATCACAGCTGAAGCCTCAGCTCTGCAACTGACAGCTAGTCTCCTCAACACAGCAAAGTTTCAGAGAATCACAGACCCATAGAATATCCTGAGTTGAAAGGGGCTCACAAGGATCACTGAAGTCCAACTCGCGGCCCTGCACAGGACAGTCCCAAGAATCTCACAATGGGCCTAAAAGCATTGTCCAAATGCTTCTTGAACTCATACAGGCTTCGTGCTGTGACCAATTCCCTGGGGAGCCTGTTCCAGTACCCAACCACTCTCTGGATGAAGAACCTTTTCCTAATATCTAACCTAAGACTATCCTGAAACAATTTCAAGCCATTCCCTCGTGTCCTGTCACTGGTCACCACAGAGAAGAGATCAGTGCCTGCCCCTCCTCTTCCTCTCATGAGGAAGTTGTAACTGCAATGAGGTCTCCCCTCACACTCCTCTTCTCCAGGTTGAACAGAACAAGTGACCTCAGCTGCTCCTCCTACAACTTCCTCTCAAGGGCCTTCACCATCTTCGTTGCCCTCCTTGCGACACTCTCTAACAACTTTGTATCTTTCTTATATTGTGGTGCCCCAAAATGCCACATTATTCAAGGTGAGGCCACCCCAGTGCAGAGCAGAGTGGGACAATCCCCTCCCTCAACCAGCTGGTGATGCTTTGCCTGATGCCCCCCAGGACACAGTTGGCCTTCCTGGCTGCCAGGGCACTGCTGACTCATCTTCAACTTGCCATTGACCAGGACCCCCAGATCCCTTTCCATGGCACTGCTTTCCAGTATCTCATTCCCCAGTCTGTACGTACATCTCGGGTTGCCCTATCCCAGGGTGAATTTTTCACTCCTCAAAATTCTGCATCATTTAAAGATTTTTAATATTGCAGATAAGCAGCATTTTACTTCAGAAGAATCTCATGAAATGTTTTATAGCACTCCGAATCAAGATAGGGGGAACAAAAATGGAAATAGTAAGAGATCAGAAAGTACCTTTTGACAGATATGTCAAAACCCAAAGCAGGAAAACGTGAATGCTGAATGCTTAAAAGGAAATGCTAACATGATATCGGCAACAACTTCTTACGGCACATTTTTAGCTACAGAATGAGTTTTTAAAAATACTCAAGAAAACTGATTATTTCTGTCAATAAGTGCTATTATCTTTAGAATTTATAGTCACTGCACTGCCTATGAAAACCCATTAACTCTACAAGTCTCCTGAGTGTCTTTAGCTTCTAACTTTGTACTGTTTTAGCCCTGTTCCATGCAATTTAAGAAAAAAAATCCTTCATAAAATAATCTTAAATCTCCTTCTACTACCTCAAAGAAAAAAAAAATATTTATATGTACTTCAGAAGAACTTACCCAAAATAACTTCCAGCATATCCAAAAAGAAAGCATTTTTGCATATAATAACTTTTTAATATCATGTTGTATAGAGCAAATGGAAAATAATTAGTGTTTTCACCACAGGAGACAACATATACCAACATATACCATGTACCATTTCCTCTGTTGAGATCCACTACCTAGCTCAACAGTGAGCCATATGCAAAAAATTGTAATTAAGTTTACTACGAACATGTAACACTGCAAGTCTTTAGCAGTCTGATCACAGGATTTTACTTTCAAGGTTATTTACTATATTTATATAATAAATCAGTAGGGTTTCATTCAATTGCAAATATATTCTCATACCCTCAATTGAACCATGGATCTTTATGAAGTTCTTCCGTAACATTACTGCAGTTGCGTAAGTTACATGGTCTAAACTATAAAATAAAGACTTAGATGGGACTATCACCTACCACACAACATGCTTTTAAAGACTTCAACAAAATGAGCTGAGATTTTATCCTCACATTTTAAAAGGAAGAAATCAGGATGCATTTAAGACAATCTTTTTGACCACTGGGTGCCACTCTTGTTCTGTGTATACAATAAACTGCCTGACAGTAAGTCTCTCTTCAGCCTTTTAACTTCCTCAGCTTTAAACAACTCTGATTCTCCTAAATGGAGAGGAAAAAATGGAAGAATTTTTATATAGTTTCTATTAAACACTACTTTTCAAAAACCTTTACTATTGCTTTTAGCCCCAGGAACACAATTTTGAAAGAAGTATAGTACACACAGAACCTTATGGTATATGGATTTCTTTCATGGTGAGGTTATAGAATAACTCAGTTATGTTACATCTAAATAATAATGACATTCACAGGAATAGATGTATCTACGTGTAGCCCTGTATTGATATTGCTACTAAGAGCTTCATATTCAGTTTGCAACACCACAAGACTAAGGCCTTGAGCAAGCTTGTGAGGCTTGCTCCATCTGAGCTTTTCCTGACCTGTCTGAAGTGGTTTTTTTAACTTGCTGCAGCTTCAACAGCAATTTTTTTAACTGACCAGATGCCTGTAGCTAACCTGGTTTACTTTAGTTGAATTTTGTATGGTACAACGACAGTTTTTAATACACAGCAGTAAAAAGGAGTTATTCTACGATATTTATGACATAACACCACGATGTGGTTTATACAAATACAGGCCTGGTATAATAGACATCTTGAGAAGTGGAAACGCAGGATGTGGCATATAAAAGCACAGCCATGAGACAACATTCTTAGATTAGACTGTTAATATTTCAGATATACTAACAATCAATTCTTGTCTGAATATTTAAGGTGAGTTTCCATATATTTCCGGTAACAGTATCCTATGCACTTTAATTGCTAACTCAAATAATCCCATATCAAACATCATTCCACTGTATTGTGGCCCCAAGATACTGCAGTCACAGAAGCAAATAACAGACTAAAGAATTCTCTGAAGTCATCTAAAAACTGTGACTGACCAGAGCGATACACTAAGTTACTTACAGGCCCAGGTTACCATCCTAAACATTTTATCATTATGCCTCCTATCCTTACTAAACACATACTAAAACAGAGACTTTCATGCCATACCATTTATTTTATTTCTATTTCAAACAATACAACTAAAAACCACTGTCCACTATTGTCTTTTACTTCAGCAGATGTCCCTTCCCTGTCATTGCAATGCTCCGCTCTAGCTGTTTGGATAACAAATTAAAATACCCTAAATATTTCCAGCCTATGCATGGCACTACTATAGTCTTATAAAGTACCTGTATTCAGGCTGCCGACTTGTCGGATGATCATCCCTTGCCCATCTGTATCCTGATTCATCCTGCAAAACATACATGCAAAACAACTGTGTGACATGTATCTCAACATCCGATGTCAGGTACAGTTAGTTGCCAACTAGTTACTTACTGCAAAACCAAAGCATTTAATGAGCTAAAAAAAATAGCATTAATCTCTCACACCAAGTATCCTCTCAGTGTATTCACTGTACCCCATTTTCTTGCTCTATCAATACTGAAGAGAGCAACTTTGCAATGCCGTACAAAACACAAAAACTATAAAAGTTTCTAAAATAAATACATATGCTTTGGCTTAAAAAAGATTTCCTCTCTGAAATACAAATTACCATCAATAGCTTGAAGTTACAGAATTCCAAACAGCTAGATTGCAGGAGGCAACACTGATAACCTTTACAAGGGGCCATTAATTTTGTACTTACGTGCAGCTACTGGAATAAAAAAAAACATTCATCATCACCACAGAGTTTCACTAAGTGAACAACTGTGAAAACTAGAAGGATATGTAGATAACATTCATCAACTTGCACGTGAAAGGACTTGTTAAATAGAAAGATTCTGCAATCATTCTTCCATTCATCCAGGTAACTTTGCACTGCATTACAGAGAGGGCTTCTGGCCATTTTTGTTTTCCCACTTCAGACTCTGGGCTTTCACATCCAAAACCTGGATTTTTCTCCTGTTAACACTATTTCAGTTAGTGATAACAGCAGTAACACCAGTGCTGTGTCTGAAACAGTATTTAATTGTTTAGTATTCAAGCATTAAAGAAAAAATAAACATGCAAGAAGAATCACCTTACGTACACCTCGGTGTGGAGGGCCGCTTCTTCGGTCATGGGCAAAACTACGACCCTCTTCATAGTCTCTGTACTCAGCGTGACTGTAATCATCATACCGACTGTAATTCCCATCCCCAGGTCTCTCAAGCAGTGGTGGTTTCTTGGGCACAACGTTTACTATTCTATGGTAATCTCCCTAAACCACAAAACAAACAAAATCACATTGTTTTTAACAGGTGAAAATCTGTAGTGAATAAACAAAACTAACTAAAAATAAATTATTTCTAAATATGGGTCTTAAATAATCTTAAAAGAAGAAATTGCACAGGAAAACAACAAACATTAAAAATCATGCCAGTCTGATGGTGGAATAACTTATTAAATCTAACCGGACACCACTCAGATTCAATCCTTAGGCATTACAAGTTTAATTATAGAGAGAAAATTTTCAACAGCATTAGCTACTTTCTAACCATCAGCTACCTATTTTTTTTTAAGCATTAGCTACATGTACTTCTCAAAGACTTATATATTAACTTTGGAAACCAACAAAGAAAGTTACACCTGTAAAACAAAGGGCACATTTCAAAATATTAACAATTTACTTAAAGTCCATAACATCCCCCATAGAGCAGAGATAATTAAGACAGTTCTTGCTTCATAATCTGAATAGATAAGCACCCACTCAATACAACGCAGTAGGTGATCTGAGGATTCAAGTGACAGAGAGTTTTAACACTCTCATTTTTAATTTTAATGCAAGTTTCAGACAGTTTTTTGCTAGAACAAAAAATTAATGTACTGTATTTCCTTCAAATAAATAACAAGTCATACATCATTTGCCAATTAAAGAAATCCTTTGTTTATTAAGCAAAAATTGCCCAGCTATAAAAGATAATTCAATTTTCTGGAACCAAGTTTTACCTAAGTCAATTGCAAATAAAAAGCAAATGAAAACATGAATGAAAGATTTTGTATTTTAAGTCTTCTTCCTTTAGCAAAATATTTTTTCTTTGGGCCTTAAAGCGAAAGCTAAAAATGCAGAGAGTTGAGTTAGCATGTGAATTTGGAGGGAAAAAAGATATTCAAACTATTTTTTTTAATAGTAGGCAGAAGTCACAATCTACTGCACCAATGGTTTTTGTAGAAAAATACACGAAAATTACATTCACAAACTGCTAAATATTGTCCTGCGAAACAACATTAGTTCTGATTTCAGAGACCACCCAACAAGTGGACTGGAGGGCAATCCAAAGCCAGCCCACATCCATAACGTTGCAAAGTGGAAACTTCACACACAGTCATATACAGCCACAATGCTTGATCTACCCTTACCTCACTGAACACACTACACATGTAATTCTTTTTTTTTAGTTTGGTGTCTTACAAAGATGTGCTCTGCAGCTAAAATAAAACTGCTCCATGCTTTAAGCTCACCCAGAAGATCCCATCACCTAACTATATTGACACACACAAGGGCAGTTACATAAAAGCTCAAAGTGTATCTAGTTACAGATACTAGTTACTGTGCCAAGCGTATGCAACTTTACCTTCTTTATCAGGATCTGAAAGCATGTGTTTCTGCTACAATCTATACTTGATATACAATTAGCACCCAGTTTAGATTAGGACACGTCTCTTGCTCTCTCAAACAAAAGATACTTCATTCTGTATCACTGGCACATCTCAGTTCCAACATACTAACCTGTCAGCAAGCGGTAAGCACATTCAGAGATTGAATAAATTAATTCCATTTCACTTGCCTTGTCAAAATTAAGTCAGACTTCTACACATGGACACAGATACAATGCCACAGGTTTACAGAGACAGAAACTGCCTCCCAACGGTCTTCAATGGGCAGAGCTCTATGAGAAGGAACTTTATCTTTCAAGTATGGCAGAGACACACCACACCTTGGTTTGCCCAGCTACTGGGGTGTTGTTTTGGCAGAGATGGATAGTATTAATTGTGATGAGTGTATTCTGCTAGTCCCTTCATCCCCAGTTCCAAACACATGTAATATAAAGCTAGCTTTGAACTATCTAGTTAATCCTTGCATCAAACTGAATGCATCACATCTTTTAAACTGTCAAGTAAATTTTCAAAATGCATACATCATGCTTTGTTCTCTGAACAGCCTGAAAGACCACAAGAATTTAGAAATGTCATTGATGCAATGGTAAAATTAAATCAGCAACATGTTAGTCAAGTCAAACTAATAAAAAAGAAAAATCTGTGAAAATACATTCTGCCTTTCCTCCTGTCCTACTGTTGATAAGTATTTTGGAGAAGGAAGTAGCTAAATACCCTGTCCAAATGAATTTCATTTCCAGGTGGCTGAAAACACAGAAATTTTGTTGTTCCCTGCAAATAGAGTTAAAAATGTCACAGAGCAGCCAAAGACTAATACACTACTCAATAGAGAAGCCTATGTAACTGGTTACCAAGTTACTGACATTAGTATGCTTCCAAAATCAGGAGCTGAAAATGTAACAAAGGGAACCCAGAAGGTATGCTAAATCAGCTATGCTATTATTTCACCATTTAAGATAATTAAAAGGAATGTCAGATAACAGGCACTGGTATATGAAATTTTATTCTGCTTAAAGCACATTGCACAGCATGTAAATATAAATATCAAACAGTAAAGTTCTATTTAAGGTGTAATACCTTAAAAGAAGAAGCTACAACCTGTTTTATTTCTTTGTTAGAGACTACAGACAAGAGAGGAAAAAATTACCCAACTCTTTGGCACAGAAATTTTCTAAAAGCATTCTGAAGTTATGCTACAGCAGATCAAGCATAGCTTCTGTGTTTGTTTTTACAAGCTCAACATACATACATAACATACCATGGAAGACTCCATGCCTACAAAGTAGATTTCCATTGACACTTCTTGAAAAGTATTCCCCTTACAAGGCTTCAAAGCACAGTTTCTTCAACAAAGATGTATTTTCAACATTTGTTATAAACATTTCCTCCTACACTTTAAGCATCATAATAAAAAACTGTATTGGTGACAAGAACAATTTTGAAAGTAGTTACTTTACCACCTCAAATTCCTTAAAAGAATCACAGGTCACAGAATATGGCGAGTTGGAAGGGATCCACAAGGATCATCAAGTCCAACTGTTAGCCCTGTACAGGATCATCCCCAAGAGTCACACCATGTGCCTGAGAGTATCATCCATACTACTACCATAGAAAGAAAAGACTGTAGAAAAATACAACACAGTATAGCCTTTTGTTCTTTAGAAGAATGAGAAAAGAAAAGAACTTTGGGTATATTAGCAACTTATACAGGTACATAAATCCAGCTTTTATGGTACAAGCCATTGTATAAAGGTAAAGTATAACACTACAATGCTATAGAAACTTACTATACACTTACATCACCATGAATCCTTGGAGGGAGACGCTCTCTTGGAACTCTTTCATAGTCATATCGCCCTTCAGACCACATTTCATCTCTTCGATATGCCACTAAAGGCAGTAAAAATACAATTAGTGAAAACCAGTTCATTATGAATAGACAAAAGGATAGCGAGCATAGAAATAAAGGTTCTTTGGACTTCTCCCAATATGATGTATTATGCACAAGCCCTGTACATACACTTTCCATTGTTAGCCCTTTAAAATAAATATTTCTAGTTTTACAAGAAATTACTATAGAAAGTAATTAATGTATTTTAAGCAAAAATAACTCACAGTATGCGCAAGAACAACTGAACAACTGGAAATTAGTGTAGCATAACCAGTAAAATTACAGGACTTACAGATACTATAAACAGCTCTATTGAAATATATGCATATTGCAAATACTAGCTCTACATATAAATGCACACACATACAGGAACTTTGATACTGCTCTACTAAAAATACTGGACTTTTAAACAAATATTTCAACTATTTATTAATTTCTAATTTTTAATATAATATAACTTTTAATTATTTCATTAACTCAACTATCAAGCAGTTAAAACACAGCACATCATTCATTTATTATGATTACATGAATAAAACACGTTCTTCATATGCAGATACTTCCTGTTTTAAAATTGGAAGCCAGTAGAACACAGAAATTCCTTTTTCCAGAGAAGGGCAACTTCCAAAGTCAAAATTAGTAAATGAAGACAGGTAGCAATAAACTATCACCCTAAGAGATTCTAGGCATGCTGTGCTGGGCAACACACACTTTAGGAGTTCAAACAACTGCTAGAATAATATTTTTCAAAGCTTTCCTTCTCAATGGTAGCTCTGCTGTTAAAAATAGTCAATAAGGAAAAGTAACAACAGGTCATATTCAGAAGAAGAAATACATAGCATTACCTATTTGCACAAAGTAAAAACATTTTATTGGAAATAGACTTATGAGGCTATAAAGAAATATTGATTGATACACATGTTATGAATCAACATGACAAAGGGATTAATAACTGTAAACAGAGGTAGCACTAAGATATATACTATTTCAAAAAACAACGAACTCACATACTCACTTTTCTCCCAGTTTTAGGAACTCTGCTCCTGAAGATCCATTCACTTTCCTACAAAAAAAGACACTGAAGTTAGCAAAAAAATGCATATATATTCATCATAAGTACATTTTTTTTCTTTTAAGTAAACCACACAGCTAAAACCTAAAATGTTTTACCCACCTGCCCCCTGTGATCTGTCTGAATTAGTACAGTTACTTACTACACTCAATTAAGAAAGAATATGAATTACTCAGCTAAATTCACAGTATCAAAAAACTTCCTGTGACAAATTATTACAGACAAAACACCTTCCTAATTAATTCCAGAATTTTCTTCCCTTTTGTGATCTTTTACTCACTATCTCAAATCCCAGTTTTTCTTCTATTCATTAGCAAAAGCTTTTGGAAACTACTGTAACTGCTTTTTTAAAAGCACTCAGAAAATATTTAAACATATTCACTTAATGTATATTTATTTGTCTTTCAATATCATTAGGCAAAGAAAAATAAAACTCAGTTGCACGTGATGAGAGGCTACAATTTAACAACGGCTTTTCCTTTGATAATACACAGTAAATCCTCACAAAGCAGCTCTTTCCTCAACTGTAAGAAGCATTTATGTTCAGAGATTTTTACCCTACCATTGGTTCAAATGAACCAGAATATCTTCTTAAAATATTGTTCCATTTTATAACAGACTTGACCTTAAGTTTGTTCGATAATCAAGACATGGGACTAGTCTGATGTAGCCACAGATTATACATCAAAAGCTAAGCCAACCAGCTAATCCTGGTTTTAGTAACAAAGGCAAAAACTACAGGATCCACTGTTCCTGCCCTCTAAGGGACAGAAGAGTTACTAATTCTGAAACCACTTTTCACATCGCTGTATTGGATGGTCAGGTGTATCATCAGATGCACTTTCCTGGTACTTTCACAGTAACTGTCTCAACTTTTCTTTATTCTCTACTCCAAGGACTTTTGCTAAAGCCTTAAGAATTCACACCAGGGGTTACATGTACATGAACAAATCTTCGGCCAACTCCATGCCCTCCTTCCCACGTTACAGAGAGGGTGCTCCATCTGCTCTCACACTGTCCCCACAGTCCTCTTTTCTCTGTGCCTAAAACAGTACCTTAAGTCCCCTGTGTTTTTACATACTGGGAGGGAGAGAATTAGACTAAGCAAGACATGAAGCATCACACAGTCTTCCTCAATTCACTTCACTGCTGGCTCCTCATGCCCAGCCCTTGCCCCAATGTGGATTATTCCTTATGCCAGACCTGCCCACAGCTGGGGAGCATCTGAGCCACCCACGGTGCTCCCACCCCTGCTTTTCCACAGCTCACCCACCTCTCACATGTGCAGAGATTTAGGTACTTGATAGCAAGCCTCAGTTTTTTAGACCAACAGCAAATACCAGAAGCTGGATTCAATAAGGTTTTCAAGTGGGCTTTTTTTTTTTTCCCCATTTTGACAAATACAGTAGTGTCCCTGCCCTGGTGCCTGCAGCAGTTATGAAACTGTTAACTGAACACAACATTCAAATAGGAACACATTTCAGATAAGTGCCACTGAAGATGAGTGCAAACTTACACATTGTGCTACTCTGTCATCAAACCACCTTCAACATCCCAACACACATTACTGGTAGCAGGCACCACCACTCATGCACAAGCTCCATTATATTATCAGGCAGCCAGGCTGATAAAAACTCCTTTTTTTATCACTGTTGGACCTCACTGAAACTAGCAAGAATTACCACCAGTATTCTGATAAAGCAAAACACAAGCTGAAAAGAAGGTAGAGATACACTATCACAAATGTTAATAGATGGACATAAAAAAAAAAAATGCACCAGAAAACAAGCAACTATGGAGGTGGGGAAAAAAAAATATCATTTGCATTTGGAGGAATTAAATGAAAGAAGTTAATCAAACATAATCAACCATCAAGTACATTGCTCAAAATGCTGACAAGGTGAACAAGTAGAAGAAGACTAATTTTATATAGAAGACTAAACAGACAAATTTTAGCTGGGACCAATGAGATAAAGTTAGGATGTATTTGAAAACAGTAGAAGAAAAAAATATGTTTAAAGGGAGAAAAATGCATTTCCCAGCATTGTAAGCACATTTCATCTGTTTCTATAGAAAAAGAAAAAAAATCTATTGCTTAACACAGCTTTAATAACAACCATGAAGAATCTAAACTCTTCAGGTCAATATGAGAATATTCCATCACCAAAGATTCAAAAGATCAAATCTCAAGTTTACTATGCTGTATTCAGATTCATCTGTTCTCTCAATAAGTACAAAATTGTTGTAAAACAAATGAAAAAAAAAATCTGTTTCTGTTTCACAGCTATCAACATTGCCACTCATACTGAATGGCCATTTTCTATTAGCATGTACAGCAAAAGTAGTTGATACGTCTTTAACACAATGAGACATACGCACTTGCTATATTAATTTAAACAATCTCTTCCTAATTTTGATCAGAGGTGACTGTTTCACCTAAAGCAAGGTCTTTATTTCCTCAAATAAATACATTCTGTGAATGCAGAAGCCATTCTATTAATGCAACACAAGCTGCTCTACTGTGGCCAGCCGCCAAGAACAGCTTTGCTCCAATTATCACAGCACTTTGTCTGTATGTATGTAACTGATGTAATACAACAAAGGTTTCTTCATCAAGCAAATTACATAGGGTCACTTCAGATTTTTTGCACAACTGGGTTTTCTTTATCAATCATTATTTTTTTATTCTTTTTTTGTTTTGTAAATAACATGTGCTAAAAATCCTTGATGTATTTGCAAAAGCACTCCAGTATTCTGAAACATTTTGTACACAATTCTTGTCTGTTTATACTTACTTGAGACATCGATCTTCATCAAGGCTAGAAATACCTACTTCTCCAGGATTCACAATGTTCCAGTGTGTGCAGAATCTAATTTTTGTTTCCAAAACATAAAGCTCTCTAATCCAGATGGCTACATCTTGCCATATGTGAACAAAGCAGAAAACCAATGCTGTGCCATAAATGCAGAGACAGGCAGCTGAAGTGTCTCCCATGCCACAGGGATATATCTGGGTTCATAATATTACTCTGACAAACAGAAGATTGACAAATGTGGGCCATTTCTGTCTCTCCTCTGCTTTGGAAAGCTCTCAAACAAAGCTCAGACACTTTTGTGCAAATAAGATCTGGGACAGATGTAACTTATTAGAAATATCACTATAAACTTTGCAGTGATTCCTGCAGTGAGGACATAAAGACAGACAGAAAACACTGCTTTTTCTTCCAACAATTAGACTCCATATTTGACAGTGCTTCAAAGACAGCCCAGTATCTCTTACCTAGACAGAAGACAAGATGGATAAAACTGAGTTTGGGAGGGGAAAAAAACCAAAAAACGTTCTCAACTTCCCCTCATATCTGGGTCAGGCAGAAAACACTGAATAGACACAGTCCTCCCTGTAAGATGAAAAAGCAGAAGTGTAAGAGTAGAGGGAAAATCCAACACATCAGGAAGTAAAATAACATGAGGAGGGCATTAAGAAAAAATAGAGATTCAAAGACAGTCCATCTCTCCCTAATAACAAATATTAGGCTGTGAGATTTTCAAAAGCAAATAGAAGTATGACTGCAACAAGTCTAGGTATGTTCACCTAGATACCAAATCACCTGAGGGAAGCAGCTTTCTTCCAATCTTTCCCATCCCAACCTGTTCACAATCACTTTGACTTAAAATACGAAAAATAAAAAAAAAAAATCGCTGACCACAGAAGTCAAATTAACTCGCATCTCAAAAGGAAAAATAGCCAGATATGCGTAAGCTGAATAAAATTATTAACAGCAGCACTATTCCAATGAGGATTTACAATCTCATCAATTCCATTTTCTTACCACATCATTCCAATACATCACTGTGAGCAAGAGAAACAGAGGCAATGCGTTGGGGGTTATATTAATACAATGACTGATGTATTAGCACTTCTCTTTGCCTGACTGCCTGCAGTTAGCTACCTGTCCTTCCCCAGTGCCAATGCCACAAAAACAATATTCTACCAGGCTGCGATGGGGCTGCTGCGCTGGCACCGTCAATGCAAACAAGGGCATGGACCTCTGCCTCCTCTGTGGCTTTGTCTTGCGGCGCCCTGGGTCAACAAAATATGTCAGCTCTCCCTACTGCTGTCATAACAGGTCAAAACTGCAACGCTCTCAACAAATACTCTTGAAATTACCAACTAATCCTGCGTTTTTCACCCAGGGCAAATCCCTGCATCAAACCGTCCTCACTGCTTGTACTTACTGCGTGAGTTTCCACGCCTTTTTGTGTATTTCTGACGGTCTTGGTTCCCTTGAAGTCCCAGATACCCCAGACAAAGAATTTACAGGCTACCCTTGAAAGGGGCAGGCGGCCCCGGGACGCCCCGCAAGGACAGAGCGCGCACCGCCGGGGCCGCGCCATCAGCTGCGGCAGCGCGCAGTGCCCCGCTCGCCCCGCAGAGGGGGACGGACGGCCGGATAATGGGCCCCGCTCCGCGCCCCGCCGCTCACCCGTGTCCAGCTCCCGCGGCGCCGCAGCTCCCGGACGGCCCCGAACTCCTGAGGCGGCTTCGCACTCCTCGGACGGCGCCGCACCTCCCGGGACAGCGCCGCACCTCCAGCGCCGCTTCCGGCGCTGCCGCCGCGTCAGCGGAACCTCCGCCCTCCCGGGGCCGCCGCCTATTGGCTGCAGCCGCGCCCGGCGCGGCGCGTCGGCGGAAGCGCGACTGGAGCGGGGCGGTGGGATTGGGAAGCAGCGAGCAGGGGGCGAGCCGTGAGTCCCGACCGGTCCCGTCGGGACCTGCGCGTCTCCCGGTGCCGCGTCGCAGGATGGACTCCCGCGCGGGCTGAGCCCGGCGCGGTGGGAGCACCGCGCGTGTGGGAGCGCTTGTTTACAGCTCCCTCGCCTCGGGCTCGTGCGGCGTCGGAAGGGACGAAATAAGCAGCTGGTCGGGACCGTGCTGTGGTAAGGGAACTGCAGGGTGATGTTACTGCCAAAAGCTTTAGTACAGCGTGTGGGGGTTCCTGAGCAGTCTGTGGCTCTGTTGCCTTAACGGGGGGTTGCACGTACCGAGCTCTGAAATGGAGTCATGTCTCTCGGCTGTGGTTTGAGGAGGAAGGACCGTCACCAACTGAGCTACCCACATCTGTCCCTCCTGGGTGAGGTTCTAGGCGAGACCAGATGCAGTTTAACCAAGCAGCTCTTTTCCCATCTTGGCTATGCTGGAAATCGCTTTAAAAAGACTCTTAAGAGAGCGCTTGAGGTAGTCCCTGCTGGTGGTCTGGTGCCCACTTGCTTAACGTCCCTAAGTTTTTGTAGTTCGGTTACTGCATAAGAGTGGTTCGATTCAAACGGATCCTTTTAAGGTTCCTCTTTGAATTGGGCAAACTGTATTCTTTGCTGATAGCGTAAATAACTCTTATTTACCAAACTCTGATCCTATTTAATATTTGCTTTGTACTATTTAAGTGACTATGAGATAAAACATATTATGCTCTGACAGCTTATTCCATGCCCACTCTGTAGGACAGAATTGTAGCAAGTGGTTAATGCCCTTGTCAGGAACCAAGGAGAACATAAATTTGGTTTACTCCTTTACCACTGACATTTGATTATATTTCTGAGCCAAGCTCCTCTGAAACTACTGGTTTGTTGATTTGGGTCTGAACTCTGTTGATGCTATTAAATCAGGAATAAAATACTGTGTTCTAAGGATCAAGATAGAAGAGCTCAAATTAGTTGGCCTGGGTGAGCAAGCTTTGCGAAACTTATTCAAATCTTTTATGTTACTTTAATTGATTAAATTATAAATCTGACCTTGCTGCTCTGCACTTAAACACACAAATTTGTACTTAAGTTGAAACACTGATGTTAAGTCATGAAAGTATGAGTAAATTTAGACTCCACTTTATGCTTCAGGGGCATCTGAACAATTTTGCTGGTGTCCTTATGTGTTCTGGGACAGAGTAGAAAAGCCAATTACTGAAATTAATCAGCGTCTTTTCTTGTGCTGTCCCCCGTGCTACTGACAGATGCTGCACTAAGCATATTGGATTCAAGCAAAACATATTCATGTACCTGATTTATTTTTCAGGAGACTTAATCATTGCTGACAGATGGCTCTTGTCAAAGAATGGCTTCTTTTAGTTCAATTTGTTAAAAAAGACAAAAAAGATTGAATTCAAGAAGTCATTGTAATGAGAGACAACTCTATCCTCAAAGTCAATATGTAAAAATTATGAAGAAGGCATTAATATTACAGAGAGGCTATTACATTAATGGGAATTTTGCTCAGTCCCATGGGGATTATGTACTGGCTTTCAGCTGATGCTTTAAAGTTAAGTAACCAGGTAATACCTTGAAGATCAAGGAAGCCCCATAAAATAATCCAGGATAAAACAGAAATGTTTTGATTTGTTGGAGAGCTCTAGCAGGATATAGAAGGCAGGCTGTACATGACTCTAAGGTGAGTCTCCTGCAGCAAGTAGAAAGCTCAGATGTTGTTTTTTGATTGGTTTGTTTGGGGATTTTTTCTTGAGGGAAGGGGATATTTACTTTTTTTTCTTGTCAACTGAGCAGAGAGGCTGGTGATCAAGGAGAAAGAATGTGATCAAAATGTTAAATTTTTATTGGACAGTTCTATGAAGTCAGAAAATTCCTGAAATAGAAGGTCTCTCCGCCTTCTAATGATGAACCTCCAGATGATGTGTCTCCTCTAGAGATTTGGCTTAAAGCTGGAACTGGCATTTTTTACTCCTCCCGCTGAAAAACATCAGATAGTAAATGGTGATAGCCCTACAGTTACTGTACTCTGTCTTCTATTAGAGTTGTGCTTTGTCCGGTGAGTCAGATGTTAAAAATAAGAAATCCTTGCACTTCAGTCCTAAACAATACAAATTGCTAAAAATATTTGGGCAGTTGGAGCAGCAAAACTGTTACACTTAATTTTGTTCAGGGGACTAGAAACAAAGTTCAACCTCAGCTGTCTCACAGCCAGTGCTCCAGGGTGCAACTCTTCCAGCTTACTTCTGGAAAACGTAGTGTGCAGCTGAAAGTGGTGGTTCTGTAGGCTGCCTTCATTAATAATTTCCTAACAACTGAGCTATTAGGCCTTTAGTAATCTCTGCATGATGTATGACCTCCTCTCTGGAGGTTTTGCACTGTGGTGCTGTGGAATATGCAAGCTGACTGCTCTCCAGCTATGCCGTTCTCCCCGGCACCTGCCCATTACAAGGAGGGCTGCTTGATCTCCGGTTACAGGTTGTTCCAGCTTCTCTTGTCGTTTAGGCAGAGTGAAATTTCTATCTTCAGACACTTGAGGTTCACCTTGGCTGTTTTCTCCTCCACTGTTGCAGTATATTAGCACTGGCAATTTACTATAGTGCAGCATGAAGGTCAATCTTACCAAGTCCTTCTATCCACTGTACATGTGGATAACTCCACTTCAGGCCATTCACGTGGAATGTTGCCAAGTCAGTTTGGTTAGGCTTGTGAGGGATACTAATGCCAAGAAGAAAGGAATTTGGGATAATGAATCCAGCCTGCATAACACCAGATGCAATGTGTGGCCTTTATTGAAAATTTATTCTGTTTTCATTTGCTTAACCTTTATGTTTCCATTTTTGCTTATGCCAAAAAAACAGTCTCTGAACATGGAGAACCTCCAAATTGAGTCATTTGGAAACTGCCACTCAAATGAATTGTGATACAATAAGCATGTCAGGAAAAAGAAGCAAAACACTTGGATAATCAGTGCCTATTGGGAATATCAGGCCTTCAGATGGCTGAATCCTGAAATGCCTGAAAACATCAGCTGGATTAGAGTATGATATTAGTTACTTTGTTGGCACTTGGCCAAGCAATCTGTTCAGACTAGCTACCCAAGAAGTCCCATAAGAAACTGTGTGCTATGGCAGATGTTGCTTTTAATACTTCAGGTTTTTTATCCCTTCATCAGCTTTTATCTGCATTTTAAAAATGAATTGGTGGTGCTGAAGAAATGGCTTGATTCTCAGTTAGAACTTGGCTAGAAGTGCCAAGAAGCAGTAATAAGGCTGTAGGAAGCTGGGCAAGGTGGTAGCAATTGGGCTGTGTAGGTAGTGGATTTACTGTACTATTTGGTGTGCTCTTTCAAAAGGGCTATGTTTTGATCTTAAATTTTACTCACTTAGCTCTTGGTCTGAACCGCGACTACAGAATGGATCAAAGACAATGTTTTACACAGACTTCACTTAAAATTTTGGGAAATGTCCAAATGGGAAGAAAAACATTGGCTGTTCTTTCTCTAGTTATTTCAGTTACTCTTCATCTAGTATTAGAAGATATGTATGTGGTTATAACAGTATTTTTTAATTAATTCATTGTTTCCAGACATACTCAGTTTCAAGACCATAGAAAAGATTGGAAATTAAAATGGCTTTGTAATTTCCCCGTTTCCTGCGGGGATAGAGCTGCTTAATTAGTAGGAGGAAGGGAAGTGCTTCTAGGGAAGAATGCTGTCTTTGGTCAGCTCTGGAATACACTTGCAGTTCTAGAGGAGTGTCAAAACCTGAGCAATTGCTGCAAGAGGAAATGCATGCTTCTCTATCATCTTACTACGTTGACTTTAAAATGTCTCTTCCTCCCTCCCTGCAATAATTAGGGCTCTGCTTTAGGGAAGCTTTTTTTCCCCTTAACGGATTGTGTTTCATTTTATGTTGAATGCAACTGAACTGATACTTGTATAAGGAATCAGATCATGCAGGTTCTTGAACAAAGATCGATAATTTCACATACATAGGGCTCGTATACAACAAAAATATGTTTGGATCCGGGAGAGGAGGAAGGAATGTATGTCTTCTGTAGCGCATGAAGGCAAACACTAATGTCCATGTAAAATGATGTGAGGGAGATAAAGGGAAATGAGAGCTATGCTTTTCTGCAACTTCATCATGGCTGTCTGGGCTAGGTTTGAAATACAACTGAAAGTCTTGGAGCTGTTTTTTAAATTGATTTCTCTGTTGACTACAGTTTAATGCTTCTCTCTTTCTCTTGTTATCAGAAAAATGAGTGGTGGGCTGGCACCAAGCAAAAGCACAGTGTATGTGTCCAATTTACCCTTTGCTTTGACAAACAACGATCTGTACAGGGTAAGTTTTAAGAGCTGCATTGTTTAGGTTTAATTTGCTGACAACTATTTTGAGTGTAAAATCAAGAATGATATATATCAGTTTGTCATGATAAATTTATTACTAATGAAATGCAATTGTTGCCATAAATCTGTTTATTTTGTTTCATATTTCAGATATTTTCAAAGTATGGGAAAGTTGTCAAGTAAGTGACCTAATATGGCCTTCTATTTTTGTACCTCTCATTTTAAATATTTAATGTCTTTCCTTCACTTGAGAGTCTTGAGCTTTTTATAATTTAAGCATGAATGTGGAACTGTATTGAAGTTCTGTTAATTTTAATAAAGTATAAATTTAATTTAACAACTGGAAGTTCTTGCAGTTGCATACATAATACAAGAATATTTGTACTGGGGACAGGTTTTGCTAACCATTTCCTGAGAGCAAGTAGAATGTCATTACATACCGTCAGTCTTTTCTCTGAAATAGTTGAAATAGTATTCTTCTAGTAAGTATTGTTCTCCTTCCCTTTAACACATGTGGGGCACAATGGATAAGTGTAAAAGTGAGAGCTTCTACTTATGTCAATCAGATATCACAGTTCCCACAGTTGCAATGTACAGTTCTCTACCTGTGAATCTAGAGGGACTTGTATTGTGACTGCTGCTTAGTATTTTACCTAAAATTAGGTGTAAGGCTGCATTTGAAATCAATTAGAGTTGAAGTTGTGTGTGTTCCCACCTCCCCACCCTGTCTTGTAATTTTTTTCTTTTTTTTTTTTCTGCATCTAGATCCTTCTTGAATTTCTCAATGTGCTATTGAAGCTGTTCATTTCATTGTTAGACTGAAGACTTAACTTTGTATGTCATGTGAAATAACACATGTATCCATAATCCTTGGATTTCAGTTGGAGATATTTGTAGAACAATACTGCACATACTTAGTGTTTCCTACTGTGAACCTGTTTAGCTGATTAGTCCTACACAAACATAGATTTCTCAGTTTGGATGCAGTTCAATACACTGTGTTTTTCAGCAATAATAGCAGTGATAAGATTACTCCCGAATTTTCCTTTCACTTCCAGTATGTGTAGTTCCCTCCAGTTAGGTTGCCTGCTGATCTAAAGAGTATGTTCTCTGTTCTTCAAGTCATCCAAGGGAATTAAGAGTGACACTGTCCCCAGAAATACCCCACAGCCTTTTTTTAAAATCATCTCCACTCTACCTGTAAGCACATGGCCAGGTTAGCTGTTCCTTTGCATTTCTGTTTATTGAACATTTGTATTGTTAGGTATACTTTAACATTTTTTGCTATCTAACAAAGCTAAGATCCCACTGAGATCTTTAAGGAAAAAATGTCTCTCAAGTCATTTTAGTGTATCAATAATGCAGTTATATGTTTCCAGAGTTACTATTATGAAAGACAAAGACACCAGGAAGAGCAAAGGAGTTGCCTTTATTTTGTTTTTGGATAAAGAATCTGCACAAAACTGTTCTCGGGCACTTAATAACAAACAGGTAAATTGTGGAGAGTTGTTACGGCAGGAGGGTTGGGTTTGCAGTCCCAAAACATTTACCTTTTCTTTTCAATTTTCTGCAGTTGTTTGGAAGAGTAATAAAAGCAAGTATTGCCATTGATAATGGAAGAGCAGCAGAATTCATTCGCAGGCGGAACTACTTTGATAAGTCTAAGTGTTACGAATGTGGGGTGAGTAAAACCAAAAACGTAGAGAAATGGAGAAAAGTTGTGGGTTGAGATAAGAACAGTAATAGTAAATAGTAATGAAAATAACAAAGAGAAATAAAACCCAAGAAAGGCAAGTGATGCAAATGAAAACAATTGATCACCACCAACCAATCAATGCCTAGGTAAACCTCGAGCAACAGCCCCCCTACCAAACTTCCCACTAGTTTTATGGCTCAGCATGACATCGTCTGGTCTGGAATATACCTTGAATCATTTTGGGTCAGTCGTCCTGGCTCTGTGCACCCCCAGCCCACTCAGTGGTGAGGGGGGTGAGCGGCAGAAAAGGCTCTGTATAAACTCTGCTCAACGATAGCTAAAACATTCCCATGTAATCAACACTGTTTCCAGGACAAATCCGAAACTAGCTAGCCCCGTACCAGCTACTGTGAAGAATATCAACTATCCCAGCCAAAATGAGCACAGAATCGTAGCTGGTGTCTTCAGTTTGGCCATTGCTAATCCTGCCTGTGCTGTTAAATTAATTTTTTTTTGTTGATATTATCAACTTGCATAGCATGTTTTATCATTTTCAGGAATGATAGTGCCCCTTCTGTCTTCTGTTAGAGATCCTGGGGGCGGGGGAAAAATATGTGCATATTATGGATGCTTAACATGCTGATGAGCTGACAAATCTGAGTGTCAGTATAATGCTCCTTGAGAAAGAAAATCTCCTAATCTTTGCTTCAAAATGCCTGCTTTTGCTATATCTTTAGAAGTTCACAATACAGTTGGCAGTAAAATAAGCATTGGAAACAGCTGTTTTATATAGAAGTGACTTTTAAGTTTTAGGCAATTTCTGACTTTTCCTGAATGTAATAATGTAGGACATTGAGATTTGGATAGTATTTAATGTCCAATACAAACTTGATGTATATTCATAGCAGCAAAAATGTTGTCTCACTCCTGTGTCTAAACTTGTTAATTCTGAGGTTTCTATCTTGAATATAAACTATGTGTAGCATATTCAGCTATTGCAGCAGGCAAAGAAATCTTTTGTGTTCATGGCTTGTTCTTAGTTTGCGGTTAAACATGCATATCACCACCAATCTCTTAATTTCCATGGCAAGCTTACAGAGGGGAGTTTGTCTTCTGTGTGCTGATTCAGCATTCCATTTATCTTACTAATTGCTTCCATTTTTTTCTCCATGAACTGTCTTACATTAACTTCCCTCTTTATATGTTTTAACATATAGTTGTTTGTAATGGTTTCTGTTAAGCAATATTTCTTTTTTTTCAAAGGAAGCAGGACACTTAAGTTATGCTTGTCCTAAGAATATGCTAGGAGAGCGGGAGCCACCGAAGAAAAAAGAAAAGAAGAAGAAAAAGAAAATAGTTGAGCCAGAAGAAATGTACGTCTATTTTGTTGCATGTTACTACTTCTTTTAGGAAGTTTTTTCGTACTAAACACTTAAATTACTTTTATGCTATTTCTCTCTGCACAATGAAGTGAGGAGGAAGGAGAAAGTGAAGAGGAAGGAGAAGACCCTGCTCTGGATAGCCTCAGCCAAGCCATAGCTTTTCAGGTACAAAATTGAAGCATTGAATATTTATTATTATTTTTTAAATGCAACTCTGTTTCCGTCTTCAGCTGTTTTTCAAAAGCTCTGAGATACATGCATAGGCCTGTGGGCTCTGTAGCACTCGGATCTCGTTTGGCAGCAGTACTTGGTAACTATAGTTGCGTCTTCACATTGCAGGCATGTTCAGTGGGATTTTGTTTGGGGTTTTTGCACTTTCATTATTGCTGGTTTATGTGTATTTATTTTGTATTATGTGCTGCAACTTTTTATTTCATTCAAGCTCCTTTGCTACTTAATTTTTTGTCATCTCTGCTGCTAGATTTTTGTTCACAAATCCCTCTTTACTTTGTTAACTAAGCAGATGGGAAAACACAGTTATGTATGAATGACTGGACACATCCTCTGCCCTTGCTGGACTATCTTTGAACAACATCTATTTCTGGGGCACTTCTTTGCCTAGTCCATCGCAGTCTCTGATAGACTCATCTCGCAAAACATACTGAATGCCTATTTTGTTGTATAGATAGATTGTATGGCATCTGTATTGCTGCCTTTATTACATGTTTACACACTTTTGCTTCACTACACAGAGCAAACCTGACTTGGTATTCAAATTTCTTGGCTCCCTGGGCAACAGCTGTGTGCCTGTCCCCCAAAAAACCCTCAAGAGTTATTAGCACAACTAAATCTGACTGTAATGAGTGGAGAATTTTTACATGATATAGTCCAAAACAAGAGTTCAAATATGCACAATTATCCCCCTGTCCCCAAAAACTCCACAACTGGAAATAAAACCTATAAAGTCAAGAAACATTCCCATATCTTTCACCATCCAAAAATTTTAGCTGGTAAAAATAGGAAGCTTCTATTTAAACCTTTAGGTGAATAACCTTCAATAATAATCCCCCAAGGCATTCATTATGTGAATGAATGACTGCAAAAGACAACTGTTATAGTGGAACAAAGCTGATTCAATGACGTCAGTTTAAAACATGAGGCATTCTTTGCTTCAGATCTCAGCTGCTCTATAGTTTTGGAATTTTGCCATGGGCAAAAATTCCTCTTTTTGAAAATACAGGATACTCCATGTGGCCTGTGTTGGTATAGAAGACTGCTTGCATATGAGAAGTACTTTCAGAAATGTTTCCTAGTGCATTGATCAAACAATTTACCGGAAGTGGAGATAAACCCTTGCAATTCTCTAACTTATTTAGTAATTCAATGTGTATGAATAATTAGCATTATTATTTGTAATGCATCATAGTTTTTTTAGTCCTAGCTAATACTTTTCCTTCTTTCATTGTAGCAAGCCAAAATTGAGGAAGAACAGCAACGATGGACACAGACTGCAGGGGAATCTTCAATTTCAGATGATTCAAAACGTCCGCGGATTAAGAAAAGTGCTTATTTCAGTGATGAGGAAGAACTTAGCGATTGAAATAATACTGTTCTATATGTATATATAATATATGTAGTGTACCTTTTGTAAAGTGCTACAAAGTGATCTGTAATACAGGTTTGTTTTGCTGTTGAAGACACTGAAAATACTGTTGTATTTTTATTCAGTCCTCTTACCCTCCTGTCTTTTTATACCTTTGTCTCAAAACTTCACCTTTCAAGGCAGCTTCTTAAGAAAATGGTGTGTTCCTACACTTAAATCCAGAAGAGCATCTGTGAGAATACTTCTTACAGTTAGTATCTAGACCCAAACCCTGCGAGTGAAATCTTTCCTAAGAGAATTTCCCATGACTTTTTTCCCAAGAGGATTCCTCTTAGGATGACCATTAGCACCACTGACTCTTTATGTGTTGGTCTGTTTATTGCCTGTTTGTTTGGAAGCTGGAGGCTTTAGCAGTACTTCAGTGGAATATGAATCTTGCACTAGTTCCTCTTCATAGGGTTGCATTTCAGCTTTAAGCATTGTACTAGTCTTTTAACTCCTCATGCAGTAGATGACAAATTACTGTCACATCAGCACTCTTTCTCCTGACTGCAGTTTGGGTGCCTATTATGGCAATTATGGTTATCCATGGGGTTTTAAATATACTTGTATCTGACCTGGGTCACAGTTCTATGTTCACAGCCATCTGAACCTGTTGGCAAAATCCAAAAGGCACAAAGTTTCCTACATGTTTAAAAATTAGCTTTCATATATACTTGGAACCATCGTGGTCTCTAAGCAAAGTGTGTCAGCACCTATTTTGCGCATAAAGCTGTCAAGACCTTTTAAGTGGGGTCTCCATCCTTGCATCTCTAGGATTCTAGTCATGTTCTCCTGTACCAGTGATCATTCCCAAAACCACAGACACATAGTGATGGTGGTAACCATTTTATATCGTGTAGTCTAAACATTTCTCTTGTAGAAAGCACAACATTAAAGACATTCACACTTTCACACTTGGAACAAGAGATGAGCTGGCCTCTTCTTCTATTTTCACTTCTTCCTGTTTAACTATCAGGACTTGATTTTCTTCCAAACATTCCATTATCTATTCTTAATACTAATTTACATTCAAATACATAAGGTGCAAAGCAAAGAAACACACACACAATCCCTCTAAGCTAGTGTTAAGTAGTCTCATTCTGAAGGTCATTCTTGTGCTTGTGTTGCTCCGTAAACACTAGAATTCAGAAACAAGAATAAGGTAATGAAGGATTTTTTTCTCTGCAAGCTACTTAAGGCATCAGAATAAGGAGGAACATTGGATTCTAGACATAGGGAGGTCTTGGACTCAGTAATCAAAGGAATGTTTTTAAGACTTTGACTTTTTGCTGAAAGTACTATATATTAAATCTGAAGCTTCCTTTACTGAAAGGAGATTTTGGAAAGATCTCTTCATACTGAATAGCAGAGTGCTAAAGTAGCAGGCACAACTTAGTGATAATAATTGCAAATCACTCTACATCGTGTATGTAATAATAAAGCCTGAGGAGTTCTAAACTCTGCTAAGGAAGAAAGTCTTGCTGCCTGACTTCAGGGTCATGCAGTCAAAAGGATTAGACTTGTATGTAAACAGATTTTCAAATGTTAGTTTTAATAAAGTCTCCACTCAGAAATATCCTCAGTTGCTGGCTACCTCTAACAGTTAAAGTACACAGAGATATTAACAGTCTAGGAATATATTGTTCTTACACACTTTACTGTTTCATATTTGCTACTGGTGTCTTGTCAGAAAGCATAAAACCCCAAACTGACCCTTGTTGTGACCTAATAAAGTACTTTTTTTAGAGTTGCAGTAGCTGAAGCATGTTGATATATCTTTCTAGTCTGCTGCTTCTGCCTCACTGCTTTTCTGGTAGGATTTGCTCTTGTCATCATGAAGCAGTAGCTCAGTCCAGACTATTACAACTGACCCAGTGTTGTTCCTCCATGCTCTTTTGTTCCAGCCATAAAATCACTTGAGGTAGGTCACATTGGAAGAGAAAAATAAAAATACTTCTGTGCATAATTGGCATTTAGATTTCCTTACCTTAAATCATCTTGCTGTAACACTTTTCTTAACTCTGAACTTCAATTCTTTAGCAGCGCTTATAGTTTTTGCCTTAGAGTCAGGATAAAGAAGAAAATACACCTAATGCCTAGAGCATGATCTAGAGAGGCTTGAGAGGAGTCAGATTTTTGCACTTGACCTTCTGAATAATTTTGAATTTCTATTCTTTGTTGGCAAGATAACAAAGCATTTCTAGGTGAGAAATTCAGAGCATTGGCATTAGATAACTATTAAGTTAGTGTGAGTACCTGTTTTGCTTGCTTAAATCCAAAATTGTTTTTGGCAGCAGCCCCTGATGTAGCTGCCTCATCCTGAAAAAAAAGGTCACAACTTGTCAATGAAGTCTCTTTCTGATCTTTGAACCTGGAGGGGTTTGCTCCTGTTCATGTCCACCATCACCTACTCTGAGCAGCACGGCTTCAGGTTACCATCTGAGTCCCATCAGTGCTGAGGAGCGAGGAGGAGTGTTAACTAGGCTCCTGATTTAGATCAGGTCAATAGGGTGCAATTATTTTGCAAAGCTTCAGCAACAGTGGTGCTTTTGTCAGTTTGGTATCATAAGCACCAACTCCAGAAACAGAAAACTGCGTTGGTGGCTGTATGGCTCTGGGCCAGACAAGGTGAGACTGTATAGCCTTGTTATCAAAAGAGAGAATAAAGGTCACCTTGTAGAATACCTTCCTGTTGCTATTAGAAAAACTACAGGATTGTCTTCTGAGGGGGTCATGTGTAGGAGATGTGTTGGTTTGGGGTTATTTTTAGTACTTTGAGGACTTCGCTTAGGCTAGCAAGCTGAGTGCTAGTTTTAGAGTATAGATATTATGGCTCTGGTTAGCAGCAGACTTTTTTTGTTTTTAATAATGTCAAAAACTTGGATCTTTCTGCAAACATCCACTTATTAGATTTTGTCTTTCATAGTTTCCAAACAGCTTGAAAATTGTCAAAATGTGTTCTGGGTCATAGGATCTCTTGTCTGTTGATACGGCTAACAAAGTAGTGTCTCAAAAGCCACTAGGAGATGCCTTTTATCTGTCCTTGTGGAAGAAGGGGCTATGGAAGTGAGATAAGGATGATTAGCTTAACTGAATATAAATGGTATTACTCACGCTGTGCCTGTGCAGCACTTGTTAAAACCATTGCAGCTATGAGACACAGGAGTAATTTTAGCCCATGTTTAGCAGGCTCCCACTATGTTCTTGGCATTTTCAGCTTACTACTCTCAACAGAGTAATAGAAAGGATTGTAAATGCAAAGAACTGTGTGTAGCTAAATAGGTGATGTCTGAAACAAATTGTAAACACTTTGGCTTCTGGGTCACTGTGTTCTCTGGGATAGCCCTTTAATCTGCAGAGATGACTTACTGTAGGATGGGAAGGTGAGCTGTGCAGGCTGTCTAGCTATAGTCTTCTGAGGCAAAAAATATTAAATTGCTTAGAAAAGCTAGATGTAAAATGTGATATTTTAAAATGGCATTTATGAAGTGCTACTATAAGCATTTCTATTCTCTTTTGCAACTGCGATGTCAATACGATTATATATTCCATCACTATTCCACCATTGCTCTTCTATAAAAATATTTCAAATAATATTCTTCCAAATGTGCTATCTTAAAATAACTGGTATTGGATCTTGCTTCTTCTTAGTGTAAATTATTCTTAGTATAAATTATAAACCCATTTTTAGATATGCTTTACTCAACAGCTTTGTTTATCTTATGGGTCTTAAGAGGGTGAGGGGTTTTTTTTTCTGTAGCTGTTGAAGGCAATATTAAAAATTACCACACTGTTCCTTCTTTAGAGAAAAAGGTGTAAAATGGAGGGTTTAACACTTTTAACATACATGACCTTGTTTTTCATATCTATCCTGATATCTGTAAAACATATCCTAGTAAAGGAAGAAGCTGAGACTCTCTGTGTAAAAGAAAGCAATACTTTTTAGGTTGAATTGTACAGGTTTGAGAAACAACCCTACGTCACTGTCAGGCTAACCCTGACCCTGTGCATTCAGACAGTCAAGGTGTGTGTTTATACATGTATTTAATGGACGTGATGAGTAATAGAGCAAGCAGAGAGTTATAGAACTTGTGGCAGTAGAATGTGATAAAAGGGCGTGAAACATTTCACCAACCCAGTGCAGCAGTGTAGGTCGTAGTGACTTGAAGAAATACTACAGTTACTAATATGAGACGTTTCCTGTCTGATGCATAGGATGCTTCAGAGAATCAAAAACAACTCTGAGGTTTTAAGTTCATCAAATGCAACAGCCACAAGCCTACATCAAGATGAGATAATCCATGAAAATTCAGTTTTATCAATGTGCAGTTAAAGAGAATTAGATGGCATCCAAATTTAGGTACTGCAACAAGCTCAGTGCAGTACAGCAAAAAATGTCACTTGGTTGCAGGAGTAAAGATGCATTATTTTAACTGTGTATGTGGAGGCAGAGCGTGTAGATGTGTTCTGCTCAAAGAACAGATGTGGCTATGGAAGAAGGAGAGACCCAAAATAGAACCGAAAGGGATATTAAGGACTCTGTGGCTATGCTGTGAAGTTCTAAGGCACTGAACTGTATTTATAGAGTGGGATAGAACTGACTGTGCTATGTTTGCTGAATTGAAGAATGAGTGTTTTATATCTGAAAATTATGAACCTTTTGATAGTACAAGTTTGTACTGATGTTCAAATGCACAAGAAAATGAGACAAACTAAAGGAGGATACAGTTCTACAAAGACCTCACTTGGGATGTCTTTGATGTATGAATTTGATTAGGTGGCAAACAGCCATCTGCCCGTGAAGCCTGGAGCCATGAGGGTGCATATAAAATTGAATGGCTGAGCAGCATATGGCAGTTAGGAAAAACGTGCAGTACTTGGATGTGATGGTTTTGAGTTCATGAACCATGGATCTGGAATGAGTGATTGTAGTTCTTAATACTATGTCCTTTCAAAGAAAGGTTTTGAAAATTCATCAGCTAGATTTATTTTCATTTGCTGCAGCATAACATTTTTAAGGAGTGTTTTTACTGTGGGAGGCTTTCATAGGAAAAGCTTAACAGAGGAAACTCAATTAATTAAAATCTGTAACAGTTCTGCAGCAAGGGTGGATTCTCTGTGAGTCCCATGCTTGTGGCATCCTGGAGAATGCAGGGCCCCAGGGCCTTATTCATGTTCGTATTTACTTAAGCTGAAACTGCTGGAGAATGTCCAAAATCCTCTCTTCATTTGCTGCACAATTTAGGTCAAGCCCATAACAAAGTACTTGAGTTCAGGACAAAGTAGCCCTTCCAAAACTTTCACCTTTTTTCACTCTTATGTTATTTCTTCCAGGATGGT
The DNA here is from genome assembly GCA_013399855.1 of Oxyruncus cristatus. Classification (NCBI taxonomy): domain Eukaryota; kingdom Metazoa; phylum Chordata; class Aves; order Passeriformes; family Cotingidae; genus Oxyruncus; species Oxyruncus cristatus. Next base: position 988,454 of record VXAY01004337.1, on the reverse strand, counting down.
GCATTTTTTGCTGTATTGCACACCTTTGAAATGGCAAACTGGTTGACAGGAAGTTACTTGGCTCCCTTGATCTTAATGTGGCAGGAGCAGTGTATGCAGATTACTCTGCTGCTTTAAAGAAGGGGCAAGGAGTAATTATTGTAACAGGTTTCTCTGGATGCGATTTCACTGCTTCCAGCGGCTGGGAGCCAGAGAAGGAGGGAAGGAGGCAGGCAGGGCAAAGAATGAGTAAGCCAAATGTCCATCCAGAATAAGTGTACATGAGTTACACTAAACATTTTCATGTTTCTACAGATTCTTCTCTCAACTGTACTTTAGATCAGGGTTTATGTGGATAAAATTTGCGTGGCTGACTGGATTACATAGGTGTAATAGGTCTAACTGCAAAGATTTAATTTCAGTCACATAGAAGTATAACTTGGATTATATTAATTCAAATGAGAGTCACTACATTGTCTTGTTAAGTTATCTTCATGCTTTAACTGGCTTCTCCTGGGGCACAATGACACCTGTCTGATAGAAGAACTATTTATTGTAAACTGTTTTTATGTAGGTGTTATATTTAAATAGATTCTGACATGAGAGGCTTGAATGCAGACAGCACAGTAGCTTTGTGGAAATTAACAGGATGTATTCTTGGTAGGAGAGGAAGGAGAGCTTCAGAAGTGAGAAAAAAAAAAACAAATAAAGCAAACAGCTGGTGTGACTGGGAATATTGGTAATGCACTGTTCAGCATCAGAATAAGGGACAAAAGGGAGCAAAATAGGTTGACTAAAAATCAACACACACAATCACCTGTAGCATTAATTCCCCTCTATTTAAAGAAAGCTCTTACAGGAAATGAGTGATTTTGCATGTTGCAGTGAAGGCTTGTTTTTCACATCGAACTCAGTTATTTGATTTTCTCAGGTGCTAGACAGCACAGCAATATGGCAAAGGTGGATGCGGCTCAGCTTTTTTTGAAAACTGAAGCCACAAATTACTTCCCCGTCCATCTTTTGTGTCACCAGTTATTGTTCAAGAGCACTTTGGCCAATAACCAACTTGTAAGATCTAATGATGCTTCTGAAAGCTAGTGTCTCTTAAGCTCACTTCCCTTCTCTCCTGTCCCTCCTTCCCCTGTGGGATTGTCATTGTTCAGAACTTTCTCCAATTTTTCCAACTGTCTGGATGACAAAGTTGTCCTGTCTCTATTCATTTCTCCATTGATATGATTTGTGCTGAGGGTTTTTTCCTTATTCATAACATGCTGTTTGTTCTTCTGCTTACGATGATTTCCTCCCTCGATTCTTGACTCTCAGACTGAGAGATTTCTATTCTGTGGTTTCTTATGTGTTGATATTCAGTCTACAGACCAGCGTCAGCATGTCTCATTGTAACTATACTTTACCTGCAAGATGTTTTCAAAAAAAACAACATTACTTTCCAGCTATGCCATTCATTTAGTTATTTTGTCCAATTACTTTTTCACTTTTATTATCATTGACTAAATGTAATATTTAAATAAAGGCCTAGGTTTCCAGCTGAGGGAGACCTTACTCATTTAAGTTCTTTTTTCTTCAGTAAACTGCTAATAATGTGAGTGGTTCAGTTATCTTCTTTCTTATCCCTTCTATTTTTAGTTAACCCAAAAAAATGAAAAATGTTTAAAAACAACCCTGACAAGCTGAAGTGGACAACTAATAATAAGTTTGTCTTATGCTTTGTTCTAAAATTACTTGTCTTAATAGTGAATGAGGCACAAGAAATTAATTTCAAAATTTGTTGACTGGAAACTTCCCTCTACCATCTCTGTTTCTTCTTGTATTTGTTACAGTTCCTTCACATAATATGAATTAGTTAAATTTAATGCACTGAGATTATTAAAATATATATGATCATCATTACATGAATTATAGCAGAAGCAGCAATGAAGTACACAGGCTAATGTTTGCTGCCAAGTTTGTTGACAGATGCATCACACTTAGGCTTAAGCTGATGAGAGAGGCCAACAAACTATATTTCAAATGTCTAGACATATCCCTTTGGAGAATATTCAAGAATGAGTTTCATACATGCCTCTAGTCTGAGTGATAAGAGCATTCTTCATTGATAATTGTTTTAGAAGATGTATTTTGTGCCATAGGATTGTGATAGGCAGCATTTTTTGTGTTGCTATCTTAAAAGGCTTATTAGCTGTTCCATTATATTTTTTCTTTCTTTTTTCTCCTCCTTTTTAAGGGTTTCAGAGTTCACTGTGGAAATCTGCTGATGACTGGCAGAAAATACTCACTTTAGAATCATATCTTCCTTTCTAAAATAGAAAGCGGTGTGGTGGGGAATCTCTGTAATATTTGTACATGATTTCAAAGATACTGTCTTAAGGTTGCAGTTCATTTTGTACTGCTATTCACTTAGAAACAAAAATAAGCTAATTGTCACTTTTAATAAGAACAAACCAACCAACAGATGGTTATTTCATATTTTGATTTATATTTCTATAGATCCATAGTCAGGCTGTTTCCAAATATTCATGTTTCATACTAGTGCTACTACAGCTCAATACTGGTTTAGAGAAACTGCATTTCAACTCAAATTTCAATCACAAGAGGGAACTGAGAGAGTGGAAGGAGCCTTAGTAGACTCCTATCATTCACATGGCATGAGTAATTTGTTAAGAAATGGAAAAATCATATGAAGTTAAGAAGCCACCTTACTAAGAAAAAATGCCACACAACTGGTCATTCACTCTTCCTGATTTCCCAACCCATTCAGAGGAAGTGGCTCAAGTTTCACTTTGTAAAAGCATCATTAATCCCATTAATTTTTGAATAGAGTCACAACAGAACTGAAGCAGTGAGAGGTGAGAACTTGGAGCTCATGGGAAATAGGCAAAAGCAAAAAAGTCAATTCCTTAAAAAAAGCTGTGATAAAGGCACTATTGCAAACTACTTCAAAGTGAAATAAAACAGGAGTGAGATAAGAGCCCAACATAAGTAAACTATGAAATCTTCAACAGTGGTTTTTTTTTTTTAAAAAAAAAGGAACCTAGACCATTTTCTAAGTGTAACTAGCACGAAGATACAGAGTCAAAATCAAGAGATCAGCCAATCAAATGAGAAACAGTGGTGTGTGCCATACAAATATCATAAAACAAGAAATATGTTCAAAGGAAGGGTAAAACCAGGGAGCAGGTTGATCCACCCTTCACAGGGAGGAATCTTCAGTGTGGCATCTGGAAAGGCAGAGGTGTTTCACCGTTGGTGGGATCAGCCCTCCCTAAGGAAGTCAAGTGTAATGCTAGCAACAATCTATCATAGTGCAAGCTACAGCTGGAACAGAAAGGGACAGGGAATGCTTCGGTTGGTTAGAGGTTGTTAAAGAGGTTGGACCTTCCAGAGTGTGTAAAGACCCTAGGCAATTTTAGGAGATGTCTTTGATGATTTGCATTTACAAGTGTACACTCGGATTCTGGTTTTGAAAAGTGGGAGCTGAAGAATTTTGGACCCACAGTTTAAAAAAAAAAAAAAAAGTCCTGGAACAAAATTATCAAGCAAAGAGATGAGATGTAAAAAAATCAGTATAGACTCTAATCATTCTGATGTCTTTCTGTACAAGGGTATAGATTTTACATGTACGAGAGAAGTGGTAGATGTCATTTATCTTGACTTCATTAAGATTTGTGCTATTGTGACATAGTAACAACATGGTAAAAATGCTACTACTGTGACCCAAGTGAAAATTTTGTGGGAACACTGCTCTCAGCATTTCACAGACAAAGTGATGAGATGAGAACTAAGGGGGATTCTGCAGAGTTGTGTCACGAAGGTACTGTTTTACTCTCTCTTTAAACCTTGGATTGTGGAATGGAAAATATACTTGTGAAAACTTGTGAATAATGAACATCACATAGGACACCAGCAGCTGTCTTGGCTTTTCATCTGATACTACTGAATACTGAATGAACATAAGAATAGCTCTTCCTTTCCTGGTTGCTTCTGAGCTAATCAATTACCTCCAATGACCTCTGCAAGCGCCTTCTGCTCAGCCCTTGCTTCTCCCCATGGTTTTTCCATGCTGGCATGGGCTCTGCTTGTTGCACCAGCTGAACTGGTCTGTGCTCAAGACTTATGTCTTTGTGTCTTTTTCCCGTGGAGACAATGGAGAGATGATTGCTAACTTAGGCAGAATATTTTATTAAAGGTTTTCTGGATAAAAATGAGACTGAGTCCCCTAAATCTGGTTTCACACCCCTGACCATTTTTTTCCTGTCTGATCTAAGTTTTCAGTAGATTCTATATCTCTTCCCGAGAGAATGGTAGGTCTGCTACTCTTTGGTTCATGAGCACATTAACATTTCAGAAAGAGAGCCTTTAAAACTGGGTGGGGTGTGTTGCTTTGATTTGGGGAGGGGTCTGTTTGCTTTGAGGGTTGTGTTTTTCGAGGGGTTGTTTGGTTTTTTTTTTTCAAATCTTCAAAGCTCCTGTCTAGTAAAACAAGACTCTCTTTTCCTTGGAGGCAAGTTATAAAATCTTCAAAGCTAATAACTGTTCTCTGTCTTTCAAGGTTATGTGGAAGCCTGGGGCTGTAGACTATATTTCCCACAACCCCCAACAAGTTCCATTATGCCTTTAGCTGTGATGCCCCTCTAAGTATCAATAACCTGCCATCACTAACAGAGTGTTTTATAAATACTACATTTATAAAATACTTCAGTACTTTAGATTGAGAGCAATCCTATCTTTACCAGGGTTTATATGCCTTTACAGCAGAATGCTGGTGCTCTGGTTAAGTGGCTGGGGGAGACATCCACTACCAAAGTAGTAAATGTCAAAGCTGAAACCCATACTTTCAGGCCTTGTTTGTGTTCAACCCCTTGCGTTTGTCAGCATGGAGTTTATGAACATGTGGTAGAAAGAAAGAATGAGAAACAGACTCTTGAGCACAAATAAGTGACAAAACTGAAAAAAAAAAAAGGGCTCTTTAAGGATGTTCTTACATTTCAAGACTTTTCATTGATTGGAAAGAGAGCTTTGTGTGGTATCATCATTTAAAGTGGAGGCAACTGCAAGCAATTTCCACTAAACACCAACAGACAGTAAACTTGCTTGAGGTGTTGGACATGTTCATTACATTTCTTATCTAATTGTGTGATACTATCAAGCCCTTCTCACTGGAAACCCTGGCACTCTCATTATGTATAGAATCATGGTCCTAAAGAATAATGTAGTTAGATGAGAAGAGTCAACACTTAACAGTTTTGCAGCCTTCCACATATCTTTACAGAGCAATAAGATGAAAATTTCCAGGTCCTGCTTTGATAGATCACAGCTTATAATTATAGTCACATTGCATGGGAATGTGGGCACACTGCTGGCTAGGTTAGAGAAAGAGACAACCAAGCTTGAAGCCTCCCTATTATTTTTTTTCTCTCTCTGAATATGCCAACTTGTGCCTATTTTAGAAATTTTGGTGAGAATGTTTCCATACCTTTTCTCATTTCCTCATTTTTGTAGCTCTGAAAGTCCCAGTGTTTTTACTTTGTTTCAGTTTTAATAAATTCTTCTTTTGCTTGTCCTTTATTTATTCCACCATGTTCATTTTTCTGTACTGTATTCCTTTTCTCCTTTGCCTCAATCTGAGCTCTCCACCCCACTCAATACTGTCTCCAGCTCCCTCCCTGGAGGCAGGCCCAGTCATTACCACCTCTCTTTCACTCCTCTCCTCCCTGACACAAGCGAGAAGCTCCTTGACTCACAGTTTCAGGCTGTTCATCATCAGCTTTTATTTATTTAGTAGCTCCCTTTCACAACAGTGCTTTACAACTTATTGTGGGAGACACAGGAAAGAAAATCAAACAGTGGGTTACAGGGCAGTGGGGCAGAGCTCTGGCTCTGCCTGTCGTCCCTGGTTCCTGCACTGTGCTGGCAGATGTGATGGTGCTGGGGGCTGAAGGGCTGTGGGTCATGGCCTGGCAAAGCACTGGGCCTGGCTTTTGAATGCCTTGCACCCCACCAAAATATTGCAGCTACATACTACATAATACTGATAGGCTATAAAGTCACTCCAAAAGGTGAAGTGTTCCCAAAAGGGTGAAGTGCTTGTGGTCGGTCTCATGATGGATCAAATATTTTCTTTTCTCACCAGGATTTTACTGAACCTGCCAAGTCTCTCCTCACCTTTTCTTGGTCAGTTCTTTGCCCCCTTATAACCATTCTGGCCAAGAGCAAAGCTGATTTTTCAAAGCACCCATTCTCAACCCTGCTCTTCCTTTTCCTGCAGGTACTGCAGATGGATCTCTATAGCCTTTACTTGGATGTTGCCTTGCACCATAAGTCTGTTGTCATAGTAGCCTGCAATGACACCATCACCTATGTAGAGCCCACCAAAGTGGGTGACATAGAAGTACCATTTGTTTTCAGCCTTAACAGCGGTAATCTGAACTGGATCTGGGAAGAGACCTGCTGAGGCTCTAAAGAGGAGGTGCTGTGCAGCAGTCCTTCACTGGCAAATGGCCAGGGATAAGAAGTAGCTTGCCAGTGCCTTGTGCATGGTTTAAGGAGAGGCATCAAAAGGACTTGGAGTAATGGAGCACCTAATCAAAGCTTTGAAGAGGGCCTATAAAGAGTCTAAGAATACTAATGTATAGTCCAGTGCCAGAGGATGTCTTGTTTGTACCAGAAAGAAGTTGGCTGTGGTCAGTTTGGGAGTAGGGAAGTAGCTCCCAAGTACAACAGGGATCTGGTAGTCCAGCCCCATGCCCCGCTTCTGTAGGAGCCACTTCCTTTCCTCTGGAAGTGGGCATCCATCTACACTGATCAGAGTATTGCGAGTGCAGTTATGGGGGGGACAGTAAGTAAACAGGTAGGTACCCTCGAGAAGGTTCCGGGCTAACAGGCACAAAATGAGAGGGACAATCCCCTTTGCAAGTATGTGGCCTCTTTTTCATCATAACTCTTCTGGGCACACTGCCAAGCAGCAAAGTTTTTCCAGCAAGGTTGTCAAGTCTTCTCAGTTATCCCTCACGCTGACCTTTCTGCAGCAGAGGTACTCCCTTCTCTGACCCAACCCACCTCAGAAGTTTTCATCAAGACTATGTCCCATCCCACATAATTTTTGCTTGCTCTCTCTCTCAAGACCTTTCCCATTGAACAGGCATAGATACAATTTTTAAAGTAATGGCAAACATATTCGCACATTTCACACAAACCTGGAGCTGTTTTTTATGATCAGAAAGTGTTTTGGCAATGGATGGACATAGAAGCAGCCTAGCTGCCCATTCTTTTCCAGTTTTCATGGTCATTTGTATTTGACTTAAGTGATACCAGAAATTTGGTGACTTCTTTAGTTATGTGTTTAATTCCACTCAGAACAGAGTTTAGTTACCTAATAGGTTTATTTATTTAGGTCTAGACCTTATTATTAACTGAAAAGTAAGAACTGCACAGTTTACTTCTTACAGAGTTACAGTTCCTTTTAATTTCATGGTAGAATACATTCTCTTTTCCAAAAGTTGAACTCAGTTTTAGACCTGTCAGGCCTTTTCCAGATGCTAAGCAAATGGATCTAACAATGTGAATACAATAATTACCCCCCAAAAGATCAACTGAAATGCTGCCCCCCAGGTAATGTTGCTTTTATCCCTAACCTCCTATGAGACAGTGAGAGATTAAAAGGCACTGTAATTTCACCCATGTGTTCTACTCCATAACTGATATTACCCATGACAACAAGAAATATGGGGGGGAAATGCTGAATATGCACTTCTGAGAGATGAATGCCCTGGAACAATAGAAACATAAGACAGCTCCCTCAGGAGAAGAGTAGGATTAATAATCTTGATTGTTTTATAATGATCACTAGTATGTTTTTCCTGTTAAGATAGGGGGAAAAAAGCTATTTGCTACATGAAAAATGTATTGTAGAGCCTACCTAGTGCTAAAAGGCAAGGGTGTGAAGTATAACTTAGTGAGAGAGTGAGTACAGAGTCCTCCATGGTTTCATCAAAAACATGTTTGTGATAGTTTAAGGGGGAAAAAAACAAACAAAGCAAACAAAACAAAACCAAGCAAACGAAAAAAAACAAACCCCAAACCAACACAAAACCAACCATTTAATATGAAGGAGTTTTCACATGTATCTCATTTCTGAACTGCATAAACTGTGTCTCCATCTGAGTGATTAAAGGAAAACTAAAGAACTCAAAAAGAGTGGGAAGTAGCTTATGTTAATTTATAATATTTTATTTTCCTAGAGTAGAGAAATTGTGGTCAACACATTCCTCTCCAAGAGTGGTTCATGCTACTCTTACTCTGGTACAACTGTGGGCTGCCACCAAAGGTGGCAGCCTTTTTGTCTTCAGGTCCCTACTCCCACGTGTCCCTGTTCTCTTATTTGCATTACATAAAATAATTATGCAACTTCAGGGCGAATGAGCTCCCCTGATCCAACAGAACATACAGGTTTTTTGGTGGGGTAGTTTGCTCTGGGGTGACCCAAGAAAACTGAGCTGGAGGTAGATGGGGAGGATGGGGAAGAAACTGGAGAGTGTATGGGGCAGTGACCTTATTACTTACATCAGTTTTAGCCAGAGCAGCATTTCTGACTGCAGTCTTAGGCAGCTTCAAAACTGGAAAAGCACTCTGTTCTCCATCAATATGCTGCTGGACCAACAGCAAAGATTTGGGGGAGGAGGAGGTGACAATAAATGTGATGGAAGAGGCAGAATTCTGAGAGGTTTGAATGCTAAAGCATATGGGATATTTGGAAAATGGGAAACCACCATCTCAGCTCTTTTTGAAGAACATAAGGAACCAGACACATGCATCTTCAATTATCTAGTGACTGAGCAGAGTTTTTACTGAGGAAATTAAAATCTCACTTAGCTTCAACCAAGAAATATTGTTCTCTCATTTACTCCTGTTCAGATATTTGCCACTGATCTGCCACAATCTAGCAGATGATGTGCTATGAAAGGTGGAGGCAGCATAAAATATCTTGTTGAATAATTGATCACCACCCCTCCAGGCTATGTCCATGGATGAGTGCATATGCCAGTTAGGATGGCTGTGTCCTCAGTTAATGGTCTTAATTGACAAACACTTGATCTGAATTAAAATAGTGTCTTTAAAGACAAAAGGTTTCTCACATTTTACAGTGTTTCTTTTTTTATGTGTGTTTTCTTGATTAAATGCAGGCACCTTTTGGCCCTTTAATTGTATGGACATTTAGAAATGAATTATGTATTTTAAAAAAATAGTAACGTTAATCTTGATCACACCAAATCAATGGGAACCTCCTGTTTACCTTCCTGCTGTACTTCTTCATCCAATATCTGTTGCTACCAAGTGGTTATAATTTCCTCATCTCTTTAACAGGAATTAGGGGACCAAATAAAAGCCAATACATCATGTCCCTGTATCTCATTCACAAAGGCAACACAAAGCAGTAAAGAGACAGAAGGCTGGACAACAGGGTTGTTGAACTCAGTATGTGGCAGAGATTTCCCACCTTTTAGTCCATTCTACACATTTCTCGTCCTTTCAAAAAAATCACAGGAGGATAAGAAATTTTACCTAAAAATAGCTCTGATTCCTAAAACCTAAAATTTTTAATGCAGCTGATGTTACACATATGTTGCTTTCTGGAATTTACTTCAGACTCTGGAAGAGGGAAAAATATACAAAGGGAAAAAAAAAAAACCTGAAGGAATTTAAAAAGTTGGGAAAAAGGCAGGATTAGTACCAAAAGGTGCCCCTGTATGTGAGCTCTACTGTCAGCTTTCTGCCTCATCTCAGCTTTCTCAGTGTTGCGTCTTCTGAAATGCAGAGACTCTGGCTCTTAGTTGCCTTAGGCCATTCTCATCTGTTTGCCTTTGAGACAAATAATGGTTATTTGGAGACAGCTGCCAAGATTTTCTCCTCATATGACGGTTCATGCAGTCACATCCAAGCTTGATGATATTTGTTTTACATTTTCTGTGATAAATTGATTTGCTATTTCCTGTATAAATTGTTTAACGTGACCTTGTAAGTCCAAAGTTAACATGAATTATAGAGGGAGATAAAATCAAATCTCATCATTAATAATTTTTTTCTATCTTTTTCAAAACATTTTTACTTTTCTTTCATTTATACTTTCCCCAAAGTATATGCAGGTGTGTCCACACATCATGCATACTGCATGTAACCCTCTGCATTACAGGAACATTAATTAGAATATAAGATCTAAGGTGAAGCTTTTGAATGTTCGAAAGTAGCAAATTTAAAATCCCCTTATTAGTCCTTCTTCATCTGTATTCTGCAGTGAACCAGATAGAGATCCCATGGAAGAACAATACGTGCTGATACTGCATAATGCACTTTGCACAAGGTACTGCATCAAAGTTGTGCAGTCACCTGGCATCTTACAACTCTTGGGCAGCTGACTTTGTTACACACATAAATTTCTTTACAAGTAGCTTCCATGGCTCTTTTTACAAAAAAAATCATTTTAAAGAAGAAGGTACAATGGTGTATGTGCATCCCAGGTTATGGACAGGTGCCCTTTTCCGGATCCAGCTGTGCTGGGATGAAGAGTTGTTCTCCCTGCAGTTCATAGTCACCCATCCCTTTCTCTGTTCCCTGGTACTCACCAGTGGAGCCCATCCACCTCTAAGGTCAGAATGAAATCGCTCCAGGTTAGACAGGGTGAGCAGGAGACTTCACTCAGCTGTCTCATTCAGATTGATTAGAGGAAAGTAAAGGTTCCCAGGATGAGGGTTCATAAGTCTCTCAGCAGACCCTAAGAAATGATACCCAAGGACTGATGCCTCCTGACAGGGAAGGGTACAAGTGTGCCAGTACCCTGTTTGCAGAGGGCCATTTGCAGAGTGCTTTTCTACCTACACCTGAGGAGCCCTAAGAGAAGGACAGTGGTCATTTTGTTCTCTGATAAAGTTATGTTAGATGTTCTTGAGACAGAGGAAAGCCATTTCGCTGGAAAATATAACAAACTTTATATAAATTGTGCAATTTATAAAAATTGTGCAACTTCTCAAATAAAGACAATGATTTTTGAAGGCAAGAAAGGGCAAAAACCTGAGCAAACCAGTCTGACTTCAAAACTGACCCTGCTTTTTGCAGGGGACTGGACCAGAGACCTCCTGAGATCCTTCCAACCTGAATTATCCTGTGATTTTTTTTAAAGTAAAAAATAACCAGCTATAGCTGATTATAGCTGTCACTAGTGCTATAAACTAAATGCAAATAATTAGCACTTTGGAGAGCTTCTGGGAGGATTCCCATTACAGCTGAGACAATCAGATGCCTGGCTGCCCACAGAAGGATAGTTTCCACTCTGCCAGACTTTTTGGTTTCTTCAGACTGCTCATATGGTCCCATAGTTTCTGGGATCTGCTGGCTGAGCTGGTAGAAAACTACTTAGTGAGCTGACCTGGCTCACCCATGGGTTAGACAGTAATAGAGGCAAAAAAATTGGAAAAGGTGGTGGCACACGGCCAGGATAAACCGTAGGAAAGCAGGGTCTTAGCTTCTAGCATCAGCAGACTGTGAAATAGTACAGTTTTATTCTTGTAAGTTAATGTAGATGTGTCTAGTCAATGTCTGGGTCAGTTCTCCCACTATCATGTTTAATTATTTAGTATAGTGTCTGATCCCTCAGGTCTGCAACCCCATGATGTAGGCTGGTCTCTGTGCCTCTGTCTTGCAATGTACGGAGCCAGGGCTTACATTGTGAGTGCCAGGAATCAAGTCCCGTCTCTGTGAAGTACCACTGCTATTAAATAAGTGATAAACTAAAAAGAGCTTTTTGCTTCCCAGTAAGTTGCCTATATGGAGGCTTTTTTGTCTCTTGATCATGTCAGATTCATATCCTTTTTGATGTTAGAACAATTTTGGATTTTTGATAGATTTTTCAGTGCTATCTCCAATGCTGCGCTGTTGCTGAGGTTACCTATTTTTATGTTGCTGACCTGTGATGTGTGCAGTGAAGCCTAATTCACTGCAATCTAGAAAGAACCGTCCGGGTCTCTCCTCCTTGACTCTGGTTGCAGGCTCCGATTGCTTCCAATCAAACAGCTGTGGGCTGAGCCAGACTAGCTCACAGATCAGAGCAGAGAAAATGAACTCTGGAAAACACAGCAGAGCAGTTGCAGTCAGCCTGGCAAGCTGACCCCACTCACATGCCCTGCTCTTTCCCTCAGGCAGCCAATGCAGGGGGGAGACAGGAACAGACAGACGGTCAGGGAAAGGGAGTGCTTCCTCTGGGGACAGCCTACAATTAGCTTGTATAAAGTAATTGTGAAACTGCATGATCAGTCACCTTTTGCTCTTCAGAAGTACTTACATTAAATTTTTTTCCCAGATGATTTTACACATAAAAAAATTCCGTGAGAAATTCCCTGTGAAGCTGCAGAGCCAGTAAAAGACACCCTAGTATAACTTTTTTCCTCAAACAAATGTAACAGGAAAGAGTGATTAGTTAAAAAACTATTATTTTATCTGGCATGGAACAAGACCAAAGCCAGAGAATATTTTATACTCCACTTCACTAAATGTTTACAATAGTAAAGTGAAGTGCTGGTTTTCTTTTTTAGCTTTCGGAAACGAATGCAAAACCGTGCAATGATTAGCTATCCATGACATCAGTTTACATGAATAACAGCATTTTTAAGAAGCTGTCAGGGCCTTATCTCACAGCTGGCACCTAGTAACACAGTAAGTAATTTCTGCAAACCCAGATAGATTCCAAAATTCACACAATCCATTAAGAAAGACCATGGAGTGTTATAATTATGTCAGAATACTTTGCCTGTCAATAAACAAATCATTCTTTATACGTGTATTCATATCCATTAACACAGGTTTCTAAACAGAAAAGCTGTAAATTTATTTGGGTTTGATATAACTTAATCCATACTTAGTTTAACATAATCCAGAAAAATAACAATTTTTCTTTTATTTCCACATCAGCAATTTTTGTGGGAACTGACTGGTTTGATATTGCCCTATTTTCCAGTAACATTTCCATGTTAATGTGTGCTTTCCCCCAGCCTCCTCAGGCTTCTCAGAAGTCACACAATTACTTCAGACTCAGCAGTGCACCAATAAATTACAAATTGTCCTCTAGCTTGTTTTTGCACACCAATGCAAAACTTCTTTCCCACTATTATTCTCAAAAGACTTGGGATTCCATCTGCTTGCTTTATTTCAGGTTGAAAAGGAAGGCAAAACCAAAAGCAAATAAACCCCAAGATAAAACTGACAAGTCTGCATCCATTTAAACTTCAAAATCCAGAGTGAATCCTTGGATTTAAGCAGTCACAGAAGATTTACAGTGGCAGGCAGACAAGAACTCAAAATCTTAGTCCAGGGCTGAGTTAGGAACACATGTGAACTACCTCAAAGCAAGTTTAAACAAGAATGAACTTGTGTCCACTGTTTATTTCAGTGTAAACACATAAATGCTATCTTGAAATAAAGCCTGTAAATCAATTCAGGCAGTAAATTTGTAATTACCAAAAGAAGGGTTCTCATCTGTCTCACTGAAGGAGTATATCAGACTAAGCTCCAGTGATCAGCTCCTAGTTGAGTGGCAAGCCTGACTCGAGTGAAGGAGAATATTGCCATGATTCTGGGAATTTATGTGTTGCAAAGACAGCCTGCAAAAAAACCCAAACAACCTAGTGTATTACTAGTTTTTACAACTGCCCTGACTCTTACTGCCTCTATTGGATTTCAAATACAAAGAATGACTGAAGTCCCATTTGCCTGTACAAAATATTTCATATGCAATAGGAAAAAGGATACAGTTGTTACCTTCTGTATAATATTTGTTTGTTTGTTTGTTTGTTTAAAATGTATCTTCTAAAGGAATTTAGAAGCTCATCGTTTTTCCAAGCAGTAAAAAACTAAACTGATGTCCTTTGTACCTAAAATACCTTGAATTAGGGAAGATTCATGTAATCTATAAATGGCATAGGAAGTCTGAAACAGAGGTATCCAGCACTACAAGTGGCCAAGATTACAAAGATGTGAAATGAGCAATGTTGGCGCAGTGCTGTGCTCTCCTTGGCATGCCTTTCCCATTCCCACTGTCCCTGGATGTTTGTGGTTCTCTGAACCCTAACCATAACCCTAAACCTAAGGGAGGCTTGGGGTTGAGACTGAGGACCCCAGCACCATGTGTGGCCCAGATAAGAAAGTTGTGGAGAGGCAGTGTTGGTGCATTGCTGTGCTCCCCTTGCCATGCCTTTTCCAGCCCCAGTGTCCACAGAGCTGTACCTTGTGGTTCTCTGAACTCAAACCCTATCCCTTGACCTTAGTGGCAGCCTGGGGTTGAGGCTGATGTACCAGGTACTATGGGTGGCCCAGACTAGAAAAATGTGGAAGGAGCAGTGTTGCGCTCACTGTGGTATCCCTTTTCAAGCCCGAGTGTTGGTTGAGCTCTATGTTTGCTGGTTCTCTGAACCCCAACCCTAAACCTAATTGTCACCTTGGAGCTTAGGCTCAAGGTTCCAAGTTCCACGGCATCCCAGATAAGAGTGATGTGGAGGAAGGAATACTGGTGTAATGTCATGCTGTCCTTAGCATGCCTTTTCCAGGACCACTGTCCCTGGACCTGTAGGCTTTATGGCTCTCTGAAACCTCTTCCTTGCCAATTAAAAATGAAACATAACAGCACACAGTAAAGGAAAAGTTTCACCTTCTGAAACTTTTTGTCTCTTGCTTTTAGTTCCCTGACTTTCCCACTGTCCAGGTACAGCTGTGACATGCTCATATGATCACTGATGTTCCTGCTGTTATCTTTATGTGGGTAACATTAGTTTTACAATACTTCCTATCTTTGATAGCACTGGAAACAGACATTTTAAGGTTGCTTCTGAACTCAGAGGTTTTGTGTAGCAACACCATTCATCAGCACATCTAAGACATTATGATTCAACTGGCCAGAAATAATTCTTCCAAGCCCTTTACTGAGGACCTCATACTGAAGTAGCAGCAGGCTGTTAGAGATGATCCTGACTATGCCTACTTTGACAACCTTTTTTACACCTTCTGAACATCATAGAAAGCTTATATAATCACTAAAATCATCACCACGGGTGATTTTTTTTTCCTCTCAGTTCCAGACCTTAAATGTACTGTAAGGAACATAGAGCAGTGGTGTGTTTCTGGTGTGTGTCTTCATATAGAGATCTGAGAGAATGATTCAATACTCAAAACTTCTTTGTTTTGTACACATCAAAGTTCAAGATCCTTTTGTGTGGATTGTAGGATGCATCACCAATGATATGTCACAGGATGCATCACCTATGCGTAGGTACAGTGTTTTTTGTGACAATTTACAGATAAAATGTTTTAACTAATTTTTAACTTAAAACATAAAAACCTAAACCAGTCACTTTAGAAATTTGTCATTTGGCAGTCTTTTATCCCACATCTCTGTTTGAATCATAGAATCATAGAATCATTAAGGCTGGGAAAGACCACTAAGATCATGAAGTCCAACTGTCACCCTAGCACCACAACAAGTTCACTACTAAACCATGTCCTCAAGAGCCACATCCCCATGTGTTTTTTTAACTCTTCCAGGAACAGTGATTCTACCACTTCTCTGGGCAACCTCTTCTAATGTTTGGCAACCATCTCCATGCTGAAATTTTTCCTTTTATGTAATCTAAACCTTCCCTGCTGCAACTTGAGGTCATTTCCTCTTGTCCTATTGCCTCTTACCATGAAGAAGATACTGACCCCCACCTCCTACAACCTCCTTTCAGATAGTTGTAGAGAGAGATAAGGTCTCCCCCGAGCCTACTTTTCTGCAGGCTAAATAACCGCAGCTCTCTCAGCTGTTCCTCAGAAGACTTGAGCTCCACACCCTTCACCAACTTCGTTGCCCTTCTCTGGACGCGCTCCAATATCCTTCTTGTAGTGAGGGGCCCAAAACTGAACATGAGATTCAAGGTGTGGCCTCACCAGTACCAAGTACAGGAGGACAATCACTGCCCTAGTTCTGCTTGCCACACTATTTGGGATACAAGCCAGGATGCCATTGGCCTTCTTGGCCACCTGGGCACACTGATGGCCGATGTTCAGTTGGCTGTTGACCAGCATCCCCAGGTCCTTTTCCACTGAGCAGCTTTCCAGCCACTCTTTCCCCAACCTGTAGCACTGCATGGGGTTGGTGCAGAACCCAGCACTTTGCCTTGTTGAACCTCACACAACTGTCCTTGGCCCATCAGTGCAGCCTGTCCAGATCCCCCTGCAGAGCCTTCCTACCCTCCAGCAGATCAGCACTCCCACCCAGCTTGGTGTTGCCTGCAAACTGACTCAGAGTGCACTCAATGCCCTCATACAGATCATCAGTGAAGATATTAAACAAGACAGGCCCTAATACTAAGCCCTTGAGAACACCACTGGTGACTGGATCCAAATTCCGACTGGATGTAACTCCATTTACCACCATTCCCTTGGTGTGGCCATCCAGCTGGTCTTTTATTTATCACCTGTCCACACCATGGGAAGCCAGTTTCTCCAGGAGAATGCTGTGGGAAATGGTGTCAAAGGCTTTACCACAAGTTCAGGTAGAAGAAATCTGCAGCCTGAGACCTTCATGGCTGCATGTTTTTGTGGGAGGTCTCTCTGGGTTGCCACATCCTTTCTGGTGCACACGGAGGATGCAACTTTTGGCTGTTATTTTGTTCGATAATGTGAAAACATAGGAGCGTTCAAACTTTCCTTAGTGATAAATCTCCTAAAATCGCACGTGAAGACTTTGTATGGAGGATATACATTGATAATATGTTTTTAACAACTGCTATAGAAACTGATGTAGGTGATAAGCAGGGGCAGATCTTTATTGTGATATATAGATACATCTATATATAGATGTATCTATACCTGGAGATAGCAAAGTCAAGCATCATCCTTCCTCACTCACTCATTTGCATGATTCAGCTCAGTTGGGCAAAAGCAGTCGGGGATGGCCTCATTTGTTAATAGCTCTCTGACAGTGCACACAGTTATCCCCTGGTCCTCAATGCCAGTCTTGTAAAGTATGTCTGTTCCTGACTGCTGGTCAATTAATGATCAGTCTCTTTGGCTGGTGTTCACCCAGCAATGCAAAGTGGCTGATCAGTAGATCTGGCCTAACTTATGATTACATTTCACTCGCTTTACATTGACGTGTAGCAGCACAAAGCAACCAGTGACTACTAATGAACCTGGCTTAAAACTTCAGATGGTTTTCAGCTGAGCCAAGATTCCTCATACATATCTTCAGGTTTGGGGAGCTATTATACTACCTTTCTTGTGTCTTCTCACTGGGTTTCTTCATGGGCTTTCTGGTTAAATATTCATATGTAAAAACTTTTTGAAGAAATTCTCACTCAAAAATCAATATTAAATTGGAGTTGATATTAAGAACGTATATCACTAATTTAAGTAATTACTGAAAATTAAATTTAAATAATCCCAGAAAATACATCAGCTGCATCTAGTGATGACTACTCTCATCAAAATCAGGCTTCCCTTTTTCACAGATTTGGTCATATCTGCAACTGATTAACTGAATGTCAGGTCCTTAATGGGCACTACTGAAGAGACAAAAAGTAAATACATATTCTTGCACTGAAGTCTGTTAGATGTTTTATTTTTGTGAGTTGATATCTCAAATGTAAGAATGCTTTGAATTATAAACTGACATCTATTTTGTTTCTATACTATCCCTTGATCTATGGATTACAAAACTCATTGAGAGATACAAGTCTAGGTACAGAGACAAAAACTCTTGGATTGCGTTAGTCTTTTTTACTAGTCTTAATAAGGCAGGCAGTTTGTTGGCAATTACAAAGTGTTTAGTTTAACTAAGCCTATATTCAGTCATTCATATCAAGGCAATTTGATGATTGAAGATTTCTATATGTCCATTCCTCATCCCAGTCAAGCCAACTGAAAAATTCCAGTGCTTGGCCCTTTACCAGCAGGCTAAATTGAACTTAAAACTATGTCATGTTACTCCCTGAAGCTATATCACCCTTTGACTGCTACAGTGTCTAAAATGAAAATTGTAAGGATGATACTTACTGTGGTACTCAACCAATTCTATAGCTTCAAAGATTATAGATTAAGTTGATTTGTTTTGGAAGATTAGCTTATCAATAATGCTAGCATTAATGAAAACAATATCCTTCTGCCTTGTAAAGGGCTTTCTTCCATGTCTAGTCTGCCTGCCTCCTTCCTCATATCCAAGAAAAAGCTTTCAAACATCAAGAATTCCGTATTCCAAATTCTATTTAAATAATTTATTATCAATGCAATTTTGAATGCTTGCTTTTGAAGCATTCCACATTTTCTCTTCCTGGAGTGTTACAGTGCCCTTTATTCTTTTAGACTAATCCAAAGAGCTTGCTCAATATACTTGAGTATTCTGCTCTACCAGAATGACATCTTATCCTGGCAAATGTCCAGCTGGTACTTCATTTAAATTTATACAAACCATTAGGATTTTGAAATCCATTCAATTCTCATCACACAAACCCACATTTGTACCCCAGCACCAATAAACAACCTGCCTACAACACTTTGAAATTAAAGATAGTTAGCTTCAGGACATGCCATCAAATTATAAACTGTAATCTATCTTAAAGGTGCAACTTGAATAAAGCTCAGTTTGGCAGACCAGAGACATAATGATTCATACTGTAATTTTATCTGTCAGGTGCTGTTGCAGTGCTGTTCTGGCTAGTGTCCCAGGCAGACTCCTAAGAAGACAGAACACAGCTCTTAGATTGTGTGCACCTTTTAGACTTTGAAGCTCCGTGACTTTCTCTTGTATTTGATGTCCTGAGGTTACCAAATGAAGACAAAGTCAATCTGTCTTTTCCTGACCATTTCTTGTTAAGCTGCTTCTTTCCTATGTCTGCAGTTTGTTATCTTCCAGTTACACAGAGACAGAGTCTTATCTGGAGTTAAGTGTACAGTTCAGACCACTTGCATAAAGCTATGATGGTTAACCCAAGCAGAGTATGTAGTGTGTTTTATTGCACATTAATGAGAGCCATGACTCAAGAGTTTCAGATATGTCTCTCTTCTTAACTGTGAAATAGCTTTTTTCCGACAAATAAATCCAATCCATCTTCTTTCAAAGAATTGAACTACAACTAGAACTACTAAATTTGTTTGAAGTCTTCTTACATGTGCAGCTAACAAATATTCTGTTGTTAATATATAAGCTAGTAACTCACATTATTATTTACTTTATCTACTTAAGTACTTCCTCAAGGATAACAGAAATGCCTTTACTGTATATTCTACTGATATAAAAAATACATTCAACACTTCATTCTTAGCAATATTTATGAATATTTATATGGGAATGGTAGTAGTTAAATGGACTTAGTGAGAAAAAAATTTGGACATTAAAATTGTCTAGAATGCTACAGAATTTTCAGTTAATTAAAAATAGGAGCTTCTAAATAGTCTTTTCATAACCCCAGTCTTCAGGAAAGTGCAATTTTTTTCTGAACTATCTAATTTAATATAATATGTATAAAGACTTTATTCTGGGAGAGATACATTAAGGCACTGCATGTCCTTATGTGTTTTGCAAGTGGTAACGAACAAACTGAGAGAGAGATCTGGTTGGTGTGTTTTAAAGCATAAATCAGAAGCTGTCACGCAAAGCTGACTTAAAGCTTGTGCTTACACTGCCATGATCCTGGAGTTTCTTTGAAGATTTCTTTGCAGGGCTGTAAAAGAGGGTTAGTCAAACGTACGTAACAGCTACAGATGATGAAAACTCCAATGCAGAATTAATCATAGAATCATAGAATATGTTGAGTTGGAATGGACCCATGAGGATCATCGAGTCCGACTCTTGGCCCTGCACGGGACACTGCAAGAATTACACGCTGTGCCTGAGACTATTGTCCAAATACTTCTTGAACTCAGAGAGATTTGGTGCTGTGATCACTTCCCTGGGGAGCCTGCTCCAGTGCTCAACCACTCATCAGGTTAAAAACCGTTTCCTGATACCTAACCTAAACCTACTGTGATTCAGCTTCATGCTGTTTACTCAAGTCCTGTCACTGGTCACAAGAGTGAAGAGATTGGTACTTGCCCCTCCACTTCCCCTCATAAGGAAGTTGTAACTGCAGTGAGGTGTCCCCTCAGACTCCTCTTCTCCAGGCTGAACAGATCAAGTGACCTCAGCTGCTCTTCATACAGCTTCCACTCAAGGCCCTTCACCATCTTCGTTGTCCTCCTTTGGACTCTCTCTAATGGCTTAATATCTTTCTTATACTGCAGTGCCCAAAACTGCCACAGTATTCAAGGTGAAGCCACCCCAGTGCAGAGCAGAGTGGGACAATCCCCTCCCTCAATCGGCTGGTGATGCTTTGCCTGATGCCCCCCAAGACATGGTTGGTCCTCCTGGCTGCACAAAATTTGAGATTTTTCAAATTCTGTTTTGCATAATGACATGGTCTTTTTTTTTTATCATTTTCAGCAACCAGAGAGCAGCAGTTTAGCTTGGGAGTGGAGCTTTTACATGAGTGGTGTGGCTTTGCACCATTAGCCATTTGCAGGCTAGACAGTCCCAGACAAACTCTGTGGAGAAGCTGCTTTGTAGCAAAATCATCTGACTTCAGTGTTCAGCTTCCAGTGATGGTGATCTGTGATGATCATCACAGTATTTTTTTATCACAGCACTTTTTTTACATTTAAATCATCTTAAAGATAGCAGCACTGCAAGATTCAACAGTCTTTTATTTGAACAGTTTTTCTTGAATCCTGTCTTCTACTTCAGCAATTACCTAACAGGAGGAATCAACAACAATCCATGTTGACTGACTGGTTCCTCTGGGAGATTTCTACGTCTCCCAGCCCTAGACCACCTGTCAGTGCATGGGCTCGCTACAGACAGTGCTCTGAACCTCCAGGCAAAGCTTGAGGGTACGCTCCACATTAATTAAAGAATATTATTCTTTCTCTCTCTCATTTATATATTAATTTTGAAATTAATATTTCAAATTTATTTTGAAAAAGAAGCTCTGTAAAACACTTTTACCCAATATTGAGTCTTACACAGACCAGCCCTGTACTTGGCAGCAATATAAGACAAAGCAAAAAGGTGGGGAGAGAGACAAATGGGTGGTAAGACGCTGTGCATGGTTATCTAGGGGTGCTGGCATTGCAATAACCTTAGCACAGTGGCAAGGAAATTGTCTTCTGCTCAAGGAAGAGGCTTCGTCACCTAGCCTTGATTCTGAGCCCACACAGAAATGTGTTCTAGTAGCTGGATCTGATCCCTGTGCTTTGTTTTTTCCTTTTTGTTGTTTGGATTCTATATTTTGTATTCAATTTAATGAAAATGAGCAGAGAAAAAAAACCAAAGGAAAAATGGAAAATGTAACCCTGGAGCTGGAGGGAGAGGATACTGACATGGATTATGTCGTGAAGGGTATAATCTTTTGCCAATCTGAGACAATGCCAATAATTCCAAGCCAAAAAAAAAGGTGAGATCTCTTACCAGCACTCCTGCATTCTGCACCTTCATTAAATTCATCATTCTCTTCCTTACTGAGAATAATGTGGAAATTGGGAAAAAAGGGACTCATGAGGTTTCTCATGGAGATCTCTTGTCTCAGAATATTTCATAGTGAAAATATTGTGAGCTGATATGGAATGTCTTTTAAGAAAAAATTTAAATTGTTTTGAATATTTAAGTACCCAGGTCTCTGTATATAGAATTATAAGCAGTGAAATACATTTTTTACTACAGACAGAAAAGGCATTCTTCTCAAGGACTTATCATCTTTGTGTTTTCTTTTCTTACAGATGGTTGGCTTGCTCATTCACTATTTCTATTACATCTGAAAAAATCAGTACATCTGCAATATCTTTTTTTCCTACTGATTCCACAATGCAGACACATTCACCTTTTCCCCATTGTTAGTCAAAGATAATGCCTGTAAGTCAAATTCTGATCTCAGAGTAAATCTGAAAGAATTCATAAAAGAGATTTACAGTGAGAAAAATTGAACAGCACTTTTGATCCAAAGGCAGCTTATGGAATCCAGCCATTGCAGTAGATGTTTGTGTGCTGACTTGACGTGGTGTTGGAGCACTGAACTAAGCATGGAACTTGCTTAGGGGCTTTAATTCCAGTATTTCATTTTTTGCTCTGACAGCCTTAAAAAAATGCTATGTAGGACCAGGAAGCTATGTGACTTTCAGCCATATTCCCTAATCAGATTTAGAATGCTTTAAATATTGCTGTAAAGTGTGAAATCTCCTCTGGGCTGCTGTTCTTCCTTTGGCACTAATTCCACTGGAAGCCTGCCATGTGCATGACACAAAAACAGGAAACTCAGCCTCTTGTCAGATTTTAACACTTGAAAACAACTAAAAGAGAGAGCATCAGTGAAAGTGAAAATCAAGCAAGAAAAGGGTGAGACATGATAGAAAAGGAAGTTGGAGGGTAGAGCAGGCAGAATTAGCAGTACAGAAGACCAGGCAGAAAGACAAATCTCAGACATAAAGAGAAGGAGGAACACAAAACAGGAGGGAGAATGAAGGAACAGTTAGAGAAGTAAAGGAAAAAAAACAACCAGGAAGATGAGAAAGAGCAGAGAAGGAATGAGGGAGCAAATTAGGAGGGACAAAAATACACAATGAAATCAGGGAACAGACATGAACAAATAGCATTGAGATATTTTTTTTTTCTCTCCTATAGCCTCAAGGGAGCTTGGCTTGCTAAACGAGGTATGGATATGTTCAACCTTGTAACCAGCCAGATACTATGCTGATGTCAGCAAGAACTGGCAGCTGAAGACAGAGATTGTTTCTGTTTAAAGGAGCCTGAACAATACATACCTGTTTCCCCTCAGGGGGCTCTGGCTTTGCCCAAACAAGTCCCTCCTTGGCAGAGGATGTGCTGGACATCTACCTCAATTCACCTTGATGGGAGCAGACAGGGAAAGATTTAGCCTCAAATTTACATAGTTGACAAGGGCAGCTTCTCTGCAGTTCCTTTGACCCTGGAGATCCAAATTCACAGATGCTAGTGAGCCTTGTCTCCCTCTGCTTCCTTTATAGATGGTTCAAAGAAAAACTCCGGCTTTACCACTTTGAACCATTTGCCCTGGAGGAGCCAATCTTTCACCATTTGTTGGGCTGGAAACTTCCACTGGTTCCTCAAGTCCAGACACCGGGTGTGAACACCTTTCCAGCATTCAAAGGCAGTTTTTATCACACCAGTCCTGTGAGATGTATAAGAGAATTAAGTATTGGTATTGTTTACTAAAAATCTCATCTATCCGAAATTAATTATTCTCTTCAGTCTTAAAGATTGTCACGTGAGCCACCATGCCTGGAGATCTCAGCAAAAGGAACAGAAATATTTAATGACTGTTGAGAATGTTCTTTTATTCCTACCAATGATACTTCACACCTCGGATTACCTCAGAGAGAGTCTGAATAGAAAAAGCAGGGAAACTTATGCTTTAGGACTTTTCTTTGATAAAGCAGAGGACTTGAAGAAACTATAGAACAACTTTTAAATTTACTACAAAATCTGAATGGATAAAGGCTGGGCCCAAACCATGAGAGTGATTGATAAGTGAGAAGTTACTGAAATAATTATTTGATAATTGCTAAGCATCTGAAAGTAAGTGGTTTGATAATTTCATATCAGTTCATAGGGGACAAATATAAAAAATAACCCACTATGGTCAAATTTTTTTGATCTTACACACACACCTACTGCTGCTGTGCTATAACCTGCAAGAGTTCTGTGCACAATCCTCTGTCTTATGTGTTTGGAGCCAAATTTGCACAAACAGTCAAAGACTCCAGAAAGACTCCTGGACTTAGTCACCACCATGTTACTCGAGATTCATGACAGTATATCCCTGCTGATGTCAGGGCCATTCTAGCTGTGTGAAACCTGAAGGGTATGGTGATGAACCAACTCTCACAAGTGCCATAGTTCCCTAAAAATTATACAATATCTTTAGGTCAGGCTTGTACATGGAAGGAAATGCAAACTCTTTAACATGGTTTTTAGGCTCTCTGATATGAGAAAATAATACAAACCTCTAGATGTGGTCTCTCTCTGTCCCAACCTTTTCTAAACTTCACTCTCCTACCTCCACACACTAGTAAGAGAAACATGGAGTGTCAGGAGCCACTGATGCTTTTTTGATAGCTTGGGCTGCCCCTGAGGCTGAGCAAACACAGGCTGGAGGGGCAGTTCTCACTATCACCAATCTTACTGTGTTTATTATAGGGTCAGAAAGCAGCTTTCACTTTTCAGTAGCTCAGGGGTTTTGTTGTTGTTGGGTTTTTTTGTTGTTTGTTTGTTTGTGGGGTTTTTTAGTTTGGTGGTTTTTTTTTTTTTTTTTT